>CAOKZL010002961.1:0-140938 GCA_948472985.1 Iguana delicatissima
TAAGTATCTAGATTCTTTTAATTTTATTTCTCCATCGTCTTTGGCTTAACTATAATTCGACCATGTCAACTTTTTCATAGCTGATTTTGACAGTTAATGCTATGATTAGATTGATGAACTCAGTTGTTCAGGATCAATCCATGTTAGAAATGAGAGGAAAAGTGAGGGGATTGCTTCCTCGTAATGCTAAAAGAGCATCTACAGTTGGTATGCATTCAGTTCATTAACACTGAATCGTAAGCAGCATCCTTAAGATGATCATGAATATCTAATTGATATTGTGGTTGTTCTTCTGTATTTTCTTAACTACTTTTGGGGTAAAGACATTTTTCTGTCTGTTTGAAGGTAGTTTTCTCTCTGGGCATTTTCTTTCCTTAAACTGGTGATTATGTGGTGGTTTATTGTCACTATATGCCTCTATAGTGATCTTTTTGCTTCATTTTTAATTTCAGTTAGCATATATGTATGAGCTGCAACAAACCTAAGCAAAGTAGATAAAGATTATAATGAACTTGTATAATATCTTTCATCCCCTTAGAGCTTTGTGAGAATGTCTTGAAAGTCAAGGAAAGATATATCATTTATTCAAACATAAAAAGTATGACACTTTAAATAAAATGTATTTACTGAGCCACTGGAAAGGTAATTTAACACAATATTCAATCTTCTTTTTATGTTTACAGATAAATTGCCAAGGCCATCAGTAAATAACCTCAAAATAGCTTTTTCCAGGACTCCAAAAGTTCTGAAAGGGGTTAATGTGGAGATAATTCTTTCCTAGCAAACACAGTAAAAAGGTACTGTGGATCAATACATTTCTCATAGCAGTTATTTTTACATGAAGATCTCAGTTATGCATCAATTTGTCCATCGAGGTCAATGTCCAAGTCCTGTTTAACCAGCTTCTCAAAGTAAAATTTTCTGCATCTCTCCAACAGCTGGATGTTTCCATTCTAGCTGCTATAATTAGAATTTAAATCAGTTCCTTACAATAGAGACAGGCTGTGGAACCCTTATCTATGGAAAGCATCAACAGTGTTCCACATTTCTGGACAGTTTGACTTAACATTTTGGATAGAAAACCAAGTCCCATTTTCCAAAGTCTTGATACCTTAAGGCACTTTAGGCACATATGGAGCATTGTACTCTGTCTGCCACACACACTCCAACACAGTGGAGATAGTTATTTTAATTAAGATGGAAGAATGTCACTGGTGTCCAGTGCCATTTATGAATAGTTTCATATACATTTTCTTGATATTGTGTAGAGATTTTTTTTTTTTTAAAGCCTGGGATTTCCAAGCTTCCTCCATTCAGCATCAGTGGAGGATGGATTTAGTTCTAATTTCCAAGAAATATTTAATCTTGTTGATAAACAATAGGAAAAATCAACAATTTAGTTACTGATATTTGAGGCTATATCCTTGGCTTCAAAATCCATCATCACACAATTCTGCAAAATGAGAGTAACAGTGATCAGTGCATGGCCAGTGGCTTCATGTGGCCATAAGACCATTTTTCTCGTCCTCTGAAATGTTTTTGCCCCCAGATGCCCTCTGGAGAGGTGGGGGCAATTTCACCATACTTGTAGGGTCTATTTTAGACCTAGAAAGAGGTTTGTTTGTTTTTAAATTGAAGTAAACTGGAAGTGACTTTAGCACCAGGGAGCTTGAAAACATGACAGAAATGCCCCTCACTGCTGCTAGAGGGCATTGGGAGACATTTTGAGGGCCTTTTGAAGGGTGACCCTTGAACAGAGCTAATGAAACTGCCTAGCCTCCTACAGTCTGGAGGGATCCAACTTTTGAAAAATTGAGTTTGCAGCCAGGTATGACCCACTGTACTTAATCTCCTCTTTCACAAGTGTGTATTAATTGGGAAACCTCCTCTCCTACAGATCTCAAAGAGCATATGTTCTTATAACCTTCCAGTTCTCAGCTTGTTTTTCCAGAACTACATCTTGAAACTCCAGGAAATTCTTATTTACTCATACATTCAAGTATACTATTTTTAGTATACTATTTTATTACGTTCACTTTGCAATAAAATAGTATACTAAAAATACCTACAATGAACAAAAACATTTTAAAAAAACTTAAAAATGACCAAATGATATAAAAGAACACAGAAAAGATCTGGGGCCATTTCCTCAATAGACTGTATAGTGCTATTATTCCACTTTCAACATCCTATGGAATCCTGGGGTTCGGAGTTTAGGAAAGGGCTTCAAACCCCAGGATTCTGTAGGATGCTGAAAGTGGAATAATAGCACTATAACAGTCTAGTGCAAAAAATGACCAGGGCTTTCTTCTCACTCCCCCTTGAATATTACCTGCCATATAGCAATAGAAATAGCATGTGTATTTCTATACCGCTTATCAGCTAAGTGCTCTCTAAGCAGTTTACAATGTGTTAGCTAACTGCCCTCAGTTACCAACCTGCGGAAGGGTGGAAGGCTGAGTCAACCTGGAGCCCAGCCGGATCGAACTCGCAACCTTGTGGCTGCAGGACCAGCATTTAACCACTGCGCCATCAGGGATCCCTTGTATGATATTTTATATTTGTAGGGAAAATAGGTAGTGAAACAATGCTATTTATATGTTGCCAGTAAGTCAGATCCAATATGGCAACCCTATCACAGGATTTTCCTGGCAAGAATTATTCAGAGGACGTTTACTATTGCCTTCTCTGCTGTTGAGACAGTTGAATTGTTCAGTGGATTTTGTGGCTGAGTTGAAATTGAGCCTTGGGAGTCCAGAATCCTAGTCCAACACTCAAACCACTCCCCCGGGGCTGGTTCCCTATGGGACCAGTTTCCACCATTATAGGTGTAGGCTTTCAAACAGCCCTGCCTGTCTAGGAGAATAGAAGCTGTGTTATATGCAGATTAGTGTTGTTGTCATGTACCTTCAGGTTGACTGTGACTTATGGTGACCTTATCACAAGGTTTTCTTGGTAAAATTTCTTCAGAGGAAGTTTGCAATTGCTTTCCTGTGAAATGTGATATGCCCAACATCACCCAGTGGGCTATTAGGTAATTGCTGTGGATTTTTTAAAAACTTTTGAGAACATTTTAAAGTTGCATTCTCTTTATGTATAAAAAGCACCTCATGCTTAATGATGGAGAACTCCTTGTGCTGCCAGTCAGATCTGGTACTTATTTGTTGTGCATTATTCCAACTTTTCATTTTTAGTAGGCATTTTTATGGAAAAGAAAGAAATGGAAGAAAACTAGAAATAGGATTAAAACTGGAGAGTAGCAAGTGTAAAGCATAATTTAGAAACTCCCCCCCCCCGGCCTCAAATGAGGCAAGGCAATTGCTGATGAGAGGGATCTGGAAGCACTTACTGGCTTGCTTTCAAGAAATTGTATAAAGAACTGTTGGGAATACAGGTAATAGCTCTTTCAAAGAGGCATTATTCTGTCAGTCAGGGATATGGAGATGGGGCTACACTGGGATGTTAGATTTTTGAAAAGGAGTTTACAAGTGTCCAGCCCTAAGTGATGGATACACAAGTGAAATTGTGCATATAGTATGTGTGTGTTGGAGGGGGGATTCTAAGCTTTTTTGTACTACACACGAAGCCAAAGAAATAGTACAAAGGACACACTTCTTCCCAAACTGCCTGGCAGCACAGATTATTTTGTACTGACATGCATGATGTGGCTATGTTTTAGCCCTGCTCCCCACCCCATAAGAAGGAGAGTTGAGTCTTTCCGGCTGTAGCAGGTATATGTGTGGTCATCACAATCACTAGGTCAGTAGTGTTCATAGGGAGATAACTTAAACAGTCACCCCTATAAGCCCTGATTTCCTCTGTTTCCAGGCTATGAGGCTACAGCATGGCTGTACTGTGCATAGATTAGGGAATATGGATTCAGTCTGTGCTTCAGCCCCCTGACAGTTTCAGATTTTCAGTTTGGTTGTACTCCTGGAAGCTCAGGTTTCAGCAGAGGTCAGGAGCTCATTTTCACAGATAAGGCTTGGGTACCAGCTTCACCCATTCCTAGAGATGTTGGATCTGGCCATGGTGACACATGCCTTAGTTATATCCTGCTTGGGTTCCTATAACATGCTGTACCTAGGGCTTCCTTTGAAGAATGTTCAGAAACATCAGCTGATCCAAAGAGTTGCAGCTGGATTGTTAATGAATGGTGCTTAATTGGGGTGGGGTATGAATATCTACCAAGCAGAGCACAGTGGTAGCACAAAATCCCCAATCCAGTGGCAACTTTATAGATGTTTTCCTGAGAAAAACATGCAGAAAAAGGAAAAAATGTAAAAGAGGAAGAAAAAAAAATGAGAGTGAATCAAGAAGTTAAAAGATGGAGAGGGAGGGAGGGATAGGAGGAGATGGAAAGAAAATATTGTCTTCTTTTAGGATAGTTGGTTGCAAAGATTCCCTGCGCAACAGAGAAGCCGAGAATGTATTCCCTTGATTATAACTGTGTGTTGTGTATGGGACACTAGGGATGATAAAGACAGTCTCCCCGAGACATTAATTAAAGCAAATTGACACTATTCTTGAGGTGGAATGGCATTGTGGACCAAACCATTTCTAACACAATTTATAGAACTGTGTAACTTATAGAACTGTGTTATAAAATCTGGTGATAAAAAGCAATACTTTTTACATGTCAGTGACTTCTGTTACTTGGCTGTATTTGTCCCTATTTTCACTTGTGAAATTTATTTGTACGTCTATGTGTATGTGAAGACATTTCAACTAGTAATCATCACTACATCTCACAACGAGTTCTTTAAGTGATTTAAGTAGTGCTATTTCCTCTCTGTCAACTTCATGGTTGGTCCAAGAGTTCTAGTATTATGAGGTTGGATGGGAGGAAATATTTCTCCCATTCTCCCCATGCAATGTATACAATTTTATAGTATGGCCAGAGAATATCTACTAGGTGTGATACCTCACTGGACTGGGGTATGTTTTGATTAATCTGGTTCTACTTAGATTTTGTGGTTGCCTTTTGTGGTTGTAACCATATAAAGAGGCAATAATTTAAAAATAAATGAAATCCAATTTCATCAAATATGCCAAATTGCAAAATCTTGCTGCTTTGGCTTTACAGAAAGTGAATTTTCCAGATCAATATTACAATTGCATCCCATGTGAGCCTGCCAAATTTTCCTCATGTAAATTGTTTAATGTGCAGTTAACTGTTGCCATACTTTATTTTTTTTTAAAAAAAGTGTTGAATTGTTTCCCATAATTGTTTCAGTATTATTAATGATCAGAACTATTCAGGTTTGCAAGCACTGGAAAACCCTGACTGCATGCTGATGCTCTTTACCTTCTCACATACTTTGACCAAGGAAGTTTTCCAGTTCCCTCAAACCTACCCTGTACCCAAGCGTACTTTCTCTCACATGCTGCTAAGTGTCTTTCTCTTTCTTTACCCTTCCAGCTGTTTTTCCTCTCCCTTTACCCACACAGGGGTTCTCTCTTCCTTTACCTACCCTCCCTCATGGTCTTCCTATCCTCTCCTCTTTTCCTTCCCTCCACCACATGCTCATTCAGCCTTTCCTTCTGCTTATTCTTCCCTTCCATAACAGGCAGCAATGACTGTGGAAAGAGGGGTGGGAAGCAGGGCTAACTCTTTTTTGAAGAGGGAAGTCTGCCACCTAGCAACTAAAGCTGGCACTGCAGGCTAGAAATGTTTAGTAATCACCCAGGGTGCATATCCTTAGTGTTATCATGGTATGCATAGCAAGTTTTTCTAAATTTTTCTCTGGGTTATACAGCTCTACTGTATTAACCAAAACAAAAAGTGGTTCAATATTTTGAAAGAGCAATATTTTTCTCTGTTCCAAAATTGTCATTTCTTCCTTTTCCTTACAGCTACAGATTTCTCAAGAACCAAACTAAAAGATTAAAAGTAGAATGTTCAAATTCCCAGTGCAGTCTCAACTGCAGACAAAGTATTTTAAAAAAAATATACCAAATTTTTTCTTGAGAGAAAACAAGTAAATTAAATTTTATTTATTGATTTATTTGCATATCTGCATATTTTGGGTCCATGGATTCAATCAACCATGGCTTGAAAATGTTTTTAGAAAATTCCAAAAAGCAAACTTTAATTTTGCCATTTTATATAAGGAGTGCCATTTTACTATGCCATTGTGCATAATGGGACTTGAACATCTGCAAATTTTGGTATCCATGGGGGTGGGGGGGGTCCTGGAACCAAACCCTAGTAGATACTGAGGGCCCACTGTATATCTCATTTTTCTCCCAGCACAGGCAAAAAAAACCTCATTTGTACCTAATGTTTTCCTCTCCATCTAAATTTTTTTAAAAAAGTGAAATGCACTAATTTACTAATCAATGCACACACAGAAAGAGACCGAACCAAGACTCAACATAATTACTGTTTATTCTATTAAAAATCAGTTTTAAGAATATCTCATTCTACATCCTGCTAAGAATTTCTGTCAAAGAATCTCTTCTCCCTTAAACCTATGCAAAAGTGTCTTCAAAAAATGTCGAATATGGTCTAAAAGGAAGAGGAGTTTCATACAGTACATTGATCAACACAAGAGATCCTGCTCAGTTAAAATGACTAAAATACCAAGATGCTTTTTTTAAATAAATTTCCGTATATAATCACATGAAGCAGACAAATAACATGATAGTTAAAAAAGAACATAGAAACAACAATTAGAAAAACAATATAGTGTATAGACAAATGAGAAATAACTGATGATAAAAACTATGACTATCTACATAAACAATAACATAAAGAGAACCTACAACTACATTGATAAAATACCAAGATGCTTCTTTAATCATTCTGCCTATTCATATATTTAATTTTTATCCCACCTTTCTCTCAGCTCAAGATTCAAAGCAGCTTACAACCTATAGATCCCTTCTACCCAATGTTTTTCTGATGCAGTATGTAGAATACCTTTTCTACTAACTGCCTAGCAGATTTTTGTGCACTGAAGCTCTCCACCTTCTGGAGGACACTTACAAATCTCACAGTCTCTCTCAGTGGATTGACCAGCTTCTACAAAATCTAGCTCGTCAATGGGACAAGCACATACACCACAACCATCCATGGGCGCATCTATATATTGCAGGTTGGAGGAATTTCAGGGCAAAGTGAATAGCATTCAATGTTGTTAGGAGAAACACAAGTACACTTTCGGGTGCCGTAGTCAATGTAGACGGACTCTCCCGTGAGAAGGTACCCATTCTCAGGGCATTCATAAGCCAAGTGGGCAGGACAGAGACACCGAGGGACTGGGGTGCAATTAGGGCAGCATTCACTCCAGACAGTCTCTCCTTTGTCATTGACAGGGCAAGGATCACACTGGACATGAACACAGTCTTGCTTCAGGTGGCTTGTACAGTCGCTATTGAGTAGGAAGCAGCAGCTCAGCAGCAGGCAAAGGACGTGCCCGGGCTTCATCGTTCTGTATTCAATGCAAAGAGGTCCATCAGCAGCATGGTAAGTTTTTTCATCAAAACCTTTCAAACTCATCTCTCACTTTGCTTTGCTTTTAAATAAATGTTTTGTTTTTTTAACAAACTTCCCTGATGGAACATCATTGGTTTACATACCATTTCTTCACAGGCAGAAGTGTTGATTATAGGGCACAACGTAAGCCTGGCTTGCTCACTGTGTAATCTTGTGTGTGGCAACTCAAAAGTAACCCTGTCTAGTTCAGCAGTATATGTGTACAGGATTGCAGCCTGAAATCAAACAGGCGGTTCTACTAGATCAGGGCTACATCACCTGTGGCCCAATGTGTTCTGGTTATGGGCCCCCTGTGCACTTTTTCCTGGTAGCCCGAGTGTGCTACCAGAAAAAAAAATGTTACTACGGGGATCTAGATTAGAGTTCATGAGGGCTGGGGTCATTTTATGATATTATCACCCAAAGTATTGCAAACAATGACCAGAATTCTGTTGGGTACTTACGAATAGGTATCCCACAGTCATGCATTTGTAACTGCTACATATTCACGATCCCTAGGTACCCTCAAGTTTAGGGGTTACATAAGAACTGTGAAAATCCCTCAAAGCTCACTTACTGGTAAGCAGCTGCTGGGATCGATGGTGATCCTTTTCCATGTCAATTGAGAAGTGGATGCTTTTGCATGAACAATCTCCAACACAAGGGGGATTTACATCAGGGGTCTTTTTTTTATCCTGTCATATTGGAGATCATTCATAGGAGGGGGATGGAACAGCAGGCAACCACTTCTTGATTGACAGAGGAATGGATCTGTGTTGATCCCAGTAGCTGCTTACTGGTAAGTGGGATTTGTGGGGCTCTGATCATAATCCACTACATAGCACCATAGTTACAGTGCTACATAACGGTCATACAGGGTTCCACCACACATCTCTAACAGATGAAAACTGGCTGGGATTAAAAAAAAAAAATAGTCCCAACAAATCTATTGCACCTGATGAAAAGATGTGTTTTCTGCCTCTGGGTGTTTGGATATGACGTCACTGCCTTGATTCTGCACACATAAGCACTACTATAGACATGGAACATTTTTATAACCTGCAATACATCAGAATTCTCATTTGGGCAAGAAAACATCCCATATTGAGGTACCTAATGGAACTTGCTGTATTTTTATTTTCCCAGGTATGGATTAAAGAGCTGGGCTAAATGCAAAAGATTGCTCTGCACTTTGCAAGAGTGAACCGGTTGCACAGAGGCTTACTCCTAAGCAGGCATATCTAAAATTTAATAGTGCTTTGTACAATTGATGAGAAAATGTTTGAATTGTTAAGAATTAGATTTGTACGCTGCCCAACCTGTGTACCACAGGTACACCATGGAAGACCCAAAAGGTTTGGCACCATGCTACTACATTTAGGGGGTACTCTTTCCCATATGGACATCACTGTTCTTCAAAATAGCACATCAGCAGCCTTGGGTTCAAACTATACATGATATTCCTACCAACTTCACAAATGTCATTTGAAGTGTTTTCCAGCCTCCCTTCTGCTATTTGAGTGCATATGGGAAAAACAAAAAAAGTAGTTATAAAATGTATTTTCCAAATTTGTGACTTAATAACCTCAGCAGTTTCAATATCAGACCCACCCTTTTTGTTGTGACGTATTATTTACCATCTTCCCTGATGAAGAATTCTGGAGAATCTGGAAGCTTGCATATCTTTGATTTGGTTTTGTTACCTTTGATTTGGTCTAATAAAGTTATTAATCTTCCACAGATGATTATTATTTGTTCTAATGCCAGCACTGCTGTCTTTTTTTTCCTACAGGTGTGTGCTCCAAATAACATTGAAAAAGGAAGACAGATTGTAAATAGATCACATTTCAGACTTTCTGTAATCTTTGTGTAAACTGTGAACAGTTTCATTTGACCTGCTGTTCCTTCGTAGTTGCTTGCCACATCTCCATAGATTTGCAAATTCATACACAATTCCCCTCTTACCAACTTCCTTGCATGGCACTCTCTTTTCAGTTCACTATTAAGCGCAATAGATCTCCATTGCCTCTGTTTCTTCAGTTCAAATGTGTAGGATGGTTTACAGTACAAATAAGGACATCTTTCTTTGCTGAACTCTGTCACTTACCCCTTTGTTTTTAAAATGAAAAGCTGCTGTTTCTCTGTCTTATTTCATGGTGGGAAGTTTACTTTGTCATCTGTTACATGAAAGGCAAGATACTTTCATTTACCTGGAGAGGTTTCCAGTGCAGGTGCTGGAGATGGTTTGATTCACAGGCAGTGAGAAGCTGGGTGCCAATTCAAGCTTGAATGCGCTATATTTATACCAGCACAGTAGAAGGGAAATGGCTAAATTAACCAGCTAGGTGGAGCTAAAAGCTGAAAGGGTTTATGTTACATACATCTCAACTAGAAACACACCATCATTTCCAGTCTGGTTCTAGGAATAAATAATAATAACCCTGACAGCAAGAAGCTTTTATTCTGCAAAAAAACTATCAAAGGCAAATAATGCATTGATTTTTATTACTTTTTTTCTCCTGGTCCACAGTTTTCCTGTGAAACAGAAGTTAATCATTGATAATGGATAATTCTGCCTCCGGACATGAAATTTTCCTTTGATGTTTGATCTACTACTAATTCAGTGGTGCAAAGCCTTATCTGAGAGCCAACATGGTGTAGAGGTTTGAGCCCTGGACTATGATTCTAGAGACCAGGGTTCAAATTCCCATTTGGTCATGGAAACCCACTGGGTGACCTTGGGCAAATCACTTTCTCTCAGCCTCAGAGGGAGACAAAAGCAACCTATCCCCACCAAAAAAAAAAAAAAAATATTGCTAAGAAAAACTTTATGATAAGTTTGCCTTGCAGTTGTTGTGTGCCTTCAGGTTGTTTCCAGCTTATGGTGACCCTAAGATGAACCTATCCTGGCGTTTTCCAGAGCTGAGAGTGGGTGAGATGCCCAAAGGCACCTGGTGGGTATCCATGGCTGAGCAGAGAATCAAACCCTGATGTCCAGGGTTGTAGTCCAATGCTCAACCCACTACAATACATTAGAGTTGCCTTAGGGTAGCCATAAGTTGGCAATGACTTGAAGTTACATAGCAACAGCAATAACAACAAAGCCTTGCCTTCATTTACATAATTGTGTCAATAATAGAATAGTTTTTTTAAAATAATGTTTGATTTGCTTTCTTGTAAACTTTGCAAGGCATAGGCCAAGATCTTACTTTGTCTGAAGATAAACCTCCATATGTGTACTTCCATTGGAGGTCTGAAAAGGGAAGGTTGTTCCTTCTTCTCTGGCTTGTGCAATGCCAGCTAGTGCCATTTCAACTCCCTAGCTACTGATTGGCTTTGAGGTGCTCCCTATTGCAGTTGGGAAAAAGAGTTGTGTAAGGAGGTGGTCAATTTCTCCTTTTGCATAACTTCAAAATGTACATGTGCTGGTATAAACCCTTAGGTATGCTAATGTATGCCACCTAGAAGATTCCAGTCAAAATGCACAAATTGGTTTTATTTTGGTCATTATTAACTATCAAAAGGTGGAAGTTCTTACTTTATGACTATTATTGATGATTTCAGCAGATATACATACACTTATCCTCTCAAAGAGGAAAGTCAAGCTTTTCAAAAATTCAAAGAATATTTTAATCTCGTCTCTAATAAATTTGGGTAGAAACCCAAAGGCCTGCAGAGTGCCAATGGAACTGAATTTGTTAATGCAGAATTTGATTAATCTTTTAAAAAACATGACATTGAGCATCAAACTACCCAAGTTTACACTCCAGAACAGAATGGGCTGGCAGAACAAATGAATAGAACTCTCAAAGAGATGGCAGTCATCATGCTTTTAGAGGCTAACATGCCCAAATGCTATTGGTCTGAAGCCATAATGACTGCTACATACTTGTGCAACCGACTGTCAACCAAATCCAGAGATGTAACTCCATTTCAGTTATGGAATGGAACTAAGCCCAAACTGAATCATTTCAGAGTTTTTGGAAGTAAAGCATATACCTATATTCTCAAGCAGAAAAGAGACAAACTTGACTGTAGAAGTGAAGAGGGAATTTGTTTTGGTTATGCTAGAAATGGTTAGAGAATTCTGAATCCAGATAGGTGTACAATAAAATTAACAAGGCTGTTATGTTGATGAAAGGCCACAGTCCAAATCTAATCTAAACCAAGATGTCTATCTAGATTTGTTTGCAATGGAAGGAGATTCCCACCAGCAACCAGAGTGTGTGACATTCTCCCATCATCCGGATGTCTTGCACCCAGAAGAGACTACAGATGCAGTGGACCAGACAGATGATGAGGAAACAGACGGTGCGCAAGAAGCGGAGCCAGGTATCCAAGTCCAGGTGAGAAGGCCAGAACACAGCAATAGAGATGTGCCACCCGAAAGTTTCTCATATCTAGCCACAGAGGAGAAGATTCCACAACCCTCTGATTGGCAAAAAATTAAGGACTATCAAAGTCAGATTCTGAGAAATGGGTGCAAGCTGCTGTTGAGGAGATGGAATCTTTGTATAAAAATAAAACATGGACTTTGTCAGAATTGCCAAAGAACAAAAGGGCAATTGGCTGTAGATGGGTTTTTTCCACAAAAAGGATGCAGAAAGGGAGATTTAGATTCCCAACACATCCTTAGAAAGTGTCACTACTAAGTTAGTGCTAACATGGGCCATTTCTGCACGTGACGAGGGAATTGCTCCCTGCCGCTACTCACTGGATCTTCTTTGGGTCCCGTCCGGTCCGGGGGCAAGGAGGAGCAGTGCGTGATCACAGATCCGCACTGCTCTGGTGTCCAAAATGGCGGCTTCTGGTTGGTCATGGGTCATGACCAACTGCTGAAGCTCGCCAATCTAAAGCCCGCCCTCCACAGATCGCAGGCTCACATTGGTGCGAGCCTGCGAATCTGCATTGGAGAGCAGGCACGCAATGGTGCGCGCCAGCATCTTGAAAAACTTGAAAAATCAGGTTTTTCAAAAACACACTGGAGAACCACTTGGGGTCGCTCCGGAGTGGACTGAGGTGCAGATCTACGTACTCCGGACCCAGTCCGCTCCAAGGTGCAGACGTCCTCCGTGGAGGACACACTGCACCGTTTTCTTTAACCCGTGCGGAAATGGCCATGGTTGCTAACATGATAGTGTAGAGGTTTGGATGTTAGGCTTGGGCTCTGGAAACCAGGGTACAAATTCCTATTCAGCTGTGGAAACCTTGGGCAAGTCATACTCTCTCAGCCTCAGAGGAAGGCAATAGCAACCCCCTTGGAACAAATCTTGCAAAGAAAACCCTGTGATAGGTTTGCCTTAGGTTGCCATAACTCAGAAGTGATTTGAAGGCACACAACAAGAACTTAACTGAAGACCTACTTGAATGCTAGCCCCAATGACCAAAATATTGGAATTTCAGTATGAGGACAGAAAGAAGGTGGTCATACTGGATGCTAGATGGTTAAAGAATACTAATTAAATCCAGATGATAGCTGAGCAATGATTTCTTAATTGTTGTCTTTACAGGAAAAATGTCAGTAAATTTGCTCCACGTTAGCTTGTGAAACCAGTTTAGCTTGTAACCATAGCACCACATGCCTCTAGGTGATAGCTGCTTTTATCATCTGCTCCGCTACTGTGACTTGGAACAAGAGATCACAGAAAGGCTACGTGGATGAGGAAGTACTGAGGTTTTCTCAAGAACTCAGGCAAAACTGGACAGGATGTTTGTCACATAGACTTAAATCCAGTTGTTAGTGCCAGCTAGAGTAGATCCATTTACTCAGTTGCATTTGCCTACATGCTGACTCCATATTCAATTGTTGATTCAGTGGGTTTATTCAAGTAGCAAGTAATTAATAGAATTATTTTGCTCTTGCATACTTAGTTTTCTGCTAACAAATTAGAAAATATGGTGGTGGGGTCCGGTTTAGAATTGTAATATGGATGGAGGGAGGCCACAATTTTTTGTTCCTATTGTTACTGATGATGGCCATCACTATCATTATCCTAATCTGCTTCACGTACAGAGAGGAAGATCCGTCCTCTCTTTTTGGATTATAACTCCCATGAAACCTTACCACTGACTGCTGGCTAGGGCAGATGGGAGCTAAACTTTGATGACATCAAGACAGACACCAGGGCCCATCTCTGTTGTTTTATAATGAGGAAAGAAGTCATTCACCTCTCCAGATACCGCATTAAAATTCTCACCAGAATAGCAAATGGTGAAGAATGCTGGGGGTTGTAGTCTAATAGCACCTGAAGGGCCTCAAGTTGTCCATTCCATCTTATAATTCTATTGACAGAAAAAGCTCTAGCTAACAACACAGTCTGGTGACATTGTATATTGTTCACATACCAGCTGTAAAAGTCTAGCTTTGTTAAGATGTAGATCTCTGGCAAAATCAAGGAACAGTGAGTTCCAACAGTTGTCTTGATAAAATAAATTATTGTTCTGCATTTAATTGGGAAAAAAATCCATTTGAAATTAAGAGACAAGAAATAATACTAATTTTAAAAAAGTCAAATAGAAAAACATTTTCATACCATGAATAATGAACAATCCTGTGCCATTTATTGTGTCAACACTGACATAAGAAGAAGAGAGTTAACCTTTATTTACTCAGTAATAACTCGAACGGAATCAGAGTTTAGGGATCATGTATACATGTTGACACAGGGTCAGCCATTGGCTTCTCTAAGGATGTATGGAGTCATTGTTTTTATTCATTTGCAATGGCATCTTGTAATAGATTACAAGATTTCCTCTTTTTCAGCAAAGAAGTGTTATTTTGTCTGTGTGGAGCAGCTATTCAAGGCATCTTAAACATACTCACATGTAGAACCAGTCATTGATTGGGAAAAGAGAAAAAGGGAACAGACAAATAATTCATAGCCAACATGAGCCACAGATTAGGAAGGTTCCTGATCTCCGCAGAAAGCTTAGATTGGCAAACAGGAAGTAAGGAGTCTTGTAGGAAACATCCAGCAATGGCCCTCGTAAGAGGCAGAATGCTATACAGAAGTATGCATTGGGGGAAAAATCACCCTGGAATCCTCTTCCGATAAGGACTGCTTTTTTATTTAAAGCTGCATTGGCCAAGATTCATGTCACTTCGTTACACAGAATCTAGGGCCATTTCTGCACTAGGTTGTTATAGCACTATGATTCCACTTTCAACATCCTATGGAATCCTGGAGTTTGCAGTTTAGGGAGGAGCTGGCTGGCCTCTCCTAAAACTGCAAACCCTAGGATTCCATAGGATGTTGAAAGTGGAATCACAGCGCTATAGCAGGCTAGTGCAGAAATGGCCTAGATCCAAGGCAAATCCTCACTTCATACGCCTTTTGACTACACTCTCAAAAACATAACATGTGCAGTAGATATACTGGAGTGAAACCAGACGCTACTTTCAGGTTGGCCAAGTGCTTGAGGGCTGCAATGTTTTTCCTTGTTTTAGGTTTGTTTTGCTCAGTTTCTTTAAAAGGTTTTTTTAAAGTTAAAATACATTTTTTTAAAAAAAAATAGCAACCTATGCATAAACGGTTAAAAATTAGCTGAAATTAATTCTTCACTAAGCATAATTACATTCATTACAATTACCACACTACACATATAATGTACCACTACATTACATTACACTACATTCATTACAATTACCACATTAATAAAATCTCCTACACATATTTGATTAAGTTAATTATTAAATTAAAAAATTAGATTCATGTAAGCAAACCTTACATGTACTTAAGCCTTAATAAGATATTGACTGTGATGTTATGAATTTTGTGGGGGTTTTTCTCCATTGACTATAGAAAATATAGCTATATGTCCCGAAATTTCAGTGATAACTTCTATACCTTTTTTTTTTTTTTACAATTCTGTAAAAATAGATTGGGGGCTACATGTGGACTGTGAGGAGACCTTTGACCATTCTTTTTATGTGTTATCAAATACATGGGTCCAAGAGCAAATCGAACTTGAATTCTCACTAGAAGCCAAAATGACCAAACTGAGGCCATCATACTTTGGACATATCATGAGATGACATGAACTCACTAGAAAAGGCAATGATGCTCATTAAAGTGGGAGGCAATAGGAAAAGAGGAAGACCGCATTACAAGTGGGTGGACTCACTAAAGGGTACCACAGCACTGAGTTTGCCAGACCTGAGCAAGGTTGTTAAAAACAAAGTATCTTGGAGGATTCTCAGCCATAAAGTAGGCACAAATCAAGGGTGGAATGCTTGTGTAATCAATTGAAGAAATACTACTTTGAAGCTGGAAATCAACTGGAAGGAACTTCATGTCTCAGGAACGCTCCATAATAAAAGTTTTCCTTTCAAGATCTCCCCTTTTCCACATATTCTTCACATGCCTTTGTTCAGTGTGTGTGTACACATTCAGTGCGTAAAGAATATTCATCTCACCAGGGAGGGGGAGGCAAAGTCTCTGCAGAGTCAGAGGAGGGGAAAAGTGCAAGTTAAACCCCTCAGTAATTTCCTACTATATCACTTATTTACATGGAGTAAATTAGTGGGCAGTGGCAGCTAGACAGAATTTGGGGATCCCCCCTCTCCTCCTCAAAAGCAGGAGACAGGGCTGGAGGTGTTTACATGGTTATTCTCCAGAGTACTATGGACCAGAGCAGCAAATGATGTTCTAACCATCCAGACTCTGCAGTTTTCCTCTCAGGAATGTTTTGAGAGAGGTAGGAGTGTTTCTCTATGTTTTCACATCTTTGGGGGCTTTCTATATGATTTGGGAACCACATGCCGCCCACAGGCTTAATGTTGCCCTTCCTTGTAGATGAACTGGAACACCCACCGTTCCTCACCATTGACTATGGAGAGGAAAGCTGTTGGAAGTTGCAGTCTAACAATATGTGAAGGGGCACGTGACTCCCACCCTGGGCCTAAGGGAGTCTTCTTACTTCTTGCCATACAAAACAGAACAATAACAAACAAAAAACATTTCACCTTGGGACAAAAGATTTTACACAAGCTAACACCTCTGCCAGCAGTACAGTGTTGGTTCAGATTTCCTTTGTATACAAATTGTATTATAGGTGGTGCTACATTTACTTCAGAAAGCTTTTGCATATGTAGCATTTATTCTTCTGCCAGCAGATTTTGAAATATATTTATCAATCACTATTAATGCAAACAATAAAACATCAGCTAGAAACTGATTCTGCAAAACCTCACAGGAGCATTACTTTTTCACAAGTTATAATAACTGCTTATTTTAATTTTAAAAGCTCTGTCAGATCATCTTGATCCCAAATCATTCATTAAATACAATATGTCCAAGAACTATTAGACAAATTAAAATAGAAAAGCTAGCCATATTGGCAAAACCAGAATGTTATACTTAAAATTTTCAGTTTTTTGTTAATTCTGCTGTAGAGAAATTTCTTGCAGAAGAAGCTGATTTGGATGTTGTATCTCTTAGCTCATGGCTCTTTTCCTTTCGAGTGACAAAGCTGAGGAGGTCAACAGCTGTGGCCACACCGAATACCATCTGTTTCATGAAGGAGGTACTGTCTCCATTGTCTGGAAGCACACAGAAATGAAGGAGGGTTACATACTGCTAATGTCCTCAAATGAATACTTGGAACTGTCTTAGTGACATGCACAACTTGAGACTGCATGTGTTAATGTCTGTTTTTGGATGTTGCACAAGGAGATATTAAGTAGCTCCTCATGCAAAATATTTGAAAGGATGTCATGTTGAGGAGGGAGCGAGCTTGTTTTCCACTGCTGCAGAGACTAGGACAAGGAGCAATGGATTCAAGCTGCAGGAAAGGAGATTCCACCTGAACCTCAGGAAGAACTTCCTGATGGTCAGAGCTGTCCTGCAGTGGAATATGCTGCCTTGGAGTGTGGTAAAGTCTCCTCTTTTTTTGAGGTTTTTAAGCAGAGGCTGGATGGCCATCTGTTGGGAGTGCTTTGATGGGTGTTCCTGCATGGCAGGGGGTTGGACTCGATAGCCCCTGTGGTCTCTTCCAACTCTATGATTCTATGCAACATGTAACTGCCCCCCCCCCAAAGGCAGCTGTCAAGCCCTGGAGGCACTGCCACAGCCATTGACTGCTTGGTAGTAGGATGACTAGGCAGTGACCCACTGAACTTCTGCAGCCAGGAAAACAAAAATGAAGTTGCTCATGAATCTTCTTGGCTGCAGAACAGCAATGAGTGCTGCCTTGTTAGCTCCATTCCAGCCTGTAAACAGCTGTAGCAGTGCCTCCAAGGCTTAACAACTGCCTTCAGTTTTGGAAAGAGCAGCATAGAACTGCAAGCGCAGAGTATTACTTTACACACACTTTGATGTAGGATTTCAGCTGCTTACATAAGCCACTGGGACTTAAGTTTTAGTCAGTGACAAATATTTCTTGCTAATTGCAATGAGACTGGAGCATAATTAACTTCAGTCTGAGTCCAACCTAATGTTTTCTATGTTCATTGTGAATCCATTGCTAATTTTTGTATCCTAATGAGTTTGGGACCTACATACCTGAAAAATCAATCCTTTCCCTTCCTTGATCCTAGTGGCCAGCACTGTCATGCAGTGACAGCAGAGATAGTGTATGTGGCCTTTCCACCTCCAATGTCTTGTTCTGAGAGAGAAACTCTTAGACCAGCCTTTCCCAGCATGCAGTCCTACTTTTGGAACTTCAGCTCCCATCACCTCCAGCTAGTATGCCTAATAGAAAAGTATTACTGGAGTTGTAGCCCAAAATATCTGGAGGACAGAACGTTGGGAGGAAAGTTGCCTTTGAGTGAATCATTTGGCTCTTTGAAGCACCCACCCAATGTCACGCTTTGAGGTATCTGCAACATTCCTACCAGCTGCAGCAGCCACATGTAGCAGCAACACTCAGGAATAGGTGATGGCAGTAGGAGCAAGCAGAGAAATATGGCTGGGCCTCTGGGCCATCTTGTTACCCTTAGAGGTGGGGGATGTTGTGGTCCACCTGCAATACTAACATCTTAGAATTTGGGGGACATATAGTTCAAAGGAAGACTGCGAGAGGAGGGTAAGAGCAGGATATTTTCATCTATGTATACCAGTACTGACTGTAGAGAGGACTCCAGTTAAAATTAAACAAAGTATTTTATTTGAATTGACTAACATTCGAGACGTCAGACATCCATAAGAACAATACATGACTATCAGAAGCGAGGCAGGAAAGGTTGGATAGAAAGAGATTAGGGATGGAGAGGGTGATAGTTACCAGTCCTGAAGAAGGCGGTTGCAGCAGAAAGGCTCAGAGAGCGTCTAAGGTAGCACGGAGGAACAGCAGTCTGAGCCATATTCTATGAAGTACAACTGGCTGGTGTTAAAGCTAGATTGTTTATTTTAGATCTGATGGGGTGCGTTAAGAAAGCCGTAATGGCTTTTCCATAGGACTGACAAAGGGGTCCTGAATGGGCTGATTGCTTTAACTCCAGAGTGACAAAACATAGATGGGATTCATAACAATCTCTTAATGTTCAGTCAGGTAGGGTAGGGTGTATAGGGAAGATCTCTGTAGGGTAAGATTGAAGAGTGTTTGAAAATGCAAAGAGCCTGAAGGGATGAAGGGATTAGCACAAACCCATCAGCATCAGGTTTTTCTGCATAATCCTATCTGAACTTTCATGACTCCAAGCACATCTCTGGTCAGTGAGACCTTGATGATGTCCTCCAGTTATTAATATGTCAAATTTATGAAAATTGCACAGGAGGGGTAGGAAGTGCGGTAGGGTATGGTAATAGTCTGACACCCCTCCTAATCCATCTTTGTACAGTAAGTATTGTAGAACATTTGGAAGATCTATGCAGATAGAGATGGGAATGCACAGGCTTTGCTTCACAGAAGGCCACACCTAATGTGCAGATTTTGGTGACAAGACCAATGGCACCATGTGACACCAAAGACAGGGCCACCATGGTAGCTCCACAGCCCTGTTCTGTAGAGAAATGCTTCATGTGATACACAATGAAAGGAATTGTTGCATACCTAGGAATGCATGAAATAAGTTAGAGCTGCTGACTTTAAAACAATTCTTACCTTAATTGATTAAACTACTTACATTGTTCTACTTCGTGCACAACAATAGCAAAGTGATCATTTTCCAAGATATCTGAAAGCTTTCCAAGAGTGTCATCCAGGCTAATCTGCAGAGGGGTTCCAAACATAATGACAGTCATTCAAAGCATTCCTTCTTCTCATATACTA
The DNA here is from genome assembly GCA_948472985.1 of Iguana delicatissima. NCBI lineage: Eukaryota > Metazoa > Chordata > Lepidosauria > Squamata > Iguanidae > Iguana > Iguana delicatissima. The sequence continues at coordinate 19,691 of CAOKZL010002961.1, forward strand.
TTTTCTCCCTCCGTTTCTGTTTCTGCCCACTGTATTGAAGTTTGCACTAAGCTCAGTAGATCCACCAAGCACATAATGGCTGCAGTTCTTCATGGTTCAGCATATCATAGTAGTTTCACATGCAGAACAGGACTACTTACTACCTCTGGATCTACTGTAGAGCCACTGAAGCCCCTCACTTGCAGTCATTCATGCCTGGATGAGAGCAGGAGAGCAATCCCAGAAGCATCTGGCTATATCTCTGTAGCCAGATACGAAGTGATTGCATTCTCTACTGTGTCTGCCGGGGGTCTCTGGATGTCTCAACAGATGATGTAATCACTGCACATCTGGTTACAGGGACATAGCCAGATACTTCCATAATCACACTGTGCTCTCCAGGAATGAAGGGCTGTGGGAAGGTTGAGGCTTCAATGGCTTTACAAGCCACCTGAGGACTTTGCAGTGGGAGAAGATAAACCTCCATAGCAATCAAAAATAGACATATGAAAGCATAAGGTTAGCATATGCCTGTGTAGGCAACTAATAGGATGCTAGCCAGTGTGATGTTGCTTAAAGATTTTTCTTTAATTTTAAAGATTAATACCTTTGAAAATTGTTGGTAAATGACATTCATTACTGGGTCCGAGAACTGAGCATTTCCTGCTAGGACTGAGGAGAGTATGTTGCTAATGGTTACTATTCCCAAGATGCACCTTCAAGAAAGAACACAGATTTTTTCAGTGTCACTGCTCACATTCAGGGGAAAAGATGAAATAAATGCATTTGTATTTTCACACCACACAGACAAGATCATTAGGAATACACAGAGCAAGACAATGGGTTGGAGGACTTGCTTTCTGCAAGTTAAGTGCAATAGGAATAGTAAACAAGGTTGCCATCTTTTAAATTAGACCAGTTTATATAATTTTTTTGACAGTCAAACTAAAATTTATCAGGTTACGTTTGGAAGGTATACACAGGCTTAATATTTCAAATCTGATTGCTGAGACATGCTTCTATCTTGATATCTCATGTGCTAATCATTGGGAATCTGCACCTCCCTTTTACATCTAGTTTGTCCCTTATATAGACAGAGGATTTTAACTTTTTTTAAAAAAGGTCACAATCCCAAGGATTGCAGGACAGTACAGAATGTATCTGGGATGCATAAAAATGAAAAAAATTAAAAAGTTTTCTAAAGCAAAAGTCAATAAACTAGGGTGGACAAGCTGAAAACCAAGAACAAAACCTGACTTATGATTCTGGCTTGTTGGAAGAAAGGCAAATCTTAGTTCTTGTTCCACAAGTCTTGATAAACAAATTGTAGGCAAGTGGAAACAGTCAAGCAACTTGCTGAAGCAGTCACAATAAGCCAGAAATATGAAAAACTATGTAGTCTTTTCTTTGCAATGCAATCTTCTGAACAATTTTGACCAAGTGTTAGCTGTACCATGTTTTATCATTCCTCTTTGTGTGTTCATGTGTTTACAGAAATTTCAGAACTGTGGGACACAATTGAATAAAATGACACTCTTCTGACAATGGAAAGCAGCCGTCAAATGAGGCTAAGATAGCACCCTGTTTTGTGTGCGGTCTGATCCTATGGAGTGTCTGTATTCTCTCCTAACCCATGTAGAATTTGCACATCCATTCAAACATTTAGATATAGGGGAGCCAGTCTTGCCTACCATGAAGGTAGCCTTTCAGAAGATGGGTTGAGGGTGAGAACTGAATAGGATACAGACAGTGTATACAGAACTCCCAATCGATCAAGGGCCCTTTCACACAACACAGTTATAATGCTATGAGTCCACTTTGTCCACCATGGCTGCTTCCTGGGGAGTCCTGGGGTTTGTAGTTTGGTTAGGCACTAAAGCTCCCTGGCTGAGAATTCTAAATACTCTCCCTAAATTGCACATCCCAGGATTCCACAGCGTGGAATCTTAACAGTTAAAGGGGAATCATAGCACTATAATGTTGTAGTGTGAAAGGGCCTTTAATGGCCCTTTGCCCTTCCCACATGCACACTGGAGTGCAGGTATGGGCAGAGGAGGAATTAGAGCTTTCCTGGGTGGACAGTGTCCAGTGGAGATGGTGAAGCCACAGTGGCCCTCCCAGAATCCACATGACTGAAACTTCAGCACATCCCCTCCCAACTCATGCTACTGTGCTGGTTACAACACTTCTCAATTTAACTTTTAAACAAGTCATACACAGATTGCATGCCTTGTTTTAAAGCTGAACTAAACTTCCAGGAGGCGTCCAGAAATGCACGTGGCCTAAACAATGTGTTTCTCTATTCACCTTGCAAAACTGCTTTTTCTCCTCTACCTCCATGCCACTGAAATTCAGTGAGATGGTGGCAAATTTGGTGGTGAAGGAGTCGTGCAAAACCAGGAGGGACGTGTGTCTTCCATTTTATAGGAATCCTCCTTACATGGACATAAACCAGTTATTTGGAATATTTATTTGAAGATCGCAGTCATTACGCATATCATAGGCTACTCCCCACTCTTACTTTAGAGCATAGGGACTGTGGAATTCTCTGGTAGGCTACTGTTTGCTGAAACAAGTGTTTCGCTAGCAAGAGATTTACCCTGATTCAGCAACAACTGGTGCCTGGTCATATGACTTCTCACGGAGAATTTCAATTGCCTTTTGACAGTTCACATCTGGGAGAAGAGTCAGAGGGGCCATGAGGTTCAGCTTCTGCACCTTGATATTCCACCACCTGTCAAGCAAAAAGGGCGTTGCGTGTTGTTAACATTCTGGCAATGAAAGGCTGCTCTGCATCTTATTTGAAATGTTGTTCTGCACCAGGGTGGGCATGGAGTCCAGGGTAAGGAGGAGATAAGTCCTGGGGCCAGTTTCCCTCATCCAGCCTCTTCCTTATTGGCTGCACTCACCAGCAGTAATCATACACACCTCTATCTTCATCTGAGTCCTTCCCAAAATGGCATCCGGAAGTGTCATTTCCTGTCACCATTTTGAAAAGGATTCTGACTTTTTTGTGGGGTTGAGGGTGTAGAATCAACATGTAGAAAGCAACAGGGGGAGATAAGATGGAAGATAAGGCCATTTCTGCACTACACTGTTATAGTGCTATTATTCCACTTTCAAAATCCTATGGAATCCTGGGATTTGCAGTTTAGGGAGGGGCATTTAGAATTCTTAGCCAAAGAGCTCTTTGGCCTCAGTAAACTACAAACTCCAGAATTCCAAAGAATGTTGAAAGTGAAATAATAGCACTATAACAGTGTAGAGTGAAAAGGCTCTATATCTGTCTGCAGCCTAATGTAATATGAAAAAGATCTACAGAAGTTGTTTTCAGTCCTACAAGCCATGTAGGGCTGATACTCATGTTACTTTTTCAGGCATGAGCACCTCTATGAGAATGTTATATTGGAACACTAATATAGATTTGGGCAACTGTTACTACTATACATAATTCATATATTCCATCTATTGCATGGTTGGAAACCATGCAAGAACACCAGTGATCGATCACAGAGTTTGGTATGGACTATGATGCTACTGCTCACAGATATACACAACAAATTGTACAAACCTATGGCCAGGTTGCATGCACTCCTCTTAAGTACATCTCTGGAGTTAATCAACCAAAAATTATTCCAGTTTTGAAAAGCAAAACGGGTAACACTAGCAAATTGAATAGATCAACTATCATTTGATCTTTCAGCGCCCAACTATTCTAGTTGCTCTTCTTGACACTAGGAAACATAACTATTGAAATGACAGGGTCAAACTATATCATATATTTATCACATTTTCAAAACATGTTCTTCCTCAAATGGTGAAAACATCTGCTTGCGATAGCATTGATTTTCCTCACCTTTGCACTTTGTATTTATTAGAAAGTGATTAGAAAGTAAAAAAAGACTTAATCTGATTGCCAAGGCAGTTATGTCTATGAAAATGCTATGGCAGGAGGGAAAATGGGTTAGTCACTGATAATATGCATTTCTTTGAGTTAAGTCTGACCCTCTGGGTCATACCAAGGATGATGTTCTTGACTATCATCTTTTAGAAATCCATTCTTGACCATCCACTTGTCGTTCAAAAACTTAGACCTATAGGTAAGGAACAAAAAACAATACATGGTGTTAGACCTTGGTGTTTCACCTTAGTATTCATCACAGTACCATTGGTCTATTTTAACTGGCATTTTCTATCCCACAGGGACACCAACAATCTTTAAATCTAATAGAAAAGATAACAGACAGAAGGCATATTAGATAGCTTTAATGAAGGAAATCTATTGTGGTATTGTCTAATAGGGTGATGAACCTACTTCTGCCAGATTGGTAAGCAAGAACTTATAGGCCACTAGATGACAAGTTGTGTTTGAAGACTGAATCCAAGTGGCACCTTATTACTCATCTGTCTGAATGAGCCTGTTTTGCTCGCTGAACCTGCAGTGGGACCAGCAAAAATACAAAGTGTATAGAGGTTTTTGTGACTGACATAAAAGAATGAAATGAAAAGGACATATGTTCTCCACCCCATGCGTTTTATTATCTTTATACTTTTAATATCATTTAAATAAATAAAACTTTTAAGTTCTGCTTGACAGAGGCTGGATTTTTTCTATTTTTTTAGGTACTTTTAGCAATCTTTAACTGAGTAATTTTCAGAATGGCAGATTATGGTTTGAATCCTACTGCTTAGTCCCAACTAGAACAAATCCACTGAATGAATTATTAAATTGAGTCAACATGTAGATAAATCCCATTGATTCACCAGGTCTACTCTACTTGGGCCTAACAGCAGGATTCATCTGCTGGCTGTTTGCTGTAATAAATTAAATGAAATAACAGCAGGATTCAAGACTTTGTCAGGTTTGCCTCACCATCACGGTGTGAATCTAGGGCCCTTTCAAACTACAATCAGCCCTCCACGTTCATCAGGGTTAGGGGTGCAGGACCCCTGCAAAGTAGAAAAATGGCAAATATTAAAATGTGTGTGTCTGTGGAAAGGGAGACAACGCATGGTGGGGAGAATGGACGCCCAATATCCAAATCAGGCAAGGGAAAGAGGGTGAATTGGCATGGTGGCCCTATACGTTCTCTGTCTCTCAACCATCTCCTTCCTTGGGTTTGGAGAGGCACAGGAAGAGGGTTTGTGGTGCTAAGAAATCAGGCTGTGTCCTTAGATAACCAGGTAGCTGCTAGTTGTGGAGGAAAAGGACCAGAGGTAGGTTTTTTAAGAGCTACATGGCCTGATCAGAGCTGCTGAGAAGAATGCTCCTCCCAAGAAAGGAAGCACTTGAGGTGGGACGCATGGATTGGAGAAACTCACAAGTAATCAAATCCATGAAAGTCAAACCTGCAGACATGGAAAGCTGGCTATACACACTTGCTACATCCTATGGAATCCTGGGTCTTGTTGTCTGATGAGGCAGTAGAGCTCTCTGGCTGAGAATTTGAAATGCCCCCCCCCCAATGGGAATCATGGCAGTTAATGTGGAATCACAGCACTATAATTGTCTAGTGTGAAGGAGCCCCCGGGGAAAATCAATCATTTTGTTTGTACCTTGCTTTTTCCCCCATAGTGGGACTCAAGGCAGTAAAACTAGTATAGCTAACAAACAGGATTTCAGGTTTTCCTTGTTTCAAACGGTTCAGTTTGATATTGTTAGGAAAGTTCAGGTTATTGGATGGCTAAAAAGCAAATAAACGGACTACTTAAAGATGGAGAAGATGGAGGACCAAAGAGCTTTTCTGGTAGTGGGAATAGAGCAGGCGTGGGAATTGTGCAGTACTCCAGATGGTTTTGGACTGCAGTTCCCAGTATTTTTTTATCATTGGTTATGTTGACTAAGGCTGACGGGAGCTGCAGTCCAACATCATCTAGTGGGCTCCATAATTCCCATCATTGGAACAGGTAAGATCAGTATTGGAAGAAACCACGAAAATGGAAGGTAGCCAACAGCGAAACAGATGACCTTAAAATATGATGGGTTGCAAATGCATGGAAGATGAGAAAGAGCTTGTGAGAACAAACACAACAAATGATCTTGGAAAGCCCAAAGAAAAGGAAAAATCAATAAAGAAGAATCATACCTTCCCTATCAAAAACCTCAAGATTCTTTTCCCTATACCATTATTCTCATTCTCTTTGATCGATATGACAATGAAACGTAATAAAGTATTTGATTTCGGGACTGCATTTGAAGATATTAACATATAAAACCCAAGATGTTTAGATACTTAATGCTGTTGGGTGCTGTAATTGGTCTTCTGGGAGGAGTGGAAGACTCTGTGGCTAGCTAAAGGCCTATGTTCTGAAATGTTAGCTCCCTTTAAATTGCTTTGAATTGGACACTCAGGATGGATACTTTAACTTTCTCAATCTGGGTAGGATGTCTTTGGTTCTCCAGATGTTTTGAACAATCCTTATAATCTTTTAACATTATGCTCACTTCTTGGGCCTACTAGAAATTGAAATCCAAAGCTTCTCTAGCCCTGCCTTATAAGTATACTCTGAAGTAAGGACTATCATATTCAGGGGGGTTCATATTCTTGTCAATAGTTCATGAATTATCCTATACTTGGCCTCTGTGTCTTCATATAAACCATATGCTAAAATCAGTAACAGCCAATGTGAAACTGTAAGACTTCTCTTTCCTTCTCTGAAAGCCATTTCCACATGACTGCAACTAAATTGTTGGTGTTGTGTGACTTCAAGTTGTTTCCAATTTATGGCAATCCTAATGGGGTTTTCTTGGCAAGATTTGTTCAGAGGAGGTTTGCTATTGCCTTCTCCTTAGGTTAAGGGAGTGTAACTTGTCTAAGGTCACCCAATGGGTTTCCATGGCTGAGTAAGGATTTCAACCATGGTCTCCTAGACAACCATGCTGGCTCTCTAAGTACTCTTTTCTTCTATTGGGTGCCATTAATCCAACTGGAAATAATCTGATGCTGGATTACTTCTACAGAATTTTGATGTAGATTACTTCTATTGTATTCAGGTGTCTTATATTATAGAAAAGGGTCTCATGGGGATGGTGTAGCACCAAGGGAGTTCCTGCTTCTCTAAAGACAACCTCTAAAGCAATTACCCCACTGCTTTTAATATGATATAAAATCTTGGGCTCTTTAATCAACACAAATGCTCTCTCACATACACTTGCACTGAAGGATTTGAACTCAGGGGTGACCACAGATGAAAAGGAAAAACAAATACTGTCTCACATGTAATTCCTCACAGAGTCAGGTAAGAGGACAACACAGCGCTGGCCCTCTTTTAGCTCCTTGGCAACATTCACTGCTGCAGCCATTGCAGTGCCTGCACTGCCTCCTACCAAATGAAGGAGAGAGCAAATACATTACTCAACATGCAGTGAAAAGGTAACTCAGAAAACAGTAGTGGAACAGTAAGCACAAGACACAGGTAGCACAGATGAACCTGTTCCTTAAAAAGGCCCTGTGAAAGGCAGTTTTGTGTACAGCTTGAAAAAGAAAATTACTTTTGTGCACATTGGTCAGCATCCCGTTAGTGATATACATACGTGGAAATGTTTCTTTTGTGCATACATGTCTCTTTTGGGATGGGGCACAGAGGACTATTTTGTACCCTGTCTCAAACCATATCCTGGTAGCTGTCAAGCCTCAAGAGGAGCCATTGCTCCTGCTGCTTACCAATGGGGAGGGGAGGGATGGGGAATGAATTCAGACAATGAAGATGTGGCTGCTATGGGCTGTGAGGGAAAAGAAAAGGATGGGCACCTAACTGGACACCTTCATTTTGTCTCCCCTCCAAGCTTCTTTTTTCATCTGAATTCTCTCCCGTCTCCCACCTCCCCTTTGGTAAGCAGCAACAGCCTGCCCACAGGATGACAAGTGCTGGGACAAGAGGCGGGGGACACAGAGCAGCTTCCCATTCCCCCATGTACCATCTGATCTAGAATCGCAAACATTAACTACCAGAATCCCCTGGCTAGTATGGCCAGCACTCATATGGTAACATTCCAGCAACAACTGATCCCTTGGTTTGTCAGGATCCAAAACAAAGATACTTCTCATATGCTAAAGGGCATGATTAAAATGAGCATGTAGTTGCTCATGGGCATGACACTTTTCAGCCATGCTTACCGCAAAGCAAGCCTTCATCTCTAATCAGTCTGCGGGCCATGAGAAAGGACTCGGTGTCATTGCTCTTGTACCACTGATCAATCACCTACAAAGGAGGCAAAGGAGACAGTTTAGAAGGAGTTTTCAGGTCTGACCTATCTATTGCATGTAGGACTGAGGAGGGATAACAGAGCCTTCAGGGGATTAACAGAAGTTTCAAAGTAAAGCATGTTATTTGAAAGAATTCCATAATTTTGGTTGTATCTGGTTTTTCTTTTCAGTGTGTTGTCATTATTCATCTTGACATAAATGTTTAAGTGAAGTCAAGTCAACCAACTGATAAACAAGCAAACTCTCATGAGTTACTAAAGAGGATTTACAGATCTCCATGTTCTTTCAAAAACCTGCAAAACCTTTCACACCAGATTGATGAAAGAAATATATATATATATACACAACATGAAAAGTCTCAAATGCAATTCTATGTGCATATCCCTAGAGCAAAATCTGTTGCAACAAATGAAATTTACTTCTACATTATGAAGTTATAAAGCCAGCATGGTATAGTGGTCTGAATGCTGGACTATACCAATCTGGGAGACAAGGATTTAAATCCCTGCTCAGTCATGGAAACCCACTGTGTGACTCTGGGGGTAAGTCACATTGTTGCCCCCTTGGTAAACCCTGTCCCGGGGTCTACAACTTTGATATAAAATTAATCTAACCCACCAGAAAGGTCACCCAAATGCGCACGTAGGCAATAACGGTCATACGATCGAACGAACCAGGTCAGGCCAGTAAAATCCCCAGTCACGTAGCCACAGGAGACCTCATGTTATGATAACCCATGATGGACAAAAGGTCCTTAACCTTTAAGGCAGTGGTTCTCAACCTGTGGGTCCCCAGATGTTTGTGGACTTCAGCTCCCAGAAGCCCCAGCCACTATGGTCAATGCTCAGGGCTTCTGGGAGCTGAACTCCACAAACATCTGGGGACCCACAAGTTGAGAACCACTGCACTAGAGCATGGCACTTTGTGGGACAAATTGTTCTTAAACAATAGTAGTACAAAGGGGCCAACGGTCCCCAACAGATCCACAAGGCACTGGTAACCCAGAAAAGAGGGCAGTGGGAAGTCATGAATGCCTTGTGCTAACACTTTTCACAATGTCCCCTTATGCTGTGGGAGCCCCCGTTGTGCAACGGAGCATATTGTGAGGTGCCTTGTTGTGTGCCATCTTCTACAGTGCCTTCTTGTGCATTGTTGCAGTTCTGCAACACTGTTGCATACTGTGTTAGTGACATAGCTCCCTCAGCATAAAGTTATGCATCACAGCTCATGATGCAGAATCACACCCACAGTGTTACAACTTATTCCACCACACCTAGGTACGTTTGCTGGATGACCCTGTATGTTAACAATCAACTGTTCATTTCAGATGAATCCCATGAGGGCTGTGAGGATGATCATTCATCACTTAACATAGAAACAATTCATTCCTAAGTCTCCTGACATTGGTCACACTGCCACTTACGGATCGGTCCAGGACTGTTGGGATGAAATCATGTCCAATTCCTTCAACTTCCATTGTTGTATCCTCTGCTTTCACTGTGTTCAGGGAGCTGGGCAGGGCAACAATAGAACCATCAGGATCTACACCAACAACCTGTAGAAGAAGATGAACTAGTCTATCAGACTGAAATTTCTGATCAATCAGTCTTAAACAACAATTGACATGATTTTGTGCTCACCATTTACCAAATGATGCAAAACACATCATTTTTGCCCAGAAAACCTTGGCTGGCATCCTGTTAATAAGTTACAATTATGCAAATCAGACTTACACTGTTGCAACTCACTTCGTTGTTCATTGCTAAAGTTGGAATTATGTTCCTACCTCATAACAGCCAAAAGCACTCCAAAAGCCGATGTTGTAAGTCGTGCAGCCCCCTTCAACATGGCCAGTTCTCAGACACAAAGGGATCAGCAGTGATGCTTCCAGCTATTTTCTTTTAGTTGGATATGCTGCAAGGATGTCAGCTAGAGGAATATTCCAAAGACCGTTGGTGGTTCCTGCAGTTGCTTTTTACAGCATGTTCAGTTAAAGAAAAATAGCTGGATGTGTTGCCACTGATCCCTTTGCTCCTTGAAAACCCAGAAATAGCCAAATTGGTGAGAAGAGTGCTACATAGCTTACAAGGTGAGTTGGGGGTGCCACAAAAACGTAATGTTTATTTTGGACCGAAGTAAGCAAAGCCCATAAGAGACTGTAAACGGACCTGGTCTGTTCCAAGACTTTGCCATATGCAAAGGTACAAAGTGAAGGAAGAACACAGGGCTTTACTAAGAACCACAATGAGATGAAAAGTCAGGATTAGCAGAATATAAGAAGATAAAAACAAACACAATTCACCTGTGTTGTAAAATGTCCCCAGCATATTTTTATACAGAAGCCAGATCATGTATATGAAGAGGGTGAAGGAAGAAAGCACTCTTGCTGGCACTCATAGGTGCCATTTCAGAATGTCTAGTTTTGCTGTCCCCTAGTGTTTTCTGTGTGGGCAAAAGCAAGGAGAAACAAAAGCAGAAAAGGAAACCCTCCTGTTTCTGAGCAATGGCTGGAGATAGCATTGATTCCCTTCACGAAACCCTCAAGAGTTGGGGTTGACCACAGCCCTCTGTGGACCAGATGGGAATCTTCTACATAGCACATTAAACATACAGGTCAGATGTTATCCTCTTCTGGCCTAAGTTAATGTTTTCAGGTGTCTAGGACTACACATACATGTAAATCATATTGTGTGGGTGCAAGGGTGCTGCACATAGAAATGTGTTCTTAATATTCTCAAAATTGGCCTAAATCCTATTGTTAGTCAATAGAAGAGGAGAGTCATTGAATCACTGAATCAATGGTGTCTTGACTCGCCATTTATCAAAGTGATTCACTGGGTCTAGTCTAGCTGGAAATAACCAACAGGATAGCAGCCATTCAGGTAAACACGGGAAGAGTTCAGGGATTTCTGGTGAATCAAATGTATGTCTGTAGACTCTGCTTGTTCAAGTCAGATGTCAAATTCCTGATGCTGGCCATTCTGCACTACACTGTTATAGTGCTGTTATTCCACTTTCAACATCCTATAGAATCCTGGGGTTTGCAATTTAGGGAGAGGCATTTAGAATTCTCAGCCAGAGAGCTCTTTGGCCTCAGTCAACTACAAACCTCAGAATACCACAGGATGTTGAAAGTGGAATAACAGTACTGTAACAGTGTAGTGCAGAAATAGCTGCTTAAGTGTATGGGCTCCATGGCCCTATTTGTTCCTGATTATGTGAACTTTTCTACCATGGGCCTGAATATCTGAGCCAAGAAGGCTTTCACTTACTTTGCATTCAGGACATTTCTCCTTCAACTTTCTGGCAACGCCACTGATGGACCCCCTGTGCCAGCTCCAGCCACAAACATATCAACTTTGCCTGCAGTTAAAGGAAAGAAGGAGGGAGTCCACAATTAGACCATACCCGATTTCTCTAAACCTCTAGACAGAGAAAGCTTATAACTATGTCTTGCAAGTATTACTTGTGGATAGTGACAACAGTACCCATGGTAAAAGCGTTTGCAAATGCAGAAGCATTTCAATGAATGAATCTGTACTTTCATGATTATATGAGTTGTTCAGGTGCACAGCAATCTTTCACACTTTACAGGTACATTGGGAAAGAGCAGAGCAATTTAACTGCTGCAAACTTGCTACTTTTATTAAGATGGTGAGTTTTTGATATTATTCTTATGTATTGCATGGGCAGAGCTGGTGAAACTGAATTGTCACCCAGATCTTACCTCAATAGTGGCAATGGGAAAGGGTTCTCCACTGTCCCAGGGAACAACAGCTCAGTTTAAAATATACAGAAATACACACAGCTCTGCCCTCCAACAGAAGGGAAAGAACAGAGGACTCAGGTTGGGCAAATCTTACCACTGCTGTTTCCTAGAATTTGTGCCTAGGTCTTCTAACATGGCTGTAGCCCTCTCTATAGTCAAGTTAGAAATCTTATTTATTTATAGACCTCTTTAATGCTAGTAGTAATTACCAAGTCACTGTTGGGAAAAGGATGGACTACATACAATGTGGGCTAGATAACTATGGTCTAATGCTAAATTGTAACTAAGCAAATAAAACAGTTTTAAGCACATTTGAAATTCAGGTCCTAATGTATAGGATAACAACAACAGGACTGTGGTTTGCACCTTGTGTTTTTCTTGTTTCTGCAAATAAAATCATGATACCTACAATGCAGTGGTAAGGTGGCAACAAGCAAAGTTTTTAAAGGCAGTCTTATGTAACAAAGTAAAGTAGCTTAGATATCTGTTAAAGTGACTGTAATAACACACGTTATATTTGGGGAGGGGGAGCATTCAATATACCATCACATTGCTCCAGAATCTCTTCAGCTGTGGTGTCATAGTGTGCCAAGGGGTTGCTTGCATTCCGGTACTATTGCAGAAAAGACAAAGAGAAAAGCCAACTTACTGTTAAAAATGTGAAGCCAAACCCAAGTTTTGGAGAGAAGATAAATTAATAGGAATAGCTTTCCTAGTGTCCTCTAGATATTTAGACTACAAATACCATCAGCAACAATCAGTGTCTGGGATTGGTACTTCAAAGCATCTAGAGGGTGCTAGGTTCAAGAACACTGCATAAGACAATTTTAAACCTCTTCAAAAGGAGATCAGAATTGTTTTGCTGGAGCAGAACAATGGTTCATCAGGTCCCAATTCCATCGTACTTCACAGAGCCTGACAGGCACTTGTAGAGACCCCATAAACAAAGATAAGAGAGAATCAGCAATCAATATGTGGCCCTGCAGATGTTGCGGGTGGGCTTCTTCACCACTGGCTATGGATGATGGGAGCTGTAGTTCAGTATCACCAGGATGACCGCATTCTGCTCATCCCTGAAGTAGAAGTTCAGCTGGCTTCTGTAGCCTGAGCACCTTTCACCAGCTTTGGATGATACACCAGCTGTGACCATATCTGGATGCACATGCTTGCATATGGTTCTTATTTCTGGTTAGGTTCTGTTTGGACTGTTGAAATGTATAATCAGTGGAATTGCCTTTGAAAGCGGTCCAGAAACTTCAATTATGTCCAAAATAGGGCTGCAGTATTGTTAAATAAGAATGGCATATAACCAAGGCTGGGTCAATGCATTTTGTTAACTAAGGCAAAGGATAAAATAGTACTCACTCTCCATTCCCTGTACAGTATCTGAGTGGAGTGGCAGTTAGATGTTAATTGAAAGAGGCAACTTGTTAGCATCCTGTGTCACACTGAAGGATAACAGGCTAGTTTAGGGAGTGCAGAATAGGCTATATAGCATAAAACAGCTCTGACTCTCTTTGGAATCCTTCTTCTCTGTTGAAAATGCCCAGGATTCTTTGGAGTTATATGCAGGTGGTCCAATTATTGCTGTTCTCAGCCCCTGCCAACTGACGTGACAGCCTTACTTCCCCCAAAAACTTAGGACAAATTCAAAATGCTGAATCAGCCTTTAAAATCCTTAATGGTTTGTGACCAGACTACCTGGAAGATTGCCTTCTCCCTGCATAAATTTACCCAGACCTTAAAATGCTCTGCAGCGGCCCTAATCCCAGCATCTCCATCAAATGCGAGAGGAAGGGAGATTACCAGCAAAAAAGCTCTCTATGCAGTAGCATCTTGACCATGTCTCTTCAAAGAGGCACACCTGGCACCTTCACCACAATCTTTTTTGTGCCAGATGACTTATTTGTTTACAAAGGCTTTTAAAAAGTTTGTGATCTGAACATTCAAGCTGTATATATAAGACACATTTTTTGTATATTTGTGCTGCTCTGTTATCTCTTCTTCATCACATTAAAATTTTCAGTGCTCCTAGCCTTTTTTTTTTCTATTTTAATTTTGGCCTGTATTCTAGATCAGCTTCTCAACCTCTCCTGTTTCTACCCTCCATCTGACAGAAGCATCATTCCCCTGTGTTCTGATTGCTAGGAAAATGGACCTCCTTCTCTCTATGGAGCCGATGCCCAGTAAAGCAGGCTGGGAGGGAGTTGTGATCATGGCAATAGTGTCACAAACATGACCAAGCAGCAAATATGAATACACAACAGTTACATATTCATGGTCACTACTTAGGCGCTTATCACAGAAGGCAGATAAATTGCAATTACAGCAGAATGACAGGATCTTTGCCTAGGACCTATCACATGATCTTGTTTGTCTTCTGTTATTCTCCTGGTGGGAGACCAGCCGGAAAGGATTTCTTTTTACAAAAGAGGACATTAATGGATTTTCTTTTGTGTGTATGTTTGTGAAAGAAACACTTTCCAAACAGTCTCCCACCGGGACAATAACAGAAGAAGAACAATGCCATGTGATAAGTCCCAGCCGACAACTATGCTATTAGCCTGCTGTAATTGCAATTTACCTGCCTTGTGTGATAAGCTCCTTGCTCAAGAGTATACTTAAATAAGTAGCTGATGTAGAATACTGGTGATTGAAAACATATATATAGCATTTTATGACCCACACAGAGAACATCTGTTGCTGGGTAGCCTATAAAATTTAGTAAATAAATGAAATTAGTAGCAGAAAGAGAACAGCAGGAGTCACTTATTAGCTTTGCTGAAAGCAGAATTCTCATCTACTAGCAATCATCACATATGTTTGGCAGCAGCAAAGGTCAAAGTAGGACAGCAGAACCACAGGAAGGATCACATGCTATGTGGCTGCCCCCCCCTCCATTCCACTTCATTCTAAGTCACCTCAATAAGCCCTCAGCAGGGGATTAGGATCACTTTACCAAATGTCACTCCCCACCTCCCAATGTCAGGTTAGTCCAAAAACATCAGATGAACAAAAGTAAAAATCAATTTATCCAATATAAATGCTAAAAAGTAAAGAGCCTATAAGCATTATCAGTTTATTCAAGTGGAGTCTGATTTATGGCAATGCTATCATATGGCTTTCTTGGCAAGATTTATTCAGAGGAGCTTTTCCACATCTGAGATTCCTTGGTGGTCCTGTCCATGAACTCACTGGGCCAGACTTTACTTAGCTTCCAAGATCAGACAGCATCTAGTGCCTTTAGGGTATACAGGAAGCACCATCAGCTTACCTGATCCAAAATATGTGAGTTTGGGATTTCATTTTTCAGTTTCCAAGCAACACGGACATTGGATTCTGGAGCATCGTACTGTGCGCATGGGGTTCTTACAATCTCAGCCCCAAGAGCTCTGAGGATATCCACCTGGAGAAAGAAATGTTTTACATTAGCTTTGTGCATTCTACTATTTCCACCAGTCATCCACCCCAGTATTACAATCAAGATAAATATACAATGCTATATCTAATTATTTTTATTTCAAACTTCCAGACAATCTCTGAACGTAATATAAACACACATAAAATATCAAGTTGAATGCAGAAAGAATTCATCTGCTGTGGCCACAAGAATCCTGAACACCTGGATATATGCTGCTTTACAGTGCAATCCTTTACATAATTGGCTGGCTCCTGTTCAGTAATCATGATGTCATAAATCCGTCTCATGACACTGTAACTATTCCAGTTAATGTGTATAATTGTTACACAATCACAGTGACAAAAAGTGCCCCCAAAATTCTATCTTTGAAACCTTATAGCCACCCCTCAACACAGCCCTATCCAAGACACTGGAGAGCAGGATGGTGAGTAATGACCAGTAGTGGTGAGTAATGTCTATCCTCGCCCAGTCCCAGGTTATGCTGAGACAGACAACTGCAACAGGATTCTGATGGGACCCCACCAGGTTCTCTGCAGCTGCCCATTTCAGTGTACCACACAACTGGGAGAGGCCAAGACCCATTATTACTCACTGCCCCACTCTCTAGCTCATTGGAAATAACTGTGCTGAGGAAACTGCAAGGTTTCAAAGGCAAGATTGTTGGGGATCTCCACAGCTATGACTCCTGATGCAGAATCTTGGGCATTTATTTAGAAGTCATTCATGAGGTCACCATAAGTTCACAGGAGACTTGAAGACTTGAAGGCACATACACACAGAGAAATCCACTGTGTCCAGTGGCAGTTGATTCCTTGAATAATGCACGTAGGACTGCTACCTTTGGCCCAAATCCAAATTGCTAGTCCAAATGAAAGTAGACCCATACAGTCAATGGGATTGACGGAAGTGTTGGTTTGGTGTTTAACACTTGATTCAATGGATCTGTTTTACTTATGACTAAATAATCCTTAGTGAAGTGAGGACATGGGAGAGAGCCTTCCCAGTAGCTGCTCCGACCCTGTGGAACTCTCTTCCGTGGGAGGCTGGGCTGGCCCCCTCCCTGCTTTCTTTTTGCCGGCAGGCAAAAACATTTCTTTTCAAGCAGGCTTTTAATTTTTGAGCAGGGGAGCTTTTCATTTATCAAGATGATTTTTTAAAAAGATCTGTAGGGTTTTTTAAAATATTTTATATGTTTTTAATGTTTTTAATTGTTTTAAATGTTTTATTAATGTTTTCACCTTTTTGGAAGCTGCCTTGGGTCCTACTTTGGGAGAAAAGGGGGATATAAATACAGTTATGACTGGCAGCAGCTCTTCAAGGTTCCCTTCAGATACCCCTTGATGATGTTGTTTCCAAGTACTAACCAGACTTGAGCCTACATAGCTTCCAAATTCAGATGAGTTTAGGTGTTTTAAACGGGGTGTTGACTACTGAGGATGGTATAGTTTGACCCTCAGTCTTACAGAAAAAAGACCATTTTGACTCAGAGTCTAAAATGTCCGCCAGTATGACCATGGGGTTCTTCTATATGGACTTCTTTCATTCAGATCAGCAGTAGGGCCACATTTGCACACAGACAGGAATGGACACACTGCTTCCTTCACTGAAATAAATGGAGATACTCCAGCACGTATATCTTGATAAGTTGCAGGCATGGTCATAAATCACTGTATCTGATTCAAAGATCTGTGAGGGCTCTTCCTGCTTTCCCACATACTTCAGTGTTGGAAGCAGTTCTGTGTGCGCAACGGAGATGCAAAGCTACCTTACTTTACACAGGACCATGCTCTGGTCTTGAATTATACACACATTTGTTTACTAAGTGTTTGTTGTCCCTTATATGAAAACAGTGGTTTATGAAAGAACAGATATAATCTCTGAATGAAAATCACAGAGAAAACCTTGACCAAAGTTGCACCAGAAAGATACAACCACGAAATGGAGCTTCTCTTTGCTTCTTGTTGACCTACCTTGTATGTCCTCTAATGAAGGAAATGGCATCATCTCAATACAATGCTATTTGATAATTTTTCTGCAGCTGCTGCTTAGCTGAGAGTTGTTGTTTGGTCCTCTGTTACCATTTCAGAAATCTTTTCAGGAATTTTACTAATTCAACAGAGGGCTCTTATCAACAATAGAAATGACCTTAAGAAAATACTTCTAATTCCCAAAATCTCCTCTCATAAAACAACCCTCAGGTAAAAATGACACTGTAAATTTAACTGATTTCATTTCCCCACAAAAAGATCTGTGAAGGCAAGTTCACAGAGAGATCAACAGGTAACCTTCGTCAGTGTCATAAACCCAACTGTCCAGGGTTTGGTTTTTTGCTTAGAAGGAAACAGAGAAGCATGAAGCCATCTCAGCAAGAGAGATGTATACTGTGTTGTTGTCGATTATGTCAAATTAGACAGAACTCTCACCTTCTCCATGCTCATTTTCTCAGGCATGACAATGATGCAGCGATAGCCTTTTACTGCAGCAGCCAGGGCCAGTCCAATACCTGGGATGTAAGTAAGAAAGGCAAGAAAAATAGGAATTCTAGGGTCAAATGTTAAGGGGAATGTGTACTTCCCACAATTAACTTGTTTCCCTTCCATAAAGGAGGGTTTCCTTAGAGACGTGTTCATCAGTAATCAGACTTGCAAATATGTTTACTTTGCAATCATCAGTCTCAAACCAAATTATGCTAAATGCAAGATACATAGTGGAGGAACACTACATGCTATGACAAAGTGATGTCTTTCACCTGGGGGAGCACATCTCTTCCAAGAAATGTGATAAATACATAATCTAGTTTTCTTATTGGGGATATTTATGGCCAAAACAACATTAAGACCTCAGGATAAAGCATTCTACCTTCTAGAGCGGTACAGAATAGCTTTAACATGATAAATTACAATGTAATAATGGTATTATTACAAACAGTGGCTGGTATCCTGCTATGAATTTACAATGTTGTAACCAAATTATGATTGTGAAATTTAGAACTGGGATATGGTGCATTGGTTGTATTCTCAGGAAGGGACTGTTATAGCCGTGACAGCAGGAGCATCGCACAAGTGGAGCAAACAATGTTGTATGTCATGACCATTGAACTTTGTGGGACATTGCCCTTGAGCAATGAAAGTACAAGGAAAGGAGGGAAATAATGGTAACCCAGAATGGAGGACAGTGGAAAATCATGGGGGCAAAGCACCCAGCTGGAAAAAAGTCCCCACCTTCCACAGTGCCCCATTGTGTGGCAGGAACCCCTCTTGTGCAATAGAACCTCTTACACAGTTCCATGCTATGCAGTGGAAGTTCTGTGGTGCAACAGGACATCCTGTGCAGGACCCCACTGCACATTGTCACAGGTCTCTAACATTGTTGCTGACTGTATCAGCAATGTAGCTCTGTTATTATAAAGTTACGCCCTGCAGCCTGTGATGAAGCATCTCCGCCACTCTGTAAATCCAGACATGTAGGATTGTCCATGAAGAAACTGTAATGAGGGAGCTTTATACAGGAAAATGCTGCATGTCCAGAAGCAAATCACAGTGTGAAAACAGTTCAGCTATTCTTTCTCCATCATTTCCCCTGAGTGTTTCACTAAGGCACAGGAAAGATCTGTTTTGCAGAATTTCCTAGAGTGCTGCACTGTCACTCTCCCATCACTTCTTGTCTTTCCTCATGAGGAAAGTGGAGCTGGGAAAAAGAAAAAAGCTAAACCAGTGGTTCTCAACCTGTGGGTCCCCAGATATTTTTAGACTTCAGCTCCCAGAAGCCCTGAGCATTGACCATAGTGGCTGGGACTTCTGGGAGCTGAAGTCCACAAACATCTGGGGACCCACAGGTTGAGAACCACTGAGCTAAACAGTGCCAAACCCCTATGTAGGTCACTGGAATCTTAACTCTCATTGGTCCAATCCAAAACTGATCTATAGAAGTTCAGGGCTCAGAATATACAAACAGTTGCCAGAAAATTATCACCTGGAGTTGTAGGAGGCACTCATTTAGATTTCTCAAACACTGCACCACTTCTCCCTACAGAGCATAGAGATAACCTGTCTTTGATCTGATGAACTAGATTCCCTGAATTAACTTGACGCACAAAGCCAACACTTAATTTTATGTGACTTTAAGCAGAGGGTAAAGTTGACAAGGAAGAGCCAATGTGATACAGTGTGGTGATGTAGTTCGAGTGTTGGACTACAGCTCTCTGAATCTCTGGTTGGCCATGGAAACCTACTGGGTGACCTTGGGCAACTCACATTCTCTCAGCCTCAAAAGAAGGTAAAGGTAAACCCCCTCTGAACAAATCCTGCCAAGAAAACCCCATGATAGAGTCACCTTAGGGTCACCATAAGTCACAAAAAACTTGAAGGCACACAGCAATAACAAAGTTGACAACATCATAATGAGGGATTACATTATGTTTACAGAAAAATAACATTTTTGTAAAAAACAGAAGAAAAATAAATAGAATCCCTGGTCTTGTCTTCAGTTATATCATTGTGCTAGCATGTTGGAGTGAGGAACATGCATTTGAAGACTTAGTACAAGGACAGTATCCAATACATTTCTATTGCAGAAGCCTTTGTGCATAGCACTTGCACAACTGGTGTTGCACAACTGCTTGCTCAAAGGTATCATCTGGTGCAACTGAGCCAGCAGGAATTTTTATTTCATTAGATTTCATTAAACATAGCCATGTTTAAATATTTGAAGGGATGCCAGGTAGAGGAAGGAGAGGGCTTGTTTTCTGCTGCTCCCGAGACCAGGACAAGGAGCAATGGATTCAAGCTGCAGGAAAGGAGATGCCACCTGAACCTCAGGAAGAACTTCCTGACAGTCAGGGCTGTCCGGCAGTGGAATATGCTGCCTCGGAGTTAGTGGAGTCTCCCTCTTTGGAGGTTTTTAAGCAGAGGCTGGATGGCCATCTGTCAGGAGTGCTTTGAGGGTGTTCCTGCATAGCAGGGGGTTGGACTGGATGGCCTGTGTGGTCTCTTCCAACTCTACATTTCTATGATTCCATGATTAGTATGAAGTTGAATTTAGACCACTAACTGCCTTGAGGCAGTGCTTACTCAAAGTGGGGTCCATGGACTGGAACTGTCTGTGAGGTGTTGGCTGCTGGTCTGTGGTGAGTTTCCAGGAAAGAATGGGTACAAATATAGAGTGGGTCCCTGGCACATTAGGAAGAAATCCCTGTTGGTCCCTCACATCAGATAGCTTAAGACACACTCTCCAGACACAGGAAAGGGCAACTACATAGGGGGGCAGAGCCAATTTGCACCATTGTTCACCCTGACAGACTGAACTGACAGGCTGCCAACAATCCAAAAGCAACATCGCACTATTCCTTGTTCCTATCTGAGTCCATTTTCCCAGATTATTATAGGACTGTGAGTGGTTAAAAAAAAAAAGAGCAGTCTACCATCTTTTCAGGGTATCTTGAGTGTCTTAAAAAGTCAACCCCAAAATTACATTGAGTGACTAGCTGGAGATTGGTTGTGGCCCATGGGCTTCATTTTCGTAAGTTATCACCTATATACAAGGCAAGAAAATAAGGCTGCATCTGATCTGTGTATATGTAAAACAAAATTACAGATGTATTAGCCTCATGACTACTCTTCCCATGGTCAGGTTTGCAAAGTGTGTGTTCTCTGTTTTCATTAGGAGAAAGCCCTTGCTGATTTTGATGAAGAGGCTAAAGGGGGATGTAGCATTTAGCAAAGAGGAGAAATGAGCTACTGATTTCCCAGCCATGGTGAATAATGACTGCACTGCCCCCTGTTGGTTCTATTATCCTGTAATTCATCGGATTTTTTTTTTAACTGAGGTTGCCACTATACGCAGGACTTTTATCAAGGCCACTATATACACCATATGTCCAGTTACACAGTGAATCTTAGTCTATAATATTGTTGCTCTATTACAAATAAAAGCAGTATGTTGGACCCATGCTGAATTGAGTGCCCTTAGGTCCCAGTTCAGGAGCCTTAACAAATTTGTCCTATTAATTTCAGTAGGAAGTAAGTGGGAAAATTTAATCTGGATCCAACCTGATTTTTTTCCCTTTTTTACTGTCCAATTTTGAAAATGTTTTTCTTTCAAGTATAGCAATCAATTTCTCTGTTTTATTTACTGGTTCCAAAAGATGCACCCTTACTTGCTAAGGGTCCTACTCCTTCATTTCTCCCCACATAGTTCCAAAATTTTCAGGTCATATATTAACAGCTGTGTAATATAAAAGGAATTATAGGCAAGGTGGGCAAACAGCTCTTCCCTAAAAAATAGCTCTAATAGTTCACACTTTAAGGCAGAGATCCGGTGTCTTCTTTCCCAGGAGTTGGCTTAATCAAAATCAGCAGAACTGACTTTGAAGATGATATGTATAGGGTTGTACTGTAAGCCCTACTCCAATCAGTACTGGCTGGGAGATTTTGAGAGCTGCGGTCCAATGTAACTCTTCCAACCTCTAATTGCTACTTATACATGCAGAGTACAGTAATCTCTGGATAAGCAAACGCTACTTGTGAAATTTCACTCTTAAAAAGTTCTCTTTAAAATAATTGTTTAGCATATTAACCTTCCTTTCTAAACATACCTGCTTTCTCAACATGTACTGCCTCATGGGAGTAAGTCCTGCAGATGGAGCTATGCTCCACAATGCTCCATCAATTCAATGCTCCATCAATTCAGGTTACCCCATATAAAACAGTATATAGCTCAGGTCCAGGTTATCTGGAAGACCATATTGCCTCATATGAACCTATCTGTGTTGTGAGATCTTCAGAGGGGACCCTTCTCCTCATCTTACCACCTTCACAGGTACATTTGGTTTGAGCAAGAGAAAGGACCTGTTCAGCACCTGCTCCTAGTCTTTTGACCTCCTTCCCTAAAAAAGGCTGCATTCTTCACAATGTCCATTCAGAGACAGACTAAGGCCTTTTCCACACCCTACTTTATATCATCGTTCTCTAGTGGCAATCCTGGCAGTGGCTCTGCCAGGAAGACAGCATGACAGGAGGACTCCCCTCCACACTGGCTGTCTCCTTGATGAAGGAAGCGTGATGGATACGCCTCTTCCTTCTGCAACACAGCCAGGAACTTTTCCAGGCTGTGCTGGTGCAGGAAGCACCTCTATCACGCTTCTGGGGCTTCTGCAGGCCAGGTAAGTGTGGGATGGTGGTGCCATCACGAAAACCCATCAATGATTTAATCCATGATCATGCTGTCTGGTGATGAGAGAAGGACAGGACCACAATGACGTCATACAGAAGCATCACCGTCATCCTGCTCCTCTCCTGTCCCCATGCCAAGATGGGAGGCTCCAGTGGAAAGAGCCTAAGACCTTTTCATTTCAACAGGCCTTTGAGAACTGACTGCTGATGGGGAAAAAGTCTTTTAATAAGATGCTGTGTTGCCTGTATGTGTTGTTCCTGCTGTTTTTACTGGGTATGGTTTTAAATTGCCTTTAATTCTTTGCATGGTTTAATTATACTTTGTCTTAGTGGCATGGAATTTTATCTGTATTTCTTTGAACTTTGCAATCTGCTTTGAATTTCAGGGGAAAAGGTGCCATACAAGTAAAAAACAAAAAAGAAAGATTAGTGGTGGTGGATAACCTTTCTTATTTTTTACTTTGTTTGGAGCTTTATCAGAAGTCTTAATAGTCTTCAGTCACTATGTTCTCTAATCAGAAGAACACAGAAGGACACATCTTGATTTGAAATAATAATAAAAGTAAACAGGCAGAAGAAAGCAAAGACAAGTACAACTTCTGCTTCAGCAAGCCCATCCCTACCTTCCTGCATTAGAGTGCCTTTCCTCCTTCATATGAGGATGAATTACCACAATATTGACACTGGCATAATAACATCAATAACACCTTTTATCACATTGAAAAGCAGTTTCTTAAAACCTCCACAGAAGTCTTTTATGTTCTTCTCGCGTACCTGTGTTTCCGGATGTGGGCTCAATGATTGTGTCTCCTGGCTTTAGGGTCCCAGCTTTTTCTGCATCTTCTATCATCCTCAAGGTGATTCGGTCCTTCACACTCCCTCCAGCATTAAAATATTCACACTTGGCCACTAGAATTTCAAGTCAAGTTCCAATCAAAATATGGACTGATGATTTTCATATTACTGTAATCAAAACTTCCAAGGAACAATGATCTTGATAAGAAACTGATGCAACCATACACAACACTCAAAAATTTCCTGAGATATGCACAATGAAGATAAACCTTCAGAGAGTCATGAAATATCACTGATTCATTTTAGTGAAAACAATCATAGTCTTATTCCAAATACTTTCCTCTCAGTAGAGCTGGTTCAAATATTTTGCTGCCTGCATCAAAATGATGACAAGCTTTGTGTTTTTGTTCTGATATCATCAACCATAAGAAGAGCTCTGCTGGATCTGAGCTCAGCCATCTTCCACCCTATTTCCCACGGTGGCCAGCCCAAATAACTCTGGGACCCCCACAAAGAGCACAGGAAGACAATAGCTCTCTCCAACTATTGTTCACAGCACAGAGTCCATGTATCTCCTGTACAATCATAGTGCTATGATTCCATTTTAACTGCCATGGTAACATCCTTTGGAATCCTAGGATTTGCAGTTTGGGGAGAGATGGCTAGAATTCCCAGCAATACTGCCTCGCCAAACTACAAACCCTAGGATTCTGTAGGATGTTGCCATGGCAGTTAACATGGAATCACTGTGCTATAACTGGACCTCAGTTCAGAAGCCTCAGCTGAGGGAAAATCAAAACACTGGCAGATCCGAACATGACTCTGGATTATACAAACTTGTTGGCGGGGGGTGGTGGTGGTAGAGAATACTGCAAATTAATTATCTAGTAAAGATATGGGATATTCCTCAAGAGGAGGAAATTTTGGCAGATATTGCTATACAACAGTAGTGGATGAAGCAGCACTTCTGGAAATTCTCTTTTCTGTCCCTTTTGATACATTTCTGCCCCTCTGTAATTTGTCATCTCATATTTAGCAGTGTATGCCAGCCTTCTCCAACTTGGCACCCCTCGCACGGGCCGAAATACAACCTTATTCCCAAAATTTTTCTGTCTGGGGTTGATGAGAGCTATAGTTTAGGTCTGCTACAGCCAGTGTCAGGAATATGTAATACGGGTATATGTGCTGTAACACTTGTTACCATGCTGTACATCCCCACTCCAAGATACGATTGGCAATGGATGCTATTTAACTGGCATATAACATAAATTCTACACCGTTATGGCTGAAAAGTCATGCTGGAAAAGAGAACTATTTGAATACATGTGAAGGTAGGTGAGGGCATGGCCAGGTGATAGACAAGGGATCAGTTGGGAAGCTCCGGTGTTAACGAGCTTGCGATAATCTTCTCTACAACTCAATCTTCAACCCCAAACTGCCTCAACAGAGCAAATAATTATTTTCAACCCATTCTCTCTTCCTGCTGAAATTCTCCTTTGTTTCCTCACCTGCCCAGCCATTAAAGAGGTATCATGACTCCAACCGATGCTTTGTCACCTAATGCTAAAGCCATTAGCCCATTCCAGATCCCACTGTTTACCCTGCCAGAGAATCATTAACACTTTCCCCCTCAAGGCAGAAATAGAATATTTAAACCCTGGGTCTAAGCCAGATAACTCATAGTACACTGGACATAGGCTCTCACTCTGCTGCTCAAATTCCCTTTCTTGTACTAGCCTTGGACTTTTATTCTGAGCCACATTGCTTCATCTCTTCTCTACAAGATAGGCATTCACTTCGCCCTAACTTCTCGCTGTCCAATTTTTCCATCCTTTCCTCCAGATAGCTTTGTGTGGTTGAGAGACAGCTTGATTGTGATATTCCCCAATAAAACATACTTTTAATCCCCAACAGGTGTCCCTGCATTAGTACTGGTATACATAGGTGGAAGATCCTGTAAGGTGACCCACTCTCACAGGGCTCCCTTTGAGCTAATAATTCCCCACCGTTCCACGGTGGCACTAGCATCGCAGGTGGACCTCTGAATAACCCACCTTTTGGGATAGTACACTTACTTCTCCACTTGAACCCTAACTAGCTTCTGCCACATAGTATAGAAAATCTGAGAAAAGAGTAATGGCAAGAAGATACTCACACAGCTCACATTTCAGCCCATAAGCTTTAGAAATGTTGTTGACACGGACCATTGGAGTGTGCCCAATTTTCTCCAAAATATTTGACATAATCTTTGGTTCCTTTTTCCTGCAGTAAGAGAAAAAGAAAAAAGATGAGGTTAGTAAATTCATAATTGAAATTCATAAACAATATAACAACTACCATCAAGGGAATAATAATATAAAACATGTTTTAGCACACGCTGAATTCACTCCAGAATTCAGTATTTTGAATCATGCCATTCAAGGAGAGAAGCCCATGCTATTGTCAGTGGGAACTGTTATTTATGACATCTACTATATAAAAGTCAAAGTTTGTGAGTTTGTCTGTGTTAAGTAGGTGAAGACCCCATAGGATTGGCTGTGTCAGGCGAGAAGACCTCATAGGATTGGCTGCCTGTGAAGATTCTATGGAATCGTGGGGTTGGCAGTTTAGGAAGGGGCCTTTAGAATTCTCAGCCAAAGAGTTCTTGGGCCTGGCCTGTCGCTATGGAGATGAGGCCTAGCAGCAAGAAGGAGGAGGACAGTGTGTTCCCTCAGAAACCGAACCTTTGTACGTTAACAATTCTGAATACAGAGATTGGATTGGGGAGTGTAGGGAAAAGTTACAGGTACTGGACAACACATTTTGGGGAATTAGAGACACAAGATCTCAAATCTGTGCATTTCAACAGCATCCAATTCCTAAGGTAAGGTAAAGTAATTCTTAAGGTATTTCTAACAAGTGTTATCTATGAGAAAATAAAATCCCTGGCAATGCTGGGTAAATACGCTAGTATTTATTTTT
The DNA here is from genome assembly GCA_948472985.1 of Iguana delicatissima. Classification (NCBI taxonomy): domain Eukaryota; kingdom Metazoa; phylum Chordata; class Lepidosauria; order Squamata; family Iguanidae; genus Iguana; species Iguana delicatissima. Next base: position 45,992 of record CAOKZL010002961.1, read on the forward strand.
ATTTTTTTTAAAAAAACCCTGGGTGCAATACAAAGCAAATGCATTTAAGGGGATAAATCAAAAGAAGCATCTTGACTCTGACAACAACCACAAAAACGGAATAATTAAAGCAGTCTGAGAGCTAGTTCACCCGTTGTGTCCACTAGGAAGAGATCACGTGAAATAATTCCACAAGCAATCAACATCAGACAGGTCATGGCATGCCATTCAAATCTTTTTTTAATTTTTAAAATAAAAGAAGTAGTGGGCCTTTAAAAAAGAAAAGAAATCTCCTTACAGTCAGCCAGTGGTTCATCCAGTGGTGGAGCTTGGAGTGCATGGAGGGGGGAGGGAGGGGCCACAGTGCATGGGGGCATGACCACAATGCATGGGCGTGTGGGCGTGGCACATGAGGGCATGGACACAGCACTCAGAAGCATGAATACGAGCCGGGACACCCCAAAAACATTGCCGCCTGGGGCCAACCGCTCCTATTGCCCCTCCATCCCTACGCTACTGGATTCATGAGTGAGTGACTGGTGTACATCAACAGTGGCAAGTGAGCCTGCCCTCTATAGAAACTTCACAGCTTCTATTTGTTGTTATGTGTCTTCCTATCATAGGGTTTTCTTGGAAAGATTTATTTAGAGGAGGGTTGCCATTGCTTTCCTCTTAGGCTGAGAGAGTGGGTTTCCGTGGATGAATGGGGATTCGAATCCTGGATTCCTGAAATCTTATTCCAACACTCAAACTACTACAGCACACTGGCTCTTACATGCCCTTAGTACTAACCTAGAGTTTGGAATAAGGTTTGATGCAACTTTCTATTTTCAGTCTATATCACTGTTGTATGTTTTTACTCATAATTTTGTTCTTATGCATCTACACATTTGTCAGGGGCAGGAGGCTCTTAGAATATCAGAGCCTGAAACATTATTTTAAAAATGCAGACATACTGGAATTAGTCCAGAATAGGCTTTTGAGATTATTATTGGCACTTCAGCTCCTACTATTTTACATGAAAGAAAATTAACTGCAGTTCCTGTTCATTTCATAGCATATAGAAGATTCTCAATTATTGGTTGCAGATTCTTTTTTAGTGAATCTGGATCATTCCCTATGTCTGCCCAGATGGAATTAGCAACTTTACATGAGAAGGCTTTGTTCATTCCCTTATCGCCCAGTTGGGGGTTTCTAAAATCCATTCAAGGACTTCTAGAAGTGCAAATGGGAACTGATGGATATGACTTGATTGCTGGATAATGCTGCCACCTCTCCTTCAAAAATAGCTTTTATCTACATCAGTTTCCCTCATAATTTACTTGTGTATTTTAAAAATATTTACAGTTTTAACGGTGTGTATGCATTCCAAGAGCTTGATTCAATTTGTTATTATCAGCAATCTTGGATGGAAGACAAGGTCTTTTATCTGACAAACTATGTAGCTGCTGCACTTCACTCGAAGTTGAAGATTGGCAGTTGGTGGTTGGTCCCAGGTGGCAACGTTTTTGGATTTTATTAAATTGTCCAACTTATTAAAATATAAGGGAACAATATTTGAGCCTAATCTTCAACCCCAAAAGCAGTTTCTCACCCCAAGAACTATTGGTCTATTTGCTTAAAGAGTTAACAAAAACTGTGACTACAAAGACTTGCTTGGTTTTGGTATTTTAATAGGCAAATTTATTTGGAAGACAGCATTGTAGGACACCTTAATGGCCCCCACCTGTGAATATGAATTCTGATTGACAATTCTCTTGTTTTAGTCTGTATTTGTTTTCTGGTGGCTCAAAAATAGACAAATAAAATTCTACACAATATACAAATAAAATTGCTTGCCATAAAATAGCTACTTTAGAAAAGTTTTTTAATCCCCATTGTTCTTTATAGTGTTTAAAGAGTACTCTCGTCCTACTTTCATTACAATGTTTCAAATAAGTAGTTGTTTCATTATTAGCTAGATAATGAGTGCACCACTTCTACAACCACCACCAAATTTCAGTAATGGAAGCCACTGGAATTCCACATATATTTTTTAATAATCTTATATTTGCTTAAAACAGTGGTTCTCAACCTGTGGGTCCCCAGATGTTTGTGGACTTCAGCTCCCAGAAGCCCTGAGCATTGACCATCGTGGCTGGGGCTTCTGGGAGCTGAAATCCACAAACATCTGGGGACCCACAGGTTGAGAACCACTGGCTTAAAACAACATGAGGGGGTATTTTAAAGGAAAATAGCTTTTCTAGAGGACATAATCATCTAGTGGTAGATCTTACTGGAGGAACAGGACTGCTCCCTAAGAATGCTAAATATCAATACCAGCCTTGAGCCATGCTGTATATTGCATCTGTGTCTAACCCAACATATTTAGCTTTCTGAGACAAGGAATAATACTGTGCCTCCATTCTATGAAAAAAGCTGACTGGGCTGGTAGCTGAACTTCCCTTCCGTACTGGTGATGGCACAGCTACTTCCACCACACTTAAGATGGTGACAACATGAGACAAGACTTTCTCTGAAGCAGCATTTCAGTTGTGGAACTCTTATCATCAGCTTTACATATATCCTGGTTTTTTCCCCATTTGGGACTCAAGGCAGCTTCAAACAGTTAAAACCAAGATAGAAAAAGATCACAAGTTTAAAAAGTGATTGCACTATCAAAGAATTAAAATGAAAATGCTTAAAAGAGAAGCCATTGAAAGACATCAAACAAAAATCCACCACACTATACATGTCCCGTTTTTGTTTTTTAAAAAATCAGTTCTCAAAAGTCAGCAGGGATGAAAAGGTTTTCATTTGAGAAGGGAAAGATAGTGAAGAGAGGTCCCAGCCTAACCTCTCTGGGCAGAGAGTTCCTTAGAAGGCAAGTTGGAACCATCCTTTCTGAGCTTTTGGCATGTAACTAAAACAACTATTCCATATTGCTGTTGGTTTTTAAAACTGGGTATTTCAATAATTGGTTTTTGATCTCTTTTTAAAGAATATTTTTATCTATTTTCTTACATAACATTTTGGGACCCTGGTGGGCTGAAAAACAACAATCAATTACTTTTCATAAATAAAGGTAGGTTTGGCTCAGATGGAATCTGCCCTTATTTAAAGGCTTCCATGACAATAGGACAATGAACACACCTAAGATCAAACTTCATGTGACCTAGGAGATCAGTGAATGGATCTGCTGAAATCATTCCTTTCTTAAAAACACCCACAAGGCTTCCAACTCCCATTGGTCCACCCTCCACAATTGTTTTTCATAGGCTTTATGATTCCAGCCATCACCTTATGCTTGCATATGTATTTTATGTTTATTTTATGTTTAGTCATTTTGCATAATTTGATATTCTCTAGAAACATTAGATAAAGTCTGAACACAAATGTTTTGAGTGTTTGAAGAAGTTCTGAGACTCTAATACCTGAAAAGGGGTTTCTTTACAGCCTAACTTGAGACTTTACAAATTCAAACCATGCAGAATTTTCCTGTCTGGTTGAACACTGTTGTCATCTAAGGCTTGTAACACGCTGCAGGCCAAGTACCGTGTTAGTGATCTCCCAAACAATATGCAGCAGATGCTTGTAACTAATTTTCCTTCAACACATGGCTTCACTCTGGCAAATAAAACTTTGTTTTCCACAGCTGGAAAATATTGTGAGTTGAATGCTCAGAGAAAGTGATAATCAGTAAATAGGAAACACTCCCCTGAGACAATATTCCCCAAGAATTAGACACACCGGAGTGGAAGTTTACAATACATATTACTGTCAAGGACGTAAAGTACTAAACCCATGGAACACTTCCAAAAGATACAGCTAATACTATAATAACAAAGTCATCAGTGTGTCTCAAATTACTTCTAAATCCTTCTGGCTATCATTTAACTTAGATTATTGTTGGAAGCATTAGATAACCGATTTATGCCATCTTGCGTAATTCCAAGTAATTTCCCCCCCTGTTTTGCAGAACAGTTCCTGTATGTTTAGAAAAGAAGGACAAGGCTTACTTATTCCCTGCGTTCTCTTTTACATTTTAATGGTCTAGGGCAAAACTAGCCACCCTACAATGGCAGCTGGGACAGCTTAAGTGTTACTGAGTTTAATATTAGTTTCTACCTCTTGGTGAAAGCAAGAGGATTTCGTGCTCCCATTATAACATTAAAAAAAAAGAGAGAGAAAGTGGGAGAAGAGAAGAATACTTTTTTTGTTCTGCTTTTAGTGTTGGAGAATTAAAAATAAATTCATTCAAGAGTGAGAATAAAATGTTGTAGCTAATGTTGGGAGCTGCCAGAAAATACTCCTGGACAACAGAAACATCATTTAAAAAAATGAATTACAGAAACAATTACCACCTCATGCCACAATTATCCTGTTTGGAGGAACCAATATTAGAACAAAAAGAGTTTCCTTCTTTTCTCTGTTTAAACTATTCTTAGAGCTATAGTGCATCAATGAAATAGCAGCCTTGTATTATAACTCTTAAGAAATTAAATTAAATTAAATTAAAAAAGAAAGGTGGCAAAAATTGCTTTTCAGACCATAACATCAGCTCAGCAAACTCACACACCCACAGTTTTAATAACCCTTGGAGGAGTCCAAGTGGAAATCTACGAAACTGCTGCAAAAGCCTCCCAAAAGATTGCAACAAGCAAAGGTGAAAACAACTGGCACAACCTAAGGAACTATACTGCAAGGATTCATGATTCTTTAAGAATTCTCCCAAGTGTTTTTGTCCCCATTCCGACTTTTTTATGGCATGAAACCTTCCTTTGAACGTTCTTTCACATATTTGGCACATTCTAATGTAACCTTATGATCTACTCTTGTTGTAAAGGAAATTTGGGCAGAGTGTAGCCCAGCCACTTCTTCTTTGCACCTGATAGGGACACTGCTTGGTCACAAATCATGTGTGCACCCAGAAGTCGCCTGCCCCTAACTAAAATGCAAAGGGAGAAAGTACCTACAGAAAAGTACACCATTGGAAGTTGCAGACTCCTGTTCATATTTTCATTCTCCCCCTCCTCCCTCGATGCTGATTTTGTTCCTCTAGTTGGTTAGTTTCACTGAATTTATATCCCACCTTTTGCCATCTAAATAGCAATAACAATAATGTCAACAACAAAAAATTCTAGCCTAAGCTTTTGTGGATTCCAGTTCACTGTATCAGATGCATTTGATGAAATGTACCCAACCCTCTCTCTCTGTGTGTGTGTGTATGCAGAAATGTCTTCTCCTCAGTAAGTCTCAAGGGTGCTGCAAGATTTCTTCATATGTTTGTGTGTTGAAACAGATGTAACCCAGCTATATCTTTGAAAATCCAAACAAAATAGGGATGGCCAACTTTGGTGGGTCTAGATACCACTTTTCTATCCCTGGGATCCTTTAGGATTTCACAAATATTCAAAAATCCGCGCCTGTGGTTGTTCCCTCTCTTGGTTCACTATTCAATCCACAGTTTCCTGCTTGCTCTAGGAGGGGATTTTCCCATTGTGTCCACTAGGAGGAGACCGCATGAATGCCCACATTGATTCCCTGATTGATCTTTGGAACAAGGAGATGATCCACCCAACTGACATAGTCACACCTAAGCTTCCATTACTTGGGTCCAGAGCATGGCCTCCTTGGTTTTCTGGAGCACTCAGGGCAATGAAACACTTGGGGAAATGATTAGAGTGATGGTGGAGAAAGATTCAAGGTGAATCCAGCTCAGTACAGGTTAAGGCCCACTGTAAAGCCTACTCTGCAGCAGTAAGGGCAGGGAAGAAATGATTAGTTGCTCTATCTATTATACCAGCTTATTTTTGTCCAGCACAGCTGTTTCAAGAGTTTTAAGCAGCTATTACATACTAGATTTGAGACTGCTGAGGAGGAGCGCTCAGAAAAGGAGCACTCCAAAAATTGGCTGAATTCTTTGCAGAGAAAATCACTCAGATCCATTCTGACTTGGACTCTACATTGACGGTAGAGTCTGGGGACATAACTAAGGCACATAATTATCCATTTTTTATGGATGAGTTTCAGTTTGTTCAACCTGTTGATGTGGACAAGTGGCTTGGACAGCAGTGGCCTATCTAGCCTAAACAGTGCCTAGGGCAAGCGTGGAAGTTGGCCCTCTACCTTCTTACTGCTTCCCTTAACCCCACCCCAACCCCTATATGCACAGCATTTTTGTGCCCCCCTGGCAATGGTGCTTGGGGTACATACCCTACTTGCCTCACCCTAGATACACTTCTGCAGGTGAAGCCAGCTACTTGTCTGTTAGATTCATGTCCCTCTGGCTAATTAAAGCTGCCAGAGGAGGACTAACCAATTCAGTGGTGAAGGTTGTAAATGCTTCTTTGAAAGACGGTTATGTTCCAACCTCTCTAAAAGAAGCAACTGTAAGATTTTGTTGGGGAAAAAACCTCCATTGGACCCCACCTCCCTATATAACTATTGTCTAAGCTCTAAATTCTCCTCTTTAAGTAAGATCTTGGAGCACATGGGGGTAACACAATTCCAGGTTTTCTTGGCTGAAACAGATTACCTGGATCTATTCCAGTCTGGGCTGAGGCCTGGTTCTGGGACAGAAACAGCTTTGGTTACCTTGGCAGCTGACATGTACCAGGAATTGGACAAGGGGTATGCATCTCTATTGGTCCTCCTGGATCTTTCAACTGTGGTATCCTTCTGGGTTTTTTTTTTGGCTGATATGGAACTTGAGTGTATTGCTTTGCAGTTGTTCCAGGTTTTTTGACCCAGAGGCTAGTTCCGGGGAACTGTTGTTCAGCCTTTTGGCCATTTACCTGTGGAGTTCCACAGGGGTCAATATTGTTCCCTCTGCTTTTCAAAATCTATATAAAGTCACTGGGAGAGGTCATCAGGAGCTTTGGGGCTAAGTGTCATCAAGTGTTTCCCAGCTTTATCTCTTTTTTACAACTGGTGTCACTGTGGTGATAGTGACTTATTGTCTGGATGCAGTGAAGAACTGGATTAGGGTGAATAGACTCAGGCTTAATCCAGACAAGACAGAAGTGTTGCTGGTCAGTTGAAAAAATCAAACTGGGGTTGGGATCATAGCCTGTGCTGGAAGAGTTGCACTCCCTCTGAAATATCAGGTCAGTAGGTTGAAGGTGCTCTTAGACACTGTTACCACCGTGAACTGGCCTGGCCTTTGGTAAACCCTAGATATCATTTTGATATCACAGTTCGACCCTGTTCTGCCACCCTCAGCCACGTATTTGGGAGGCTTCCGAACAAGCACGAGGCTAGGCATGGCTATTCTATGATGACTCATACTTGTTTACACCAAGACAAGCCAGAAACTGCCAGATCTGCTTTAGGAGACCTCCCGAAACAAACACCTTAATTACAGATGCGCGATAATACAAAGAGACCCCTGCCCCGAGCGGGCACCCTGGCGAGCTGAAAGCTCAACTGCCAAGCTAGCTGCATGTGCATACTGGCCATACCATTGTCAATTCGGATCTTAACTCAATCATGTAAATTCTGACCTTTCGGAGACATTGTCTGAGCCCAGTCCTCATTGTTTTCGCCCAAGACTACACTAGCCCATGGTCATACCTTCCCTAATAAAAACCCCAAGTTCTGAGAGTTCCTCGGACCGCTCCGGAGTTTCCTCCCACCTTGCCATCGCTTTGTTCTGCGAGCTCCCCTCGGCTGCAACACTGAGTTTCTTCTCTTCAATTGGACTTCTTCAGGACTACGAGAAAGGTGTCGTATCACCCATTTTCCCCCAAACTCTCATTTCCTATTTCTAGTTAGCTGTGTGGTTGTGTTTTCTTAATAATTTGTCTACTTGTTAATAAATATCATTGTTGCTACTTTAACTGTCTGACTGCTCACTGACCTGAACCTGTATACATAGGGTAAACGATTCCCGCTAAGTTACCCTGCCTCTCGTTTAGCTTAAGAGAGTGCTCCAGCTAATTTCCCCATCTTTGCCTGGTTTGGTTTGGTCATTTGGGCACCCCTCCTGGGACCCCCCAGCACACAGGGTAACAACATCATGCTGCTCCTGGAAAGCCAGGTTGCTGCTTTGTCAAGGAGCACCTTTGCCCAGTTTTGTCTGGCGCAACAGCTGCACACTTTCCTGGGGAAAGCTGATTTGGCCACAGTGGTTCATGCCTTTGTTACCTTTCATTAAACTGCTATTATGAGCTCTATGTGGGGCTCCACTTGAAAAAGTGTTTGGAAGCTGCAGCTAGTACAAAATGAAGCAGCCAGAATGGTATCAAGTATGCACTTTAGGGACCGTATAACACTGGTCTTGCAAGAACTGCACTGGCTTCCAGTTTTCTTCCGAGCTCAGTTCAAAACTCTGGGTTCAGGATATCTGAAAGACTACCTCCTCCAATGTGAGCCTGGCAAAAATTTGGAATCTTCAAAGGAGGCTCTGTTGTGTGGCTCAACACTTCATGAAATTAGGCTGATAGGTATATGAAAAAGAGCTTTCTCTGTAGTAGTACTGTGACTGTGGAACTTGCTACCCATCAAATTTAGGCTGGCTCCATCTCTTTTAAGCCTCTGGTGGGCAGCCAAAACAGTGCTATTCCACACAACATTTAATGTTTAAAATTGCTTTGTTTTAAAACTGAATTGTAGGATTGTTTTGAGGAATTTTTAAAGAGTATTTTAATGTGTTTAAAAATGTTTTTATTTTTGTATTATTTCAATTTTTTAAAAAAATTGTCTGTCACCTCAGGAGTCCTTGTGGGCTGGGAAGTGATACAGAAATACTTTAAATAAATAAATTAAATCTAACTTCCAGGAGGAAACACACCTTTGGAGCTGGTGATGAAAAGGGTAATTCAGATGGACTGGGGGGAGCTGTATGTGATTCCAGGATCCCATCCCAAGCCAGCACAGCCCATGGTGAGAATTGCTGGGAGTTGCAGTCCAGCAACTTTAGGAAAGGCCGTGTTTTATAAGGAGAAAAAAGGGGTATAAATTTAATACGTACACAAATATTATTTGTTCTCCAAGTAGAGACACACAAGAACTTTGCATGTATTATACCCACTGTTGACAAAAGACCATAGAGTTGTTGTGTACTCCCTACATCTATGGACATCTGCCAGCACCCCCTGCCAAGGACTGGGCTCCCCCATTTTCCTCTCTTCACTGCTACTCCAATAGTGCCATGCAGCCAGATCTCACAACACCTTTCAGTCCCCCCATTAAATTATTATTCAAAGACTCTGTGGAAAATTAAAGGGTTGGATAGACCCAGTCATAGAGCACTGCCACCACAGGCACTTATGCTCACCAGAGGACAGACAAAGATGGCTGCCCAATATCTTCAAATCTGCAATAGCACTGTGGGGGGAAAGGTGTAATGAGCAGTAAAGTCATCCCTCCATATCTGCGGGTTTAATGTTCACAGATTTGATTATTCATGGTTTATTTGCCTCTGCCTCCTCTGCTGCCCTACACCATTTTTAATAGGGACTTAGAAGTCTCACTTCAGGTTCACAATCTCTCTGTAAGCCTTTGGGACTGTGAATGCAAGATGAAGGTTGTACGTCCCTATTAAAAATGGTGTAGAACAGCAGTGGAGGCACCGACAAGCTCCACCAGCCACCTTCTTCTGCCTTATGAAGAAATCCCACTGCCTCAAAAAGCAAAACCAGGCAAGCATACTCCCCACTATGGATTCAAATGGGTTCATGCCTATAGATATTCATGTTTTTCCATTTTTGCAAGAGTCCTGTACCTCTAATCCCTGTGAATGTGTGCCAAGGTTATATGATGGGCAAGCATGGTTTCCTCTGAGTGGATGGTGGAGGAAGAGGTGATGTGGCCAGACAAGCAGGTGCAAGGTCAGCAGGATTGTTTTGACTATGACTTGTATACTGGAGAAGACCACACGCCAGAACACTGTTTGGGTCACCCCACTTGTTCAGGCTGGTATTTGCCTTTACCAGCTGCCAGTAAGAATTGCCTAGCTGGACCTGTCACACTGCTGACAGTTTACGTTTTGTAACAGGGAGATGCTGCTGGTTTATCTCCTGTTATTCTTACTTCTTAATTGCTGCTGGAATGTTTTGCCAAGAGCCTTTATCTTAGAGTGTGGCAATAAATTCTGCCTCTAACCTACTTAATGAGCCTCTGGATTTTTTTCTGCTTCCCTGGGAACCTCTCCCGCAGTGAAGCTTGCTTCACTGTTCAAACTCTGCTTACGCTCAGAGGAGCCATATCCTGCTAACCCTGACAGGTTATGGGCCCAGCCGCATGCTCCTGCAGTGCCAGAGGGTTAAGTGGACCAGGTGATGCATCAGTTCCAGTCTGCAGCTGCCTGCTGAGAGTCTGCTTGAGGACAGTCTCTGGTAAGTGACAGTCCTGGCATAGGAGGGGACTGGAAGGTGAGCGATGCTGCAGGGAAGGTGTCCACAGGGAGTACAAATCTGCCCCTGGACAGATTAAATGAGAGGAATTATCTCACCTGGGCAGTGAAGATGGCGATGTATCTGTAGAGAGAGGGGTTGTCGAAGGCTTTTGCTGATCCCCCAGTGCCTCCCCTCAGTGTGGCAGATGCCAGGCTTGAAGAGAAAGCCATTAGCAACATTTTTCTGGCTTTGGAAGACAGCCAGGTAAATCATGTCAGGCATCTCACCACAGCACGGGTGTGTTGAGATGCTTTGCGGGCCATGTACAGCCGCCCTACAGCTGGGAGCAAGCTGTCCTTGATAAAGAGGCTCTACAGGGCACAGCTGCAACCTGGTGAGTCCATGCATGACCATCTCCAGCATTTGACCTCCCTGTTCATTGCCTTGCAAGAGAGGGGGAAGGAGATCTCCGAGCCTGACAGAGTCTACTGCATACTCAGCTCCTTAGATGGGATGTGTTCGTGGCAACTATCAAGGGCATGCAGGAGCAAGACCTCACTGTTCAGTACATTTCTGGGCATCTGTACGAGGAGGAGGAAAGGCGTGCCAAGAGGAGCCAGCAAGAGCTTAGCAGCAGCAGTAATAGCGGCAAGAAGAATGCCAAGGACACTTTCTTCGGACTGAGTCTACAGAGAAGGTGAATGCTGTGAAAAGATGCTTCCGGTGTGGATCCATGAAACATCTATGGAAGGATTGTTCGGACAGCAGAGGCAGTGTGCCAAAGACTTAGGGCAAGAGCTCCAAGGACAACGGGAGTCATCAGCTGGTTTCAGCCCTGGTTAAGGGCTGTGAAACCCGAGGGGCTCTCTGGCTGCTAGATAGTGGGTGTTCCCAACATCTGGTTAATAGCAGGGGCATGTTTAAGACAATGGGCAAAGCAAACATTGACTCTGTTTCCCTTGCTGATGGTTCTAAATGCAGAGTGGAAGGTATGGGGGAAGCCTTTGTTCCTGCCCTGGGGAAATACCTGGATAATGTGCTTTATGTGCCCTTGTTAGAGTTTTGCCTGTTGTCCGTATCTGGGTTGGCACTGAGTGGGCATGATGTTCTTTTTTCTGGGAAAGTGGACAAGGTCATCAGAAATGTGTGCAGTGAGAGAGCTCAGAGACCGGCTGTAGAAGTTCATGCCAAAACAAAACACCCACATAGCGCATAGCAATAAGCCCCAGCATGATAATTGCATCCACCTGTTGCATAGGAGGATGGGGCATGCCAGTTTCCAAGTCCTAAGGGAACTGCCTAAGTGCTGTAAAGACTGCAGAGTTACCCTTGTGATGCTTTTTGGGACTGTGCTGTCTGCAAACAGTTCAAATCAAAGGTACAGCCATTTCCCAAGTTCAGTAACAGGGTATCAACACAGCCTTTTCAATTGGTGCACTCAGATCTCCTTGGTCCCATGCCATTCAAACTCTGCTCATGCTCAGAGGAGCCAGATCCTGCTAACCCTGACAACATGGAGGGACAGCTGTATACAGATTCAAATCACATTTCTATTGTCCTGGACTATTTTCTGGCCATTCCTGGCACTAGCCACAACATTTTATTCCTACCCTTGAATGAGTTTCTTTTTATTCTAAGATATATCAGAATACACACACACACACACACACACATGCATATAGTATATCTCCTTTGCACCTTTCTCTTAAAAAAATAGACTTACAGTGGATCAGTGAAACAGCACTTTTGCACTACAGTGCTATAATTCAATAAAAACTTTAAAAAAAAAAAGAATCAGAGAGGACAAAATTGGCTCTTCCAACCATAGGATGACATCAGCAATCTACTGTTTTAAGAACTTTTCGGAAGAGCCCTAGTGCAGATTCAAGAAATAGCTACAAAGAGCCCCCTGAAAGTATGAGAAGACTGGATCAGAAGTGACAACCACCAGCAAACACAACAAGTGATAACATGAGACGTTACACTTCTTTAGAACAATCTAGAAGAATATGTGAAAATCTCCCAGAAATAGAAAGCTGCCTGCCTTTCCCTTTATGTTGTTGTAAGAAGCCATCATGTGGCAAGATATCTGCAGCAGGCTTGGTAGAGAGGGTACATATCAAAGCATTTGCAAATACATGAGCATGTACTTCACCCTCTTGGAATTGAGGGTGTACTGAGGGCAAACTATAGCAGAATACATTCACAGGGGCCCTAATGAACTCCCTGTTTGTGATCCTTGCAATCTTTTCAGAAGAACCCTTTACTGAATAAGGGGGTTGAAGAGAGAGAAAACTTATACACTAAATACTGTAAACATTAGTAGCTACTTACAGAGGCACACAGCCATGAGGGGACTCCGAGACAGGTCTTCCTGGTTTCCATGTACATCTGCTGGGCAAATTGGGACGTATCCATGTGCTGTCACTTTTGGATTCTGAGTTTTCCACCTCTCCATTGAGGAAAGGACAAACTCGGATTGTTTTGTTGGATGTGAAAACGGAAGTCATCTTAAGCTGAAACAAAAATACAGGTAGGACAGCATGTTGATCAGCAAGCTCCAGTCAGTTGTAACATGTCAGATTAGATATTATAAAAATGAACTTTAAGAAGATAACTTTATTTGTGACTGGTTTGCATTTATTACGTATGTCCATCAAAACAAAATTTCACTAATGACTTCACAATTCTGTATTGGTCTTTGGTATGACATTTTATCTTGATACATTATCAGATTGTCAAATACAGTATTTTGATACACAACTGGATTTTGTATATACCACATTTCTGCTATGCAGCATATTATTATTGTGTAAGTGTTTTTTAAGTTATTTGGATATATGTCTTCCCTTTTTAATTGAAATTTTAAAAACTAGCCCATTGGAAGGGGGTGATAAATTTCTGTATCAACATGTTTAATACACTGGATATAGTAAAGTTTTGTAGAGGGCAGTGACAGAATTATATTTTAAAACCTCTCAAAGTATTCAAAAAACAAGAATGATTAGCAAATGTTACAAAACCCATCCAACTCCAGATCTGAAACCTGGGTTTGAACTTCAGTGAGCTCCTATGGAACACAATGGCACAGTGACTACAGAGAATGGCCCTTTCATCAGATAACAATAGCAGCTTGTAGAAGAAGAGGTAGCTTGAAGTGTGTTGAGCCTAAGTTATCTACTAGAGCAGAATTAATTACTTTATAAGGTCAGGTTGAAATGTCAGACTCAAGTATTTTATACAGTTCACAGGGTTTCCAAAATGATGTTGGAAAGCCTCCTTTATTTTAGAATCTCACATTCTGTATGCCACTTCCTTCCATTATGGAGGATAGAAAATTCCAGCCCTGATGATCACCCAAACACTTCATTTTTTTCAGAGCTTGGAAATTTGTGTGTGTGCACGCGCTTTCAGGTTGCCTGCCAACTGATAGCGACCCCATGAATTTCACAGGAGTTTCTTAGGCAAGGAATACTCAGAGGTGGTTTTACCAGTTCCTTCATCTGAAATATAGCCTACAGCAGGTATTCATTGCTGATCTCCCATCCAAGTGCTAACTAGGGCTGACCCTGCTTAGCTTCCAAGATAAGAAAGGATTTAATGCCTTTAGGGTATATAGGTCTTGACAGAAGTGATGGGTGGTGATGGTGAGGGAATGGCCCTGCAAATTATTTTTAAGAAGGATGAAGTTACGGACATTGAAGCTGTTCAGAACTGACCAGTCCTCTGAATTCATGGATTCACAATAAGTCAATAGGCAACTTGAAGGCATACACATATTGTATGTTACAATGGTACCTTAAACCAAGTTCTTTGCTACTGTGTGGCAGGACAACTAAAGTGTGTCAGTGTTCTCTTCCTTATGCACACCTAGAGTTTTGCATATACCTTTCCTCTTCCTCTCATTCCTGTGCCAAAGACGGCCTTGCTATCTGGCATTTCATGTAAGTCATGTGATCCTGAGTTCAAAGATTTAAACTGATGTGCTTAATGAGGTTTAACTTTGATTACATTCAAAGTATTTCCTGGTTGGTGACTTCACCACATGGAGACACTCCAACCATATGAATTTGACAGGCCTTTCTACAGACTCCTCCTTAGATAGTTCAGAAGACTCTATTCAATATTCATGTTACTTTGAAGTCCTAACATTTGAAGCTAGTATAAAAGCCTAAAAATAGACAAAGTCCATCCGCTAATGAAGTTTTAACACACTGAGGGGCAACTTGTTCAATAAAGCAATTTTGCATTATTTTACATATTTGTTACTTTTTCACAGATCTCAGATCAAATCTCAGAAATTAATCTTTGACTTTGATATTTAACCTGGCTTTTGATTGTGATTGTGTTACTCTCAGGATTTAGTGGCAATTTATCTACAACAAAGCTTGATTCCTCCCAAGCCATTTCCTACTCATCAGTGCAGCACATTGTTGCCACTGGTTTATTTTTGTATTTATTTTGCCATTTTTATCTTGCCTTTCCACTTTGAAAAAGTGCCCAAGGCAACTCCATGTAGTGGTGTATTTGAGCTAATGTGCCTGTCAAAGAGAAAAGCCTTGTGGGAGTGGGTGGAGGGTATTGGTTTGTTAATGAACTGTGGGCCAATCAACAGGATCTGTGTCCTTGCATTTAATGTGCCACTTTCTCCAATGGCAAATAATATCAGCTGCAAGGATTTATAAATTTACCAGTCCTACAACAGGTGTTAAGCCGAGAGTGTCAAATTTCCACCTAGCACTGAATTTAAACTCACTCATCTAATACTAAGCGTAAAAATGCACTTAAAGCATTATTTTGGACTGATGTCTTGATAACAGAAGGTCCGACATGGTGAGCAAAGGGCAGCTGAAGAGAATACTAGAGCTAATCCTGGTCTTATAGCTAAAATGTTGCATCCACTAAATTTACAGAGAAAACATTTGGTCTGTTCCAGACCAAATGGATGCAAGGGAATATCTGCTAAAATATGCTGTTGTTGTGTGCCTTCAACTGATTTCTAAATTATGGCAACCTTAAGGTCAGCTATCACAGGGAAGGGGGTTGGGGCAGGATTTATTCAAAGGAGGTTAGCCGTTGCCTTCTTTTAAGGCTGAGAGAGTGTGACTGGCCCATGGCCACCAATGGGTTTTCATAGAGATTTGCACCTTGCTGTCCCAGAGTCCTACATCATTTCCACATGATGACACTCTCCTGTGTTATCCTGTTGCAATCCCAGCAGCATCTCTGCTGGGATGGGAGCATGTCCCCAGTGCTCCCTTCCACACCAAGCTGGCTGCCTGTGGAAGGGAGCACAAAGGACACACTCCTTCTTTCCACACTGCAGCCAGCCTATTTCCCATACTGAAGCAGAGAGGGAAGTGTGTAATCATGCTTCTGCCCTTTCTGCATGGCTGGCAGCAAGGGGAGCCTCGCACGATCGGGGGCCATTGATGGAGTTTTCCATCAATAATATACCCCGTGATCGTACCAGCTGGGAACACGAGAAGGGCAGGACCACGTCAACATCATGTGAAAGCATCATCGCAGTCCTGCTTCTATTGCATTCCCATGCCAGTAGGTGGCTACCCTGTGGAGATGGTCCTATTTGAACATTCAAAACGTTACATCAGGATGGCTTTTCTCTTAAAATTATGCTAATTGTTATCAACTCTTCTATTTGAAGATTGGGCAAAGGTGGCCCTCCAATTGTTTTAGCCTGACAGCACTGGACAGCCCTAAAGTTGGGCAGTCAACACTGAGGGATTTATGAGAGTTCAGCTCAAAAATATCTGTAGGCACACAGTTGACTATCCTTCTCCTTTCTGGTGCACAGCTTGGGAAAGCCCAGACCTTTAAATGCTGTTGGACTACTAACCCCAGCATTTCTTACCATTTGGTGTGCTGGCTAGGGGTGCTGGAATTTGTGGTCCAACAGCATCTAGGAGGCCACTTGCTCTTCACCCATGATCAGGGAAACATCTCCTTTAGCAAAGCTAAGTTATGATAAACTTCAAACTTCCCCCAAAATTCAGAAATCTGAAATTAGTCCACATATTTTATAAGAATACTATTTCAGTACGTGTTTACTCTCTTGCCTCTTTCCCTATATTCTAAGCACTGTTATTACATTTTTACCCCCATTTGTATTGATGCTGTTAATATAACTGTGCCTCAGCTTAGGCACAGAGTCCATATGGAAACCTGCATGAGTAACAGAAGGTGGCTTATTCCTTTCATGTACTTGTGTATAATGTAATTGCTTCCCTGTCCCCAGTCTTGTCTGGGAGCTACAATTAACATTGCCCAAGTTCTGCCAAGTGATAATTGTTCAGCCAGTTGCCAGATGGACTTTCTGCCACCAATTGCCATGCCATGGCCCACAGATTCTGTAAATACATCATAATGAAGGCAGTTGTTAGCAATGACTGACACATGTACCTTCCACATTGAGGTTGCCTGGATAGATGAAAGCTATACTAATTTTACTGTTTGCATCTTCATATATACCTTGGTAATCATCTCTGACCATTTCCTGAATCCTGTTATTACCCCAGCTGGAGTGGAATTTACCTACATGTTGATTGAAATTCAATACTTAGTTTGTGGATATTCTCTAGTTTGGACTAACCAGTAGGACTTAGGCTTATGGCTTTCTATTTGTTTATACACAAAATTCAATGTGAGGACATTAATTTTAAGGTCCTATATGGCCCTAAACCCTAAGTTACATTATGGAATTATTTCTCCCAAATTGGTGTCGCTTCATATACTGAGATCTCTGGAAGGACCCATGCTCCAATTCTGTGGCTCTCAGGGATTATACTGTGTCAGGGTATAAGGGACAGAGGCTTTTGCAGTGGGTGCACCCTCACCTGTCAAGCTAGTGCCAAAAAAATAAAAGGGATATAAATAGCTCAATTATCTTTCAATTTACTTTAACCATCGCTTTGTCCAGAGAATTAAAGACTAGTCAAGCATGACTGCCCAATTTATCTCATAACAATGGAAGATGCTTCTGATTAAACACAAATCATCAGTAGGAACTTTGTAAGTCCCTTATGCAATTTCCATTAATTTAATGGATCTACTCTAGCTGAGACTAACCACCACATTTAGGCTTCAGTGTTGCCATAATTGATTTATCTATGCTTGATATGGTTCAAAGGTAGGAATTTTATTAGCATTGCCTGTACAGTGCATTCAGTTTGTGTGTCATACAAAGTATTGAGGCCAATTGCACCTTGGCCATATACCAAAGACTCCATCAAGTCCTAGCAGCCAAGCTGGAAAGTAACACAGTAAGCATGAGGGCATTTATATAGGATCATTCTGGGACTGTGTCTAGTACTCAGTTCTCCAGTACCACAGAATTATTTCCTTTCCGAGTGCAATACTCCTAGGACTCTTTCTCCTGGATCTTGACCTTAAAGCAAAAGATCTACCTGGTGCAGCCCTTTGCTCTGCAAACTGGAACACACATTTATTATCTCTACTGTACCCACAGTCACATGCAGATCCAGTGGATTTTTCCGTTTTCTTTACAGACTTCTTATTATCAACAAGAACATATTCCATCATCCAATCACCTCTCATTTCAGATATCCTTGCTGCTTAGTGAATGGGCATCAACCCCAGGCTAGGAGTGTGCCTCTGAGAAGGGGGGATATCAGGGCGTTGTCTGTCCAGCAAAAATTCTGTCCCTCCCAATGAAATTTTCTTCAGTCTCCAAATTCCTAGCATTGAAATTTCATTGAGGATTTAGAAATATTGTTTAAGCGTCCAAAGAAAAGGAGCAGGCAAAATTAGCAAGGGAAGGCAAACACAACAAATCTAAGAATTTTCAGTGTGAATGATTTCCACTGTCTCAATTCTACAAATTTGAGGACTCAAGGAAATTTTTATTGGGGAATAGAATTTTTATGTGGGGGGCAATTCCCTCTGTTCCTACACCCATGACAGGATCTTACATGGGGAAACACACAGACACCTAGGCCATTTCCACACTAGACTGCTATAGTGCTATTATTCCATATCCTATGGTATCCTCAAAGGATACCCTAAACTACAAACCCCAGGATGCCATAGGATGTTGAAAAGGGAATTATAGCACTATAACAGTCTAGTGCGGAAATGGCCCTAGTTCACCCAGAGACAGGTTCAGTACTGACCAGCACAGATTATAAGGTCTGTACCAATCACCACTTTAAAGATTATTTCTCCCCTCATGCTCTAATAGATATTTTTTCAGGCAGATTTTTAGATTACAAATGTAACAAACTAGGAGCATGTTGATTCTCCAGAGACTGGAGAAAACTCCAAGACATTTTGATACAGACAAAATGTCCACCTGCATCACATACGTGTAGAAGCTGACTGGCTTGTCAGCTGAAATTCACTTCAGCATGGGCAATGAGACAATGCGCTCCCCTACACAACAAGGCAGTCCTTGTGCCATGCGGAGAGTGCTCTGTCTACCAACCCTTTGGTCCCTCTCTCTTTCTCTCTCTAGCATCTGCTGCCTAAGGTGCCCTCCTCATTCTCCCTAATGGCAGGGCTGACTCTGTCAAAGATCATAAGCACATACAGACAGTCAGCTGTTGATTCAAAAGGGTGAAAGGTTAACTAGTCTATCTAAAAAGGTATTTTCCACTGCCAGAGTCACTGCTGACATTGCAAACTCCTATTCACATTTTTAAATCACCAGGAAATCATTGAGAAGACATAGCTCTTTGTAACGGGCAAGGGCCAAAGGTAAGGATCACACCCCCAACTTGCAGATCTCGTGGCAGTTTTCCAGAAGATTCTTTTTCCCTTCCAGTCACAACAAAACCATATGAATTTTGCTCTCCTTCCTATGTGTGTTCTATATAGGCAAGTAGTACACCCAAAGAAAGGAGCAATCCTAAATTTGCACTTTGCTTGAGATTTTCACAGAGAGTTAGGGAACTATTCTTTTTGTCTTCTCAGCTTTTAGATAGTGCCTCTCTAAGCAAAATGTCACTTGCCTTGAAAAATTAATGCCATAGCGCAGGAGCAAAGTCACATTTACCTGCTAGGTAAACACGAGCTCAAGCAATATCAACTGAAGGTTAAAGAAAGGTCTCTGCTGGTGTTTTTCTTTAATATGAGGTTCATCAGTGGGAGCAAAGCAGAGGATGATGCGCTAGGGAAGCTGAATAACTTGCTCCTGTGAGTGAATTATGTGGGCAGATACTTACTACATAAGAACACATCACAGAGAGATGGAAGGTTAGAGCTGATACTGAGTAAAAGGCCCACAAGAATGACAAAATCTTCACCTTTATTAAATACCTATGAGGTAGGTATCAAGTGAGAGTCTCAGCAGAGGTTATTTGATAGCTGTGGTGTCTCAGCTGAAAGGCACTTTCCCCTGTAGCCACCTGTACCACCTTACTCAGCAGAGTCACTCAAAAAAAGGGACTCCAAAGAAGACTGTAAGGCTCATATGCATATATGAAGTCTTTTAGGAGCTGCTGTCTCAAGCTATTAAGAAGAAGTGGGGAAAAACTCCAGCCCTCTAGAATTTTTGGGCTTTAGCTCATAGGCAGTATAGTCATTATGGAAGTTGAAGTCCAAAATATCTGGAGAGCCAAACTTTCTCTCACCTTTGATTGACAGTTTTAAAGACCAAAAATAGCACCTTGGATTGGTCTCAGAGATGTATAACTTCTGCTTCTTGGGTTTGTTTTAAACTGCTGAATTAAGAAGATGAAGAAAGTACATGTTTAAGCACCAGTGAAGATGGTAGAATACTAGCATCTCTAGTATTGGTCCCTGTACCTGTTTCAACTGCTTAGCCCCATTTAACAATCTTGCAGCTGTTTCCCACATTACTGGAATTTTCCAGAACAATCTGAAAAACACCTTTGGCCTTTATCTTATGGTGGTGGTGGTGGTAGTGATGATGATGATCATCATCATCATCATTTCTTCTTTCCTGCCTCCCGTGGGAGAGGCAGAAAAGAAGAAATAATAATAATAAAGTGGGGGACAACAATAGATTAACATATAACATATCAGTTAAAAACAGAACATCAGTTTAAAAAATAGTTAAAATGCATAATCATCTTAAAAGAACAAATAATATAAATATCTAAAAACACTCAACACATACTTAAAATTCATTGTTAAAATTCACAATTTAAAATTATAAGGATAGGCCTGTGGGAGAGAGTAAAGTATTGTAAGGTAACAACTAATGTTAAGGTCAGAACTAAATATGAACCATGTAAGAGGTATTTGTGCAAATAGAAACCAGGTATATTACAATAAGGGAGACAAGGAATAGATAGTATGGAACTAGAATGCCCCAAGATAGTGGTATCAACGTATGTATGTTATTAGTTTAGGAAAGTTCTGTTAAGACTGCAATTTATGTAATTAAATATGGGTTAATAAACTATGTTCCAATGATCAGATAAATATTTAATGCTGTTTCAAATTTAGACTGTGTATTCAGCTGTCAAATCCCTTCCAGCAGGTCATTCCACAGTCTAGGCACAGCTGAAGAAAAGTCCATCCAGATGATGATTACCAGCTCAGTCTTGTCCTGCCCAGTTGAAGTAAATGTCCCTCAGAGGACCTGAGTGTGCAAGGCAGATTATATGAGAGGAGGCAGGTAAATCACACTTACAGCAGGATAATAGTGTCTTTGGCTGGGACTTACCACATCACCTCATTCCTCTTCTGTTGTTCTCCCTGTGAGAGACCATTTGGAAAGCATTTCTTCTACAAAAGAGGTTCATTAATAGATTAATCTGTTAATGACCTCCTTTACTAGGAGAACAGAAGAAGAATGATTTCATGTGGTAAGTCCCAGCCAAAGACACTATTATCCTGCTATAAGCATGATTTACCTGCTTCATGGGATAAAGCCTGAGTGACAGATCACAGTGGCACAAATGGGAAGTTACAGAGACCATATAACTAAAGCCATGACAACTTTTACCTGATGACAATCAAAATTCTTGACAATCCAAATGCCATGTTTTTACTGCTTTGGTAAATCTATAAACTTTGCTTTTACTGCTAGAAACAAATTGCTTTAGATTTCTTGTAACACATGACCTTTTGAAATTATCCTGCCTAAAGAAAAAACACAATGGCCTAAAACTAATTGGCCAACTCAACTTGAGTAAGCTCATTCAATAAAGAGGAATCTATAAGCCAACACATACAAAATCTTTTGTTTCAAGGGTTCTTCATTAGCTGGAAATCACAAATGGATTTATGACTGTATCTTCAACAGACAAAAGTACAAATAGTTTTCTTCTCTTGGCTGCTGCTGGACTGTGAGAACATTCCCTCCAATGGTCTCAGTTTGGTAGGGACAACCCCTGTCAATCTTCTGCTTCCCATTTTTTCAGCTGCTCTTAAAATGTTCTGAGTTTTCTCTTCTCCTCTCATGGTCCCTATTTGTCCTTGATTTATTTCAGTTACTATAAACTGAGTTCAAACTGCAAAGTAGTTTGCAGTCAATTATCTCTGCAAGATGGAGAAGAGTTTTGCCTTTCCAAAATTCAGTACATAAATTCCAGAGTTTCTTTATTTAAAATAGTAGTTTTGTGTGTTCTTCATCATTAATATTTTTTTCTTTTTATTGCTTGGCCACACCCATTTAATCTCATTCTGATGTGGCTCAGCCACATGTGTCCTGGTTTTTATCTGTGGAATGTTGTATGGTATGTGGGAAAAGATCCACTGAATTTGCTGCTAAATGTAAAATACTTACATAAATCCCACAGGTTCAGTAAGGTTTAAGCCCTGAACTCCAGTAAATTCTAACAGTACACCATGGATATGACTTAAAATTTTAGTTTTCAAGCAAGTATCATTGTAAAACTCATAAAATGTTCATCAGGCCTCATGTCTGTTTCCAGGCTTAACAACTTATGACAGAGAATATCTTTATTAATAATACTGGTTGCTGACGTACAGGCAAATACAGCAAAGATTAAAAACTCTCAGTAGTCAATGACTGAGCCCAAACTACATAACCAGTTTGGAGCTGCAATCCATGTTTCTCACTAAAGACAACATTTTTCCACAGCTCAATATTTGGGTTACTAGCAGCACAATCCTAAGCATATCTGCTGAGAGGGAAGTCATGAATCTTCATCCCAATCAGAGGTACGTAACTATTGGAATGCAGCCTGAACAATTATTTTGTATATGGTTAGAAACTGTATTAATTTAAAACAGGACGCAGAACTCAGTGGCTTACATCTGTGTTGACATGCATAGGATCACACTGTAAAACTGAGACCATCCATTGTATATATGTTTTAAGTACTTCTGGAATTCCATCTTCCTTAGAAGCCTCGTTGTAGCAGTTTCATAAGGTCAGCAGAGATGGGTAGAGTTCTGTCTTGAGGAAACACAATTCCCCCAACTCCAGCAAGACCCTTTATATCCATCCATCAGAGTAAAATGCCGACACAAAAAAATAAAGAATTCTGAGCCCAAGAAATAATTCTGAGTACCAGAGTTCAATCTGAGGAGCCCATGTTCTTCTCAGAAGGTAGAGACAATAACTTTAAATAAGCTACGAACAGGTCTCTGTGACTACAATTTTGGGCTGAAAAATGTGAGATTCTGTTTAAAATATGAATTCATGACTACTGTTTAGGAAACTGCCTTCCCTCATCAGGAATTGAAAAGAATTAAAAACAAAGTCCAAGGGTAGAATTTTTATTACAGCCAGGCACCATGGACACCACACGCTATTTCTTTGGTTTTTAGCACCATGTTAAGATAAACTTTAGCCTCCCAGATTATTTCCTGCAGTTATCTGTCTGGAAACATTTAACACTTGATAAGTCTACAAAGTTTCCCATAGATAAAAGGGAGAGATAATTCAGGTTGCTCCTCACAGTTTCTATATATTTGTGTTCAAGAAGAAGCCAAACATTTTGTATAATAGCACTCTCTACACTTGTCCTAGGAAGAGTTTTGAAATAAATTTCCACATGTTGTTTTTTGGATTATTCTGTTTGATATTTAAAGGGCTAAATACGAATATATGAAGTTACTATATCTGCTTCAAGAATTAGCTATGTTTGTGTCACAACAGAATACACAATATAGCATTTACTATATAATGCTGGGTTTCTCTTGGTGCTATGTTCTGTTAGCTAATTTGTTACAGTGTGCATCTTTTTTTACCTGTGATTGCAATTGTTTTAAGTAAATGAATGTCCTCTGGATTCTAAATGCATCCATTGTGTTTAGAAGAATTGCTGTTTAAGCTATCTAGCTGCAGGTTTGTAAACGCACAGCCAAATGTGAAGTGAATTTTCTGCAAACTTGTTTTATGGTATGAAATCATAAAGTGGCAATAAGTGGAACAGTTTATTATATCATCAGATACAGAATCCAATTGGTGGGGAGGCAGAAGATGAAAGACAAAAAGGAGATTCGAGTAGTTTCACAGGAAGCCTTAGTTACTGTTTATATCAGCGGTTCTTAACCTGGGGTAGGTGGACCCCCAGGGGGCTGCAATGTCCTCATTGAGGATCTGCAAAGGCTTGCAGAAATGTTATGAGCTTTTACAGTAAAGAAAGAAAGAAAGAAAGAAAGAAAGAAAGAAAGAAAGAAAGAAAGAAAGAAAGAAGAAAGGAGGGCAAATTTGTATGGAATCTTTCCAATAGAAAATATAATAATAGAGGTGTGTGCATTTACTTTTTTCTCCCTTTTCTCCAAATCTGAAGACCCTTGATGAGCAACTTTAAATAAATATTTGCTACACTTCAGGGTTTTAACTCTTTAGTTAAGCCTTGGGGGTTCAAGGCAACAAAAGACATTTCAAAGGGATCCATGGCAAAGAAAAGATTAAGAACCACTGGTTTACATCATTTTAGACATAAGACATTGGCAATTATTCACATTATATTTCAAATGGAAAATACTTCCTTGCTTTAAGACCCCCTGCAAATTATAATATGCATAAGGAAAAACTTAGCAAAAGAGGGTTTGGCCTTCTAGGCTTCATATGACGAACTTGAAGCAGCAAAATTAGTTTAGAATGCATATCTTAAAATCTCACCCACCTGTTCATCAGATAACCAAAACTAAAACAAAAGACCAGCAATAAAGTCCAAAGGAACTGCAGCTAACACAAAAGCAACAGAATGTTATCAAGTCAGTGAAAGGTGAACAGATGTAAAAAGCATTCAGCAAGAAGACATACGTACCTGTCTACTATGTGGCTTGCTGAGACTGCCTCCAATGCATCTCCCTGCTCACTTATATCTCCATCTGTGATCCAGGAAGCCAATAAGCTACTTTTGAACACTGAACAAAGGGCAGCGATTGGTTCCTCTTCCCCAGATATGCTGTTTATTCAAATGTTTCTTAAAACATTTGCCCTCAAAATGGGAGTGATGAAGCTGCAGGTGGAATAGGAATTCATTTCCTTCATTTGTTGTTATTGATTTAAAACTATTTTAAAATACATTATTAGAATGAAAGTTTGCTTTTCATAACATCTTAGGGACTAACAGCAAGGCAATTTCCACACTAGACTGTTATAGTGCTATTATTCCACTTTCAATATCCTATGGAATCCTGGGGTTTGCAGTTTAGGGAGGGACAGCCCCTCCCTAAACTGCAAACCCCCAGGTTCCATAGGGTGTTGAAAGTGGAATAATAGTGCTATAACGGTCTAGTGCGGAATGAGAGAGAGAAAGAGAGAGAGAGGATTGTGCCTTTATAATCCACTGTTTGCAACAAAGAAAAATGAGACCAATTTAGCATGCATAGATAGATCTACGTATACTGCTTTTCAATGGAAACTGTTTTCTGAGGCTTGTAACCATTACGGCAGGTGGAATGGGGAAAGAGGGAAAGGTGTCTGGCTCAAAGAAGAACTAAGCTTCCCTTTCACTGCCTCTGTGCCTGTAACTGAGGAACACACGGAGTCATGCGTGCATGCTCTATAGAGTGGCCTGATTCAGGAGGTAAAAAGGGAGGACAGGGCTCCTACACCTGATGTAGAAGAGGGCATTTCAGCAGCTTGTATGATAGCTACACCTGCTGAAAGTCCCTCTGCTGCACACAACTAAAAGTAAAAGAGCCCCATGAGCTTTACTTGTGGCTCCTCTAAGACTATGTATTAAAAAATATGCAGTTTGCAATGTTTATTCTTACTTTAAACAACACATTTTGTATTTTCTAATTTTGCAGCTCTATCTAGAAATCATTTGGCGAACATGTGACAGGACAGTGATCAGACTGTAGTTCAGGTCCGCAGTCTTATCATATGTACCTACTACCTGAGCTGACTGCCTTTTGACATACGGCTGCTACGTGATTAATGACTATGGGCCCTCTCACACGACACTGTTATAGCACTAGTATTCCATTTTAAGTGCAATGGAAACATTCTGTGGAATTCTGGGGTTTGTAGTTTCCTGACACCAAAGAGCTCTCTGATTGAGAATTCTAAATATCCCTTCCTAAACTGCAAACCCCAGGAACCCATAGGATGTTGTCATAACAGTTAAAGTGAAATAATAGCTGTATAACAATGTAGTGTGATAGACTGCTATGTCATTGTGAGTAGAGTTAGTTGCATGGCAGGATATCTGTGTGGGAGAAAGTAACTCTAGCAGATCAGGACAAAACATCAAGAACATTTTGGTTCTTGCTCTTAAGATCCTTTTAGTCTCTGTATTCAACCATGTTTGTAGTGGTGAGTTAGGATTGCCATCTCTTCTTTTTGACAACTCCTCATCCTTAATAGCAACAAGGAAGGCAGGAGCAACATGGTCTTCTCCATGATGAGAACAGATATATGTATTAATTAATTTGGACAATGTCAGTGGCTGAGAGGTTCATTCAATTCATCTTTTTAAAAAAGGAACTTATCAAACCTCATAAATTTCATTTTAAGATAGAATTTACTAGTGCAAATATTGGAATGAAGGAGAAAGCAAAAATGTCTAGATTTGTTCTTTCTTATCAATGTGGAAAAATTTCCTTTTTTGCAACTTACCTGGGAGATTCTGGGAACTATAGTCCAAAAAGTATGTTTTCCAAGCTCTGCTCTGTACTCACATCCAAGTGCCTATCACCATCATCAGGATGCATCATTTGACAACCCAAAATAATAAACTCTGGAGATACACGAAACAAACCAATACGTTCTAGCTTTCCATGTTAATCTGATCTCTGGGGCCACTGTTAGGGTTAACAGTTTGACCAAGTTTTTTTTAAAGGGCCATAACTGTTCCCTGCTGCTGCTGTCTCTTTGGCCTTTTCTACATGGGGTTTTTGAAACGGTGCAGTCCGTCCTCCAAGGAGGAGGTCTGCACCTCAGACCGGACTGGGTCAGACTTATTTAAGGTAGATCCGCACCTCAGTCCGGTCCAGAATGACTCCAGGTGGTCCTCCAGCATGCTTTTGAAAGACCTGATTTTTCCAGTCTTTCAAAAGCACGCAGCGCGCCACTGCAAACCTGCTCTCTTATGCAGATTCGCAGGCTCGCACCAATGCGAGCCTGCGATCTGCCCGGGGGCGGGCTTTAGGCTGGCAAGCTTCAGCGGTTGGTCAAGACTCTCAACCAACTAGAAGCCGCCATTTGGGACGCCGGAGCAGTGCGTATTGACGAGCGCGCACTGCTCCGGAGCGCCATGGACCGGACCAGGGAGCCGAAAGGTCCGGTGAGTAGCGGCGCAGGGCGATTCCCTTGCCCAGTGTGGAAAAGGCCTTTGACCACAACTTGGCCTTCAGAAAGCAGTAGTGTTGTATTTAAGTCTTTTACTCCAAGTCTCAAGTCAAGCCTCAAGTTTGGAAGTCAACTTTATACCCCAACCCAAATTCCAGAATTATTGGATAGAGTGAAATAAATTCATTTTTAACAATTTAAGCAGAGTTGGCTCTCCACATTTGCAATTTTGCCATCTGCAGCTTTGGAAGTAGGGAATAGGATCCTATCTTACTCTCCATTACTGAAGATTCAAAAGCTTTAGAAGGAAGGATCCTTCTCCCTCAAGCCTGTTGCCTAACACACTTGCTGTTTCCCTCTGAGAAATGCACCCTGCACTTTGGGGGCAAGTCTTGTCTTTTGCTCTTAGGAAACATTTTAGAAGACTCCTCTGATCTGCAGTGTGGACAGGCTGCTGAGCAGACCTCAAGCCTGCATCAAGCACATTGCCTGACCCGTTTGCTGTTCCTCTCTAAGAAGTGTGCCCACATTTTGGGCCTGAGAGAGATTGTCATGTGACCAGTAGGCAAAAAGAGATGGAAGTGTTGTTCAAAGTTGTAAGATTTCTGGATGAATGTGTTATGCTACTGAACCAAAGGCATCAAGTTAATCATTAAAAATATGCAAGTCTCAAGTCGAGTTGAGTCAGTGAATCATTTATTACCGAGTTGAGTCCAAGTTGAGTCAGTGAAGCGACGAGTCCAAGTCTATCGACTCAAGTCTAAATCACTGGAAAGCAGTGTGGAATCCATGTCACACCACTGGAGATAATAGAAGTATTCTTGTTTGCATACTAAATTGTGCCTAAAGACACAAAGTCAAAAGCTGATTGAAACACTGGCAACCTTATCTGCAATCCAGCTTCAATTGCCTACTGCCCAAGATTTGAATATTATTAGATTTCATTTCACTGTATTTGAGTGAATCTCCAATCAAGAGCAAAAGAATAGATTTGCAAGGGTGTGAAATCTTGGTTCTGACACACCTACAGATGCAGTTTGTATTGCTCTCAAGGTCTTTGTATGTATAAAGCTTTATAAGGTTATACAACCCTTATCTTTTTGCTGCGTAACAAGTCTACATTGTAAAATAGAAAAATCATAGGCTTGGTGGCTTGGAAGGGGGAAATAAAATCACGTGAAGAAAATGAGTATTCATGCATTCAGAACAGGGGCAGAAATCATATGGCCCTTTAGGTGTTGTTGGACTCAATTCTGAACAGCTCTGGTTAGCATAGCTGATGGACAGCAATGCTGCACAAAATCTGGAGGGCTGCCTGATTCTCACCTCTGATTTAGAAATACAATGGCTACTGAACCACTTTCTGGTTGGGCTCTTGTGCCATTAAGTCAGGCAGGAATCCTATAGGTGAAACATCCTTTGTATATTGTCGGGGGGTCGGGGAAGTTCACCAATTTTTACCTGCCATTCTGCAGCTGCTTTCAAGAACAACCTGAGTTAGAAAGCTTCAAATTGTACATCCCACAGTAATAGAGAAAACAGAATTTCTTTTCTAAATAAAGACAATGTCACTATTGTAGAGATATCTGTGTTGGGCTGTTTAATCCCTCTACAGTGGGATATTGAAATTCATCTGAAGAGAGAGCTGTTGCGTGTTCATAACCTGTTCCCAAGAGATAAGATGGCATCTTCCTCCATTCTATATATAAAAGCCATCTGGACTTGGGATGATACATCTGGGGGTGGGTGTCCATTCTCCCTCCCACTGCCACTAGGCTCATAGTAACTCTGTGGCATATGTTAGGCTTAGAGATTGACTGTCCCAAGATCATCTAACAAACACAGTAGTGGATCGGGGATGCAGACCGGTATCTTTCCAGTTGACAGAAAACCTGGTAATTATTTGCCAGTGCATTATTCTGTGACTGATGTAAATAAATCAGGTATTACCTTGTGTACTGCTGCTGTCTGATGTGTGTACATGTATGTGAAGACACACTCACCAAAAAAGCTGAAGTAAATGATATAACAGCAAATGTATGAAGATCAACTAGCCATCTTAGCACAGGACAGGATTGTGGTTAGCAAGTTGATCACTGGCTGACCTTGGGCTAGTGCTTGGGCATGACACATTATAAGTAAGAACGTTATCAGGATTAATTAGGGCATTGTAATCTTTTCCGTTGTAACAGCATAACTCCCACTTCTGCCAGCACAGGTATATTTAGAGAAGTTGTGGAAGGAGGTATCTTATACTTCCTTGTATAACATCTTTACCTCTAGCTGCACAAGGGCAGCCCTTGAATACCTGGGACCAAAGAAGCAGCTGCTGCTGTTGTCTGAATAACAGCTACTTATCCTCCCCTGGCTGCAAAGGTTAGTGGAAGGGGAGAGCTGTGGCAGGAGGCTCTGGCTGTCTTTGAACACCTGAGAGAGGAAAAGAAGCTGTTGTCTCCCAAACCACTAGCATAACAATGCTGGTGAAAAGTTACACGCCACCAGCTTGACTCTTGCCCAATGATTGCTGATGTTGTTATTTTTTTCATATAACAAGTAGCATTTACTCACTCCTATTTTTCATTCCTTTGTGGGAATATTCTTTGGGATGGCATTTTAAGGGGGTCCCCCCATCATTATTTAGGCTCCTTGTTTTTTAGATGGATTTTCCACCCTAAAAAAAGGAAAAGTAGTGAATAGCATAAAGACTAGAGCAATGATTGACAGAGTATGGGACTCAGTAAGAACAGGTTGCTTACCTGTAACTGTGGTTCTTCGAGTGGTCATCTGTGCCCTCATACATTAGGAGCTTTCGCGCCTGCGCGGTAGCGTTCGGAAGATTCTAGAGCTCGTTAGCTTTGGCGGGAACCCCTCCCCCACGCCGGTGCTGCGCATGCTCCTCCCTCCAACTAACGGTGTCTCCTCAGTTCTGGTCCGCCGAGGCAGATGGGACTTGAAAAAGAGGGGAAGGCAGGGCGGGGATGTATGAGGGCACAGATGACCACTCGAAGAACCACAGTTACAGGTAAGCAACCTGTTCTTCTTCTTTGTGGTCTCTGTGCCTCATACATTAGGAGACTGTGTAGCTTACCAGTAGGATGGTGAGTCAGGTCCCAGATCCTAGAGCACAGAAGACAGCACAGCACGTCCAAACCGGGCATCTCTCCTGGAACGGCAGTCGAGCCTGTAGTGGCACACGAAGGTCGACGGCTGGGAACAGGTCACCACACGGCAGAGTTCTGACAGGTCGACGCTTCGCAGGAGGGCAGCAGATGTCGCCACGGCCCTGGTGGAGTGGGTCCGAAGCAGGTCTGGTGGAGGCTTCCTGGCAAGCTCGTACGCCAGTAGAACAGTCTGTACCACCCACTTAGAGAAGCGCTGGGTGGATACCTTGTGGCCTCTCCGGCGCCTGCCATAACAGACAAACAGGTGGGGTGTCTGCCTGTAGGCTGCAGTCTTGTCTTTCTAAAAGGCCAGCGCCCGACGCACGTCCAGGGAGTGGAGGGACCGCTCCAGAGGTGTCGTCGGGTCCTGGTAGAAGGCTGGCAGGATGATGTCCTGGCTCAGATGGAAGCTGGACACCACCTTCGGCAGGAAGGAGATGTCAGGCCAGAGGACCACCTTGTCCCAATGAAAGACCAGGTATGGTTCATCACACCGTACCGCCATCAACTCTCCTGCCCACCTGGCAGAGGTGACGGCCACTAGGAACGCGGTCTTCATCGCGAGCAGCCTGCCGTCCGTCGTGGCCATGGGCTCGAAGGGCGGCCTCGTCAGCTGGGACAGCACCAATGACAGCGACCACGGTGGTAGCGGCGGCGATACCGGCGGGTAGAGGTGCTGCAGGCCCTTCAGGAACTGCTTGACGGTACCGTCCCTGAAAAGAGCGGCCGACGGGGATCGTGGCGGTTGGTATGCCACGATCGCGGCGAGGTAGACCTTGAGCGATGGGAAGGCCAGGCCTTGTTGCCGGAGATGGAGGAGGAAGTGGAGCACGGTACGCAGGGTGACAGGCGATACCGGCTCTCGACGTTCCTCGGCGAAGGCCACGAAGCGCTGCCACTTGTAGTGATAGTTCCTTCGCGTGGACTCCTTCCTGGCCGCGGTCAAGACATTCCCGATGGCTGGGTCGTCTAGGGCGATATCCTCCAAGCACGGAGGGCCAACACCGCCAGGTCCGGGTGCAACACCAGTCCGTCGGAGTGGGACAGGAGGTCCGGTACCGTGGGAAACCTGAGAGTCCTGCCCCGGGCGGCCTCAATCAGGGGTCCGAACCAGTGCTGCCTCGGCCAGTGCGGTGCCACGAGGATCGCGTCCGCCCGGTCCGCGATGATCTTCGCGATCACGCGGTCCAGGAGCGGGAACGGAGGGAAGGCGTGGATCAGCCCTTCGTCCCACGGAAACTGGAATGCGTCACCGATGGAGCGGCGATCGTGGCCGGCCCTCGAGCAGAACAGGCGGCACTTCGCGTTCTGGCTGGTCGCGAAGAGGTCGATGGTCGGCTTGCCCCATCGATCCCGAAGCATCCGGAAGGCCTCGTTGGACAGGGACCACTCGTGGTGGGAAGTGGTGTCCCTGCTGTGGTGTTCTCCTGCCCTGCCAGGTGAACCGCCACAGGGTGTATCCAGAGTGGGACGCACCAGTTCCAAAGTTCGAGTGCGATGCCCAGCAGCGTGGTGGAGTGCGTCCCTCCTTGCCTGTTCACGTAGCAGACCGCCGTCGTGTTGTCAGTGAGGATCAACACCGTGCGGCCCGTGACCAGGTGTCGGAACGCTCTCAGGGCCTTGTGGATCGCTAACAGTTCAAGAGAGTTGATGTGGAGGAACAGCTCGTCATCCATCCACCGGCCTCGAACCCGGAGATCCCTGGTGTGCGCTCCCCAGCCGAAGAGCGAGGCATCCGTCGTTATTGTGACCGATGGCCTGGGTTCACGGAACGGCATGCCTGACAGGAGGTTCCTGTACGACTGCCACCACAGGAGCGATCGGCGTACCTGTTGGGGCAGGCGGTATCGGCGGCGCTGGTCGTCCGTGAGTGGATCGAAGGCCCTGACGAACCAGTGCTGGAGCGGCCGAGCACGTAACCTGGAGAGGTAGGTTACGGCGATGGTCGAGGCCATGTAGCCGAGGAGTTGTTGGATCCTTCTTGCGGACACCGTCGAGGCCTCGAAGGCAGCGGACGCCGCCCGACGAAGCGTCTGCACCCTCTCGTCTGGGAGAAAGGCCCTCGCTGATACCGAGTCGAGGGTCGCCCCGATGAAGTCGAGAACCCGAGTGGGCTCGAGATGGAACTTCTTGGGGTTGACCCTGAGTCCGAGCCGAGTGAGAAGGGACAAAGTCCGATGAATGTCCCTGTACAGTTTCTGTCTGCAGGACGCCACCAATAGCCAATCGTCCAGGTAAGGGTAGACGGAGACGCCCTTTGTCCGCAGGAAGGACACGACCGGAGCCATGCACTTGGTGAACACCCGCGGTGTGGTGGAAAGTCTGAACGGCAGCACCTGGTACTGGTAGCTGGTGCCGTTGATCGCGAACCGAAGGTATCTCCTGTGCTGCGGGCGGATCGAGATGTGGAAATAGGCGTCTTTGAGGTCTATGGACGCAAACCAGTCCCCTCGGTGGAGGAAGGGGAGGATCGACGGCAGCGTGGCCATCTTGAACCTCTTGGGGAGGATGTATTCGTTCACCCCTTGGAGGTCTAGGATGGGCCACAGGGATCCGTCCGCCTTCGGCACCATGAAGTACCTCGAGTAGAAGCCGGTGGTCTTGGCTGAAGGCGAGAGCCTCTCGATCGCTCCCTTCTCGAGGAGGGACTGGACCTCTTCCAGTAGAGCCAAGCTGGCCGGGGTGGAATTGAGACACCCCGTGGCGGAATATCCTGGAACTCAATGGCGTACCCCAGGCGGACGATGGTAAGTACCCAGGAGTCTGCAGTGATCTCCCGCCAGCAGTCGAGGTGCCTGGCCAGGCTCGGATGGTGGAACAGTTCTACCGGAAGGGCGAAGGATGGCATGGGTGGAGTCCTGCGAAGGCCGTCAAAACCGGGACTTCGCTCCGGAGGACGACTTCTTGGATGACGAAGATGGGCGTTGTCTGGGAAGCCTCCTCGAAGCTGAAGACGTCGACAGCCTCGACGCGGTCGACCGCGGGGACTGCGGCTGGTACGCCGATGAAGAGGAGGACCTTCTCCACGTAGGCCTCAGCTGGAAAGAGCGGCGAGACTGGGCAGGCTGGTTGATGCCCATCTTCTTCGCTGTCAGCCGTGCCTTGACGAGGTGATCCATAGCCTCGTCGGTGGAGGTGTGGAAGAGCCCTTCACCGTCGAACGGTAGATCTTCAATCCGCCGACGGCTGTCCTCCTGAAGCCCAGAGGACCGGAGCCACACGTGGCGTCGGAGAGCTACGGCACCGACCATCACCCTTGAGGTAGCCTCCACGGCGTGCCTCGAGGTGGCGATCTGCTGTGTAGCCACCACAACAGCCTCGCCAAAGATCTGTGTGGCTGAGGCATGTGACTCCTCCGGCAAGTCAGCAAGGAGTGGAGCGAGTCGGTCAAAGAGGTTCCGATGGTAGGCCGCGAGGCATGCCATCGTGTTCACCGTCCTGGCCACCAGGGACGATGCCGAATAGAACCTTCAGCCGAAGGCATCGAGCTTCCGTCCTTCACGGTCCGGAGGGGTGGTATGCGCTCGGTTGCCCCCTTTCGTTTGAGCCGACTCGACCACAATAGAGTTCGGTACAGGATGATTGAAGAGGAACTCCGCGTTCTCCTTCTGGGTCCTGTAGAGATGCTCTAGCCTATGTGGGATAGGCTGTGCTGATGCTGGCTTCGCCCACCGCTGCTTCATCGCTTCCACCAGGGTTGGCAGGAACGGCAGCGGTATGGTCGATGGTGGGGGGCTTCCAAGTACTGGAAGACCGGATCCTGGGCTTGAGGAGCAGGTTCGGTCACCTTCAGGCCAAGGGTTGTGGCCATCCAGAGGAGGATCGCCGAAAACTGGTGGACGTCCTCCGGTGCAGACTCCGGGCCTGGCTCTCTGAACCCCAGCGGGGGGGATTCGTGAGAAGAAGGGGTGGACTCAGCAGAGTCAGAGTCCGAGTCGCCGGATGGTGATGGCGACCTCTCCTCCTCCTCCTCCTTGGCCGGCCTACGGGCCGGAGGTGCCAGGGTGACAGCTGGAGCTGCAGGCTGCGTCGGTACCGATGCGGTCGATGTCGTGACCGGTATCGGAGTCACCTGCAGGGGCACGACCCCAGGCCTAGGTCGGTGTGCCGCCTGCGTGGTAGAAGTCGCAGCTACCGCCGGCTGGGCCATGGTGGGCTGTGGCGTCGGGCGGGTAGCTGTGGCCGTTGTCCGCGGTGGTGGAGAAACAGCCCTGTAGCGGGGTGAGGGCTCTGGGGACCGACGGTGACTCAGCGAACGATGCAGCGGTGACCTCTCATAGCGGGGGTAGTGAACCTCCCGCGGTGGCGAGCGAGACCGGCGACGAGGTGACCAGTACCTTGGATCTGGGTGGTACCGGTCCCTGTAAGACGGCGAATACGAATGAGTATGAGCCGGCCAGCTCGTGCCACACCTGCTCCTGGGCATACCTCCCTAGGTAGGCAGGAGAGTAGGCGCTCTTGCCCAAGCGACGCCTCTCCAGGCGCATCTCCCAATATCGCGGGGATGAAGGCCTGGCCCGCTGCTCCGGCGAGCGGGACTGGTCGCGTCTAGAGGCTGGGCGCTGCCTGACCACAGCCTCCTCTCGGCGTTCTGCCGAGGGTGGATGGCGACTTGGTGGAGTGATCTCCGCGATCAGCTCGGGCGGTTGAGGAGGCAAGGCCTGCACGGCCTGTTCCTCGTCTGACACCTCGAGGACTTCCTCTTCCTCCGGAGGCTCCTCTTCCTCAGGGAGCTCCATCAGTTGAGGTTCCTCGGTGGGCTGGGTGGGTGGTGGAGTCGGGGGTCGCACCACCGTCGGTGAAGAGCGCTGCTTCTCCTTTCTCTTCTTCTTCTTCTTCTCCCCAGGCCCTCGGTGGCGGGGCGCTTCTTCTGGGCCGCAGTCAACGGCCTGGAGGAGGAGGTTGAGGCCTGTGAGCCCGCAGGGTCCTCACGTGCCCGAGTTGCCGAGATCTTCGGTATCCTCAGCAACTTCATTATCGGTACCGAGCCCGGTACCGATACCGATGAGGTCGAGGGCACGACAGCCGCCACTGCTACCAAAGAAGAAGAAGAGGACGGGCGTTTCTCGGCCAGCGTCTCAGGTCTTTGGACACGAAGAGACTCCTCCCAACAGTGGGATTTAAGCCTTGCCACCCTGTTGCGGAGAGTCTGATGCGTAAACTCTCTGCAAATGGGGCAAGCCTGAACGTTGTGCCCCTCACCCAAACAAATCAGGCACTTAGAGTGTCGGTCAGAGAGAGCGACCTTCCTTCCACAGGAGGCGCAGTGTTTGAAGAGAGCCGACATAAACCGGGCGCAAGGCAAGAAACAAGAAACAAGAGTCCGAGAATGCCAAACGCAGTCCGAGATCCGAAATCGTAGTCAAAGCCGGAAAGAGGTCAAAACTGATCAAGAAAGTACCAAGCCAAGTCAAGAGGGGTAGTCAAAAGCCAAATCCGAAGTTGAAAAACACCAAAAAACCGAATCGAAAAGCAAGCCAACAAGCAGAACCTTCTGTACGCTGAGGCGGACAAGAAAGAACTGAAGAGAGACCATTAGTCGGCGGGAGGAGCATGCGCAGCACCGGCATGGGGGAGGGGTTCCCGCCAAAGCTAACGAGCTCTAGAATCTTCCGAACACTACCGCGCAGGCGCGAAAGCTCCTAATGTATGAGGCACAGAGACCACGAAGAAGAACAATGATTCTGTGTAAAATGCAACTTTCCAACTAATACTTGCTTGAAAGTCTGGGGTGGGGCAGGAACAGCTCTTTCACTGAAGCCCCAGTCCATGAACCAGCCATGAAAGTACACCCCTGCACCTAAAGCTGGGGTTTCCTGAAACGGATGGAAGGAGAAACCTGATGTAGGTACACTGGAGGAGTTTTATGCCCTACATGAAGTGGACAGAATCTCAACCAGAATGCTCCAGCCAGCTGAAAGATCCTGGGAGCTAGAGTATAAAAAAAGGAAATTTTCCATGTTCTGCATGGCTAATAGATACAGATATAGCGATCTTCCATAACTCCTTTAAAGCCGTCTGAGCTTAATAACTATCATCACACTTGGCAATAATTCTGAGAACAACGTTTGCTACCTTTTTCTGTGTTATTTGATCCAAAGCTGATTTGCTCCTGGTTTATGATTACGTATGTCTGCTTGCACAGATATAATGAATTATTTCAACACCCTTGGTTAATAAGTAACAGCGTGCTTTTGTATGGGCTATGATTGTCGGTTTCATTTTGTGTATGCTCTCACAGGTTGAAGACTCCTAGATCTTGATCAGTACAATACCAGATGATGCACAGATTAGATTAGAGTCCAAGGATTTGCATACAAGAATGTTACACTTCCCACATTTAACCACGTTGATAAGTTTTTTCCTTATAGGAGGCCATTCAGTTTCTAATTAATTGTGTACCTAAATGATGCAAATCTGTTTCTAAAATAAAGCAAACCCTCAGTGTTGTATGCTTTTTCCAATATCCATGTACATTTTTCCTATGTATAGCTATGCTTATTTATTAAGTTACAAAAAGAAGTGCTGTTCTGTTGAATTCACATTGTCTAAGAGAATTTCTCTAGTAGATTTCTTTCTACTCTCATTTAGCCTTGTTTATACCTGCTCAGGTATCTACTTTACTAGAACAGTTTCTCTATTGGAAAGACTGTCATAAGGCAGTCCTCTGTTTGAAAGCATTCAACATAGGGGTGTATCCAAACTGAGCAATGACAGTTACAATAAAAGTTACAATTAAAACCAGTTTAACTGCCATGACTCCGTTCTGTGGCATCCTAGTAACTGTAGTTTGGTGGATTTGACATTACTCTGACGTTTCTACTAGAGGATTCCAAATGCTGCAGTTCGGAAAGTGCACTAGAGAATTCTAAATCTCTCACAAAACTACAGAGCCAAGTGAAGGAACCAAAGCAGCTAAAATGGTGTCAAATTCCTGTAAACGTATGGTATGGATACACATTAGAAGATATTTCTGGCTCCCAAAGCTACAGTTCAGCCATATTAGCTAGTGAGAATGACAAGGAAATGTCAGAAATGCAACTGTAGTCTTAGCTGGTGGTAACGTTTGTTTATATCCTGGCTTTTCCCCAATACTGGGACTCAAGATAACTTACAAAAGTTAAAACAGTCATACTCACAAGCCTCTCTCTTCAATCCCACAGTTATTGTGAGCTTGGACAAGAGCTGCTGTCATCCCTGTTAGTCAGCCTCCTCCTTCTGATAGGACCCCCTCTTTCAGGCCCAGTTGTAAGTGGCTGGATGGATTCCTGCCCCTGCTCTACTTTGCTCAGGGTACCCTGTGGTTTGGTTCCCCACACCCAGTTCTGTGCTGAGGCAGCGGAGAAGACCAGAGCGCATTCTACCCCAGTTTTGTGTCCTCATGTCTTAGCTGAGGCATTTATACCCAGTAGGTATTGGTAGTTCTCATACCATTGGTCTTTTAATCCATTCCTGGTTTGGGATATGTCAAAGGAATTATCTAACTTATTTTGGTGATACAGTTCTGCACTGTGGATGTCTCCTTTAAAGCTTAGACTAAAACCTGGGGCAGATTCATCATCCCACTTATACGGGGACCATCAACTACCCCTATGTATCCTACTTTTATAGGAAAAGCCATCTGCTATGTAAGGTTTTGTAGGCAATGCTGTGCCTTATGCTTTATTGTCTCACATGTGTGAGCATGCTGATGTGCAGTCCACTTTGAATGCATGCCTAAGAATGTAGCTGGTTGTGGTGGCATGCTTGGTTTCTGGATCTCCAAGAAGTGAGTGGGGATGTAAGCAGTCTAACAGACTCCTCAGCAGGATCCTTGTCCTGCCATTCCACTATTCAAGTCTCTCTATAACCAGGAAGTGGCTCTGACCTGAGGCCCATATATGTCTCCGTGGGGAATATTCTAATACCTGAAGCTGTGTATCATCAGTGGCTTGTGATTTTCACATCAGTGAGGTGATGAAGTCTGAGTTTTAATCTGAACTTTAAAAGAATGACACAAGGTGTTGAACCTATTTGGGGGATAAGGATCAACTCTTTGGAAGCAGAAGTTCAAACTAAAAAGCAGGGTAGACTCTCATCCCACTAGCTGATTATGTATTCCTGCATGCGAGTGGGTGGGACTGGATGGCCCTATGATTCTATGACCACCACTACTGTGAGTGAGGGCTAGGATTGGTGTTGTGGTTGCCTGAAAAGCACAGAATTTCCTTGGCTACCTGAGACTTGTAGCTTTATAGTAGCATTTTGCAGTTCTTTTGAAGTTATGGTTGTGGCAGAGTATATGGGGATGGCACTGGCTCAGATAATTCCCCTCAAGAACCCTCTACGTTACACTTGTTGTCTTTTCTGCACTTACAGCCACAAGGGGATGCATTCCAAGGACACTCCTCCTGCCGGTGACAAAAGGACCCTTGGTTTTGGTGCCAACACTTTGATTTTTCTTCACAAATCCTGGCCACAGAACCATTACTGCTAATACTGCACAGCAATTCTATTTCAAATAAGATATTTTTAAATATGAGTTTGCCAGGTTAATAACTTGGATATTCAGTTTAAAAAATGTTAAACTTTTTTTCACTGTTTTCAACTTTATTTGAAAGTTTTTCTAACGATCTCAGGAATAAAGATATATTTACCTTTAAAAAAATATCTCCTCAACCTACCTTCTAACTAAAAGGTAAAGATGCAAATTATTTTCCAAGGGGTATTTATTACTTAGTATGAATGTCATGCTGTGGACTGAAGTCCTCTATTTATCTACTGCACAAGTATAGCACAGAACATGCTGTGCTCAGCTTAGCTATATTGTTCCATCTGCATGCAGTACAGCGAAAGAGGGCAGAACAGTTTTTAATCAGTCAGCAATATCTCTATGTACTTCTTAGAACAACAACAAAAAGGCACCATCTGGCCTATTCTCCAATCTTCTAGGAATCCTTTTGCCTCTTATTTCCCTTAAAATCCTGTTGGTTTTACCCAATTAGAACAAACCTATTTAATCAATTGTTGCATGGTGAATCAATATGTAGACACATCTAATAGATTCACTGGGTTTACTCTAATCAGGACCAAAAGAGAATGTAGGCCAAGGAATGAGCTGTTTCTCTGAAATGGAAATGCAGCTCAATCACTGGTGTAAATTCTCTAGAAAACTGCTTGCAAGCTACGTGGCAGATTGGCTATAAGCTTCTCACTCTTGGAGATATTCAAGAGCTCTGCTATATAGCAGGGGAGAAATGGGCCTACAGAAACTAAGTGAGAGAGGGTAGCAATGTTGTAGTACATCAGCAATAACAAGGGCATGATAGGAAAAGGTCCGGTATAAATGGGTCTTTCTCAACCTTTGATTCTCCAGATGTTTTGGACTTCCAACTCTCAGAATCCCTGAAACCTGGCCATACTGGCTGGGAGTTGAAATTGAAACCATCTGGAGGGCCAAAGAAATCCTTTCTCAAGGATGCACATTTAATACCCAGCCAATCTCAGCTGCATCTTTGCAAACACCCTAATGATCAAGCATTCAAACATGTATCTCCAAGGAGAAAGGCGATACCATATCCAGCCTGGCCACATTAGGATCAGTTTGTCCATGCACAGATGTAGCATAAAAACAACACAAACAAAAAGCCAAGCAATGCCATGCAAAAAAGAATTTGCTTCCTATTTTGGATTTCATGTTTTATTGACATCGTTTTCTAGACATCTGTGAGCTTTCAGGCTCCCAACTCCTTGGTGCCAAAGATCCCAGCTCCAGATTGAAAACTGTTCCTAAACATGTGATAGGTGCTGTGATCTCTGCTAATTACCTGGAGATTACCTGGAAAGCAATGCAGTATTGTACTCAAGCATTTCTACCTACCCATTTTCTGACAAACCTTCATCTTGAGGGCCCATATGTCTGCATACTTCCAAAATAACCAAAACAAAACAAAACAAAAACCTCCCCCCACCCCCATGTGCACACAAAACAAGCCAACCCGTCCAGTTTGTGAGAAATAAAGAAAGTTTTATTCAGCTTTTCATACAGAACAATTATGATACAAGAACAGAGCTTTTAGGTTCCCTTTTCAGAGTCCTAGACAGTGCTAGTGCTAAGAACAAATTCTCTGGGGCTAAATTTCTCTGCT
This sequence comes from Iguana delicatissima, assembly GCA_948472985.1. Lineage (NCBI taxonomy): Eukaryota > Metazoa > Chordata > Lepidosauria > Squamata > Iguanidae > Iguana > Iguana delicatissima. The sequence goes on from CAOKZL010002961.1 coordinate 86,247, forward strand.
ACAAAGGAGACCTACCTGATGGTAATGGCAGATTTTATACATCTTAAAATCTGAATTTTATTCATATTAATAAGCTTCTATACACTTAACCATGCGATGGTTTGTAGCAAGCAGGTCTTCTGACATAGAACTCAAGTAGTGCTATCGTGGAATAATTAACAGTATCAGTAAAATGATTCTTAAAAGTTTCCAATAAAGTTATATGAAGCCACAGAGAGATCAACAACATCAGACTGACAAATTAATTTGCCTAAATATAAACCAAATTCCTTAGCCTTTCTACTATCTCCCATTTAGTCTAAAGAGTTGTAAAACCAAACATGTTTTTTTAAAGTAACACATTAGCTGTTCACTCATGTTCAGAATATAGAGAAAGCTGACACTGGTGTGCATAAAGTTAGACTATTTAAAGAATATAGACATATATATACATATATACCTCAACCAAACACCATTATTAAAACTTTTAATTTCAGATTAGCATTACAAATTAGGAAATTTGATTTGGTCTTCACAGAACAGTAAAATATACAGACATTCAATATTTTTATGGTACCTCAAAGTCTAACAAATTTCTCTGGCATGAACTTCTTTGGGCTGTCACCCACTTCTTTAGATGCATGGATCTGAGAAGCAAAAGCTTATGTCCAATAAAATGAAAAAGTCTTTCAGGTGCCACAGGACTTTTTGTTTTGCTGCTACAGATGAATACAAATACCAGTCTGGAAAAGTAAGTATTCTGTCATCCAAATTAGCTAACAAAAGGATAATACAAATCCAGCTTCTTCACATTACACTTGAGAGAGTGAATAATACAAAGCAAGGGCAAAATTAGTGTTCATTGCTGAAGTTGCAAGTCTGGCATCCTTATAAAAAATGTATAGAAAATAATACAGGATGCAAAGTTTTGACACAATATAAGTGTGGGATGGTTGGTAGAACCAGCTTGTTGACTCACTAGTGAAAACCCTTCCTCATTTCTATTGTATTATGTTTTATTTTTTGCTGTTATGTTAACTAACACGAATTCTTTGTCTCTTCATTTCTCCACAATTTGACTAAAGTGATAGGGACATATGTTAAGCATATAGTAAGTAAGAGGGAAAAACAGATATTTGATATTTTGGAGTTTGGAGAGACCAAACACAAATCTTATGGGCACTCGACAGATAATTCTCTTGCCCCAGCCACCAAACTCTGAATGAAGGACTCTACTGTCAGCTTCTCAAAGAAGACAGATTATAGAATCATAGAATCATAGAAATGTAGAGTTGGAAGAGACCACAAGGGCCATCCAGTCCAACCCCCTGCCATGCAGGAAAACCCTCAAAGCACTCCCGACAAGTGGCCATCCAGCCTCCGCTTAAAAACCTCCAACGAAGGAGACTCCACCACACTCCGAGGCAGCACATTCCACTGCCGGACAGCCCTGACTGTCAGGAAATTCTTCCTGAGGTTCAGGTGGAATCTCCCCTCCTGCAGCTTGTATCCATTGCTCCTTGTCCTGGTCTCAAGAGCAGGAGAAAACAAGCCCACTCCCTCCTCGACATGACATCCCTTCAAATATTTAAACATGGCTATCATGTCCCCTCTCAACCTTCTCTTATGTTTGGTGTCCACCTCATTACTACAAAAGTACAATAACTTTATAATCTGGCACATGGACAAACATGAAGGAGGTCTTCCCATAAAAGTCATGTTAGGACACAGATGGATTTTCATGTATCCATACAGAAGACAGCCAGTCGGTATTACATCTGTCAGGTTAGAAGATGAATGAGGTATCTGAGACCATCTCTCTTCCTTGATTGTTAACACCAATGAACTATAATGCAGAGAAAGATGAGTTTCAAAAAAGACTGCATCTATAAAAGCAGGACCACTGTGGCTTAGGAAAGTCTCTATAAAGCCACTATTACCTTCCTTAATGGCCTGGTCACACCAGCTGTTATATGAATATTTGTTCTCCTGTTCAGCTGTGAGAAGATGGCAATCTCTCACTGAATACCAGCAATCCAGAGCACTGCCACAAAGTCAAGTGCCATGCTGGGATCTCCATTACATTCTGGAAGTCAGAGTTGCAGAGACTCGTTTACAATGAACATATCTTGCTGATGACTTTTGATTTATATGTTTAGACCAAAACAAAATTTGAGGCTGTTATAACAAAAAGGGAAAGGAAGAAAAAAAAAGAGACACTAAAAAATACAGTGAAAAGCCACTAAAGCAACTGCCACCAAAGGTATCCTTGAAGTTAGGTTGCCTTTTTCTGCTTTTCTCGGGCAGTCACAAAATTAAGCAAGTCAATTGCTGTGACAACACCAAACACCATTTGCCTTTTACTGGATTTACCATCGCTGTGATCTAAAGAAGAGAAGAACATACAAGAGGCAATTCTTTAAAATCCAAATCCAAACATGTTCCATCTTCACGACATTACTTTAAATTAAGACAGTTACTACCAAAAGACAGTGGAATGGAGTGGACTTTGACTCTGGAGACCAGGTTTGAAATACCTGCTCAGCCAGGGAAACCTGTTGGGTGACCTTCAGCGAGTTATGCTGTCTCAGTCTCAGAAGAAGTCTAAAGGAAATCCCCCTGATCAAATCTTGCCAACAAAACCCTGTGATAGTTTTATCTTAGGGTTGCCCTAAGTCAGAAATGAATTGACGGAACACAAGAAGTTACTACCTGAAGAACATATGTATCTATACAGACCAGTACTAGAGAACCTGTGGCCCTCCAGATGTTGAACTGAACTACCCATCAGCCACAGACAGCTCAGCCAACAGGAAGAGGTAACAGAGTAATCATTCATTGACATCTGGAAAGCCACTCTCAGCTTGGAGATACATACACATATTCATAAAAATACATCACATTTTTCTTTAGAACTGAACTGAAAGCTTAGCAGGCAAACCTTAGCAGCTCACTGATAACAGAAATCTGAAAAATTCCTCTTTTTGGACTACAACTGCCAGAATTCCAGATCTGGGGAATTAATCCAAAAAAGTAACTTTTCTAAGCTTTGAAATAGAACTTAAGGCCTAAAGGCTGACACAAGGTGAGTTGATGCTTTGCCTTCCTTTTTCTGCTCTAGAAACTGGACCTGTTTATGCAGCTCTGCACTGCGTGTGGATCTATTCCGACCTGCAATTAATGTTCTTGAGCAACAGGGAACAGATTATGAAATCACTGCCCAGTCCTAAGGATCCTCTGAATGATCTCATTCTCCTAATCTCAACCTGTACAATTCTGTGCAAAAAGCAGTAACAAAGGTTGGTCTGGGCAACTAAAGGATAAATAGCCCAAAACACTACATCACTTGCCTTGTAAAAAAAGTGCTGCTTTAGGTGTTGAGAGACCAGTCTTAGCTTGCTCCATAGCAGCTGAACATTGGATTGAAAGATAAAAACACCTTAAAAAGAGGTAATGGACACAAATGTTTTTGACAAAGGATGGGAATGTGCTACAGATATAAGAAGGTTACACCAGGTAAATGGTTTGGAGTCTAGGATATTGTGGCATTCTTCTGACAGCTGGCTTTCAGTTCTAAATATTAAACATTTGATTCCTATTCACGGTTTTAAACTAGGGAGGGCAATTTGTGGGGGGGGGGTTAGAAGCATACAATGTCCCCTGGAGATCTTAGAGGGATACTGCCTGTCACCCTCCATTTTTTTTTACAAAAGTTTTTTTTCATTCCAAAAACTCCATCATAACCCCTGGGGATGTAGGAAGCAAATTAACCACGTTTGGGACTAGTAGGCTGTTAGGCCCAAGAGAGGTCTTTTTTTCAAACAGGAAGTGTTGCTTCCTGTTGAAAAAGAAAAAAAAAGTCTTCTGGACAAAAAACAGCCCCATGTCCCTAAACGTGGCAGAACTGTCAGCCACATCTCCTGGGGCATTGGGAGCAAAACCCTTTTGGGGCGGGGGGGAATGAACACATTCCTTTTTTCTAAAAAAAACAAAACAAAACACAAAAACATATTTTTGGGTGGTGCTGGGGTGGTCTCAAAAAGCAGCCTTGGGGGCTCCATGCCTTACTTTTGCAACCCTGTTTTAAAAACATGACTTCAGAATGAGCCGTTTAAAAACCAAGGATTGGATCCAAACACTCCTTTGCTTTGATAAAAGAAATAACTTTATCACGGTAAAGTTGCTTCTACTTAAGGAAGGGAGCCTTTGGATCCACCACAAAGAAAGGCATACATGGGAAAGTTAAACAAAGATCATTCTTGTATTCACATGAAGACACCTAGGTCAGAAAAAAAAGACAGAATATTATCTGTATCAGAACACAGATGATGTTTGTTCATTTACCTTAAAGGGTTTAGGTCGGCTTTCTGCCCCAAAGCTTTAAGGCAGCTAACAAATAAACCATGCACAAAACAGAAGAGAGTTATGAACCACAAGTCAGTGAAAATCAGTTTTGTGCCTTTATCAATGATATTATAGGCTCCCATGTTTTATTTTTAAAAACTATAAACAAAGCATCATCCTCATCCAAAATCAGAAACCAATAGGTTATGAATCAATGCTGCTAAAAGCAGCTATGGGAATTAATTAGCTAAGTCAATTAGACAGTTAATTTAACTTTCTGTATAAAAAAAAGGTCTTCCAATCTTTTCGAAAGCATAACTTAAAAGCTAAGAAAAATTCTGAAAATCTAGATTCCCCAGGGACTTCTCCTGACAGATCTAGAACTCTATATGGAATGATATTTCTCTGTTGAAACTCTAGGACTTCTTGCCTTCCTATAAGACATACTCTTTTATGAATTACAAGTCCTAGAATTCTCCCCCTCCCTGCAATAGGGCCATTTTCAGTGACTGAGAAAAGCCAACAAAAGCCATCTGGCTGCAGGAAACAGTAACAAGCAAGCAAAGAGATAGATCTCAGTGACAGTAGGTAGATTGCTACCGACGTATTAATGATATTTTACATATTACTTTTTAAAGTCAGAGATAATTATAGGTGGGGGGATGAAACACTCTCCATATAAGAATTTTGTGCCCCCAATGACATCTTCTTCAGTCCCCAAATTTCTACTATTGCTAAAGGTAAGAAATTGAAAATCATTCACACTTAGAATTCCTATATTTTCTGTGCTCACATTCCCTTAGTAATGTTGCCTGTCCTTTTTCTTTTGATGCCTAAACTGTATTTCTGAACACTCAACTGAAGTTTTAAGTTCCTGCAATACTGGAAATTCAAGGACTGGGGGGAAAATCTCATGGGGGGGGCAGAATTATTGGAGAGGACAATGCTGTCACCCTTCTCATAGTTACCCCCCTACTTTAAGTCCGTTCCACTGTTAAGAAAATACTTGAGTCATTTAGCTGGGGCAGTTGGTAGTAATCAAACATTGCATTAATCACATTATTCTTTGATTACAAGGTGTCTCAAGGTTATCTGATAGAAAAGCAATCAACACAAATATGTATAAATGACAGGTTCAAAGCATGCCAGCTAAAGAGGTAGGAAATGGTCCATTCTACTTACACTGAATCTGCTCATGTACCACTAGAGCGAAGTGATCTATTTCCAAAATATGAGACAACTTTCCCAAGTTGTCCTGCAGACGAATCTGGAAAGAGAAAATTGCCAGAATTTTTTTTTTTAAAAAAAGAAGCCATTTTTCAAAATATTTACACAGATAAACAAACACCCCAATTTTCACCTCATCTGGCATTTTGAGAATTGCTTTTTTTCAAATAATAATAATACTTGATTTAACAGTGATCGTATTTTGCTCATTTGTATGGACTTTTCCTACAAAATTACTGTGTTTTAATTAAAACTTGAAAGAAAGGAATTTAAAAAAAGACTTCAAAATATGGTTATTAAAAAAACTATGATGAAATTCAAGTGTTCGCTCTGTTTGAGATCCAAAGGCTCATTCAAATCATAGAGGCTTTCCATCAAAGCTTTGCCAATCTGAGTTGGAAGGAGTCAGCTTGTAGATGAGTAAGAGAGTGAGAAAAACTATGAAAGCTGAATACCAATTGCTAGAAATAAAGCAAGGTTCCATAGTCTGAAATAGAGTTGCCAGCAGAAATGTTGCTTTTCATTCTTAACAATGCAGGACAATAATACATCAAATACTTGGAGAGTGATGGCACTACAGAACAGTTCAAAAACTGCACTTCTCCTCTACCAAATGTAGCAGCATTAGTTCCCCCTGCCCCGATTTATACCGCTTTTACTTTTGTGTGTTTCTGTGTGTTCACAAATGCACACACATGTGCACACAAGACATGCAATACTGGGTTTCTACTCTGTTTTTCTACTCTATATGTAGAACAGGCACAGTCTTGATGTGTATCAGCAGCTGGAATCATGTGGCCTCTTCAGCCTCACTGTAGATCCTCCCAAGTTCTCCAAAGGTTTTTTTTTTAATTTAAACAGTATTCTTTGCCCCAAAATACTCAGCTTCTGCTTCAGGAGACCTCTAGGCAACATTAATTGTGTTAACTCCCCCCAGCCCCTCAAAACTGGCTGAGGAACCCAAATGATGTGATTCTTAATTGGTTTGGGGTTGAAAGTAGCAGGGAAAGGACATGTCAGGGAAAACCGGTTCCTACACCTGCCAAGGCTGGCCAACAACGCTCCTTGTAAAAGGAGGAGATAAACACACTATTATGATTGAAGTCAGCTGAATAAAAGTCTGAATCTCATACAAAAGATGAGGAATACATGGCCCTCCAAAATATTGTCAAACAGCAAGTTCACCATCACTCAACAATTAGTGAGGCTTACTGGCACTGACTGGCTAATCCCTGTGATGTCAGCGAAAACGGGGAGAAAACCCACACCCACACAAAATTCCCAGAATAGTTTTTGTATTTTATGAAAAAAAGTTTCCTTAAAAGAAAATACAAGAAAAAACAAGATAAACAACTGTACATTATGTTTTTAAACCAACCAACCAACCAACCAACCCACCCATCCCAAATGTAGACAGCTCATCCATCCATAAGATTGTTAATTTTTTTTTTAAAAAAAGAAGAGGTGCTTTTTTAAAAAAAAATAAATCTTGGCATTAATAAGACATTTGGCAGTTAGGCATCACAGGGTTTAGTGAAACCAGTAGAGTGTTTGAATTTCAGCGTTCATGCAACTGATTGGGATGGGGGAAGCCAAGTTCTGGACAGAAAGGTATGTCAGGATTCGATGCTTTTATAGCAGGTCAAGAACCAATTTGAGTACTGGACTAGAACTCTGGGAGACCAGGGCTCAAATCCCCGCTCAGCCATGGAAACCTCCTTTGTGACCTTGGACAAATCACACTTTCTCAGCCTCTGAACAAACCTTGCTAAGAAAACCCTATGATAGGGTTGCTATAAATAATAGTCCACATGAAGGCACATAACAGTAATCTAACACAGTAGCTCCATTATTCTGCAAATGTAATATTTTACCTTTGACCTCATGTCTCTTAACAAGCAATCCAGATCCAAGCAACTTAAGTGTCCAAGTTGACATGGTCCAGCCATACAGTAAACAGGGCCGTGGCTTTAGCCACAAAAACAAATACAGCCTACTGGGCTCATTCCCCCCCCCCCCCGGAGAGGCAAATAGCAGATTTGTTAACCCTGCCAACATTATACATAGATCAACCTTCTGTGCTGCTCTTAATAGTGCCTATCAAGTTAGTTTGCTACAAAGCAGTAATAGCTGTTTGACTGTAAAAGAATCTTGTCTTAAATATGAAAAGGTTTCCCTCCTGCATGAGTAATTCCTTTCCTTTAGTAGGGAAGTATAATTCTATGAAACAATGGCAGGTATCTTGTCTTTACCTTGTGTTTAGCCGCTAACAACATTCCTCCTACCAACACCAGCAATTGCAAGCTATATTGAAGAGATGCTACACTGCTGAATTATGCACCAAATAATACATTTTGGAGGAAGATTCATTTGATTGCTAGGGGAGAAAAACAAGTGATTTATTGTGTCCGAAAAGCACATAGTACCATATTTTCTTAAGATATGGGCTTAAATCCATTACTAGTCCCAACAGAGTAGCTCAGTAAATCAACTATTGAATGGTAAATCAACAGTTACAACAATCCCATTGATCTAATGGGCCATTCCACTTTGGACTAGCAATTGGGTTTAGGCCACAAAAGGATTAGGCGAGTGTTTACATTGTGCTCACCAAAAGTTAAAAATAAAGTGCACTGTTGTTACTGCTGCAGATCTAACCGTTACAAAATAAACCTTTGTTACCTAATCACTCCCATAAGTTAAGAGGGACCTGTGGGGAAATCAATGCACTGCCTAAATGGCAACTTGCCCTAAACTGATGGTGTATGTCTTTCGTGAACTGGCAACAGACACTGTAGTCAAGCAGCCTCCCTGTCTTTTACAGTATATTTTGAAGACTTTTTTTAATACAGTGAGGTGGAGGAGGAAGAGACACTAGAATATGTAGCTACCTTTTTGAATTGCTTGTAGATGACTTTACTGACTTTATCCGATGGCTGTACTTTGCCAGCAAGCACTGAAGAAAGCATGTTGCCAAGGGTAACCATTCCCAAAATCACTCTGAAAAGAAAACCAAAGCAAAGCTGGTCAGATGGACTTTCTATTAAATTAATTGCATGTTCCCCCTTCTGCTAGGTTTAGTGCTTTTTAAACCAATATTTTCCAATTCCCTCCCCATTTTGAATTTTTTTTAAAAAAAAGAAAGGTCTGTAATTGCAAATGATACATCACATGTTGCATATAATAACACTCCTATGCCAGTTTACTTTTTAAAAAAGGAAAGCCACCTTCAGAGGGGAAATTTAGAGTGCAGATCTGGTAGGGGAACAATGGAGTACCCAACTATTTCCCTGACTGCCAAGCATCCCATTCCAAATCACTATCCCTCCAAATATGCCATTTGGGGGTGGGAGATCAGCACATTGTTATCGCCATCACAATCATCACCATTTTATTATTAACGACATTGAGGAATTACTTTTTCATTTACAATACTCACAGTGACCTGCTTTATTCCACTATCTTGCATGGAAATGTGCTTTTCACTAACTAGTACCTGGGTAGCTCCTATTAGCGTGCGTTGGCCTTTGAGAATAAAGACTGGCTGAAATTAGTTGAAAGTTCAAAGATGGCATTTCCTCTTTCTCAGTGTTTCCCAATCTGGGTAAACTCTGTTAGATGGTTTGGGCCTTTCTTAAATCGGCATTGCAATGATCAGAAAGTAAACTTTGTTTAGCAAACCAGACTGCACTTTATGTGTGGACATCCTGCTTGAATTGCAGTTTGTCCCCATCTGACCAGCCTATAATACTGGCCATCCCACTGGCCTATTTCCTACCTGCGTTACTTACGATCTGAGATATAATTTGGAGTCAGTTAATTCTTTTATGGGCCATTATAAAGAGATGACCACAGCCCTCCAAAGATAATAAACCATGTCACAATTTTAAAGGTAGAGCTTAAAACCCAACAACTCCTACCACACCCATCCCTTTAACCTCATGGAACTAAACAAGGATTAAAAAAAAATAAAACAGAAGGGAAGGGAAGGGAAGGTGGGATTTCTCTCCAATTAGGCACCTTCTGAGTCCTTCAACCAAGTTTAGGACATTTTTTGTATCAGGAGTTTAATCTGGTAAGCAAGGCACAAGCAAGAGTCAAAGGGAAGGAGACTTAGATCATCATTCTTTCATTGCTCAGTTATAAATGGCTTCAACATGTTATCATATTCATTCATCTTATAAGTAACTTTTCCAAGCTCTGCTCTTTGGCACTACCAGATTCCAACAATTAGGATATACCTCAATGGCACAAGCAAGCAAACTATGCAGCACAGTTGTGGGGAATCACAAAATGTGGATTCTGTCTGAGAAAGCTGAAAATAGGGAAGACCACTGAATGATACACATACATAGACACTACTCCTTTAGGAAACTGGATGTGTTTGGAGGATGGAAGGGGCATAAATTAAGGTCTTCACATACCCTGATTCATCAACAACTGGTACCTGGTCAAATCCCTTTTCTCTGAGTATTTCAATTGTTTTTTCACAAGTGACACTTGGTAGTACTGTCAGAGGGGCAGAGAGACTAAGTTCCTGAACTTTCAAGTGCCACCACCTAGGAAAAACAAATAAATACCATCAATCTCCACATACAGGATTTTATGACTCTTCATACAGGATTTTACAGCAAGCAATTCAGGCACTAAAGTAAAATTCATATCTTCATACTGTGTTTATCTGGTTTCATAGAAAGACTGGTGGGGCCACTAATTGTACTCAAATAAAACAATATATGGCAGAATTAGTACGGCTAAATTAGGCACCAAGGTCTTGCATATGAAAAGAAAAATAGTATTTTACTAAAACATCTATACACGGGATGTGTTCAGCAGCTACCAAAACTATGTTCGGTGGGTGGCCTATTTAATAATACGATCTAACAAATATCACCATCCCCTCTTTTACTAAATGTGATACATATTGTTTGAAATAATATGAATTCATATCAAAATGTTCAAAAGAAACCAAGGTTAGTACACCTAATAAAAATGTCCATATGCTAAAAGAGTTAGCCACCAACACTGGCAACTTGAGGACTAACGGACTAATTATGATATATGCTTTCATGGACCTGAGTCAACTTTACCAGACACATGAACTGTTATCCTCAGTTAGCAGGTATACACATACAAGATTACAGAGAAAACCAAAACCAGCAGGGCCAAATAGTGATGAAATGCCAAAACGTATAGTCTGTGACAATCCTATGGAAAGGTTACAATAAACAAAATGACGATTTAAAGGAAGTGTAATTGGCAATAACATAGGTATCTAAGCAACATAATTAAAGCTGGGAAATTCTGTTATTGCTCATTATTTCTATTGTGAATGGCCTCTTTGCTTATGTTTCACAAAGACTCATCATACACAATACATGTGTATGCATATACGTGGCTAGGTGTACGTATACTCCTATACATATGCACATACCTTCCAACTGAGGACAACACTTCATTGATCTGATGAAGTGGACCCTTCTCCATGAAGCTTATGCCACAACAAATCTGCTCATCTTTAAGATGTCATAAAGGTCTGGGTTTTTTGCTACGACAGATGATCATGGCCAACCCCTCTAGAAATCAAAATCATGTCTCCAAATTTAGGGCAGCTAGAATTGCATCTTCAGGAGAATATGCAAAGCTACCACAGTAAAAGTTAAAAAAAAGATGGGGGGAACACACTCCTGTTTTTATTGTTTACAAATGGATAATATCAAAACGAATATTTATAAGTCACAGACAGAATCTTGATAGCCAGTGTGATGCTGGACTGTGTTTCTGGAGATCAGGATTCAAATCCCCAACTTGGCCATGGAAACCTGCTGGGTGACCTTGGGCAGGTCACACTCATAAGCCACACTCTCTCACCTTCAGGGGAAAGCAAAGGCAACCCCCCTCTGAACACATCTTGCCAAGAAAACCCCTGTAATAGGTTTGCCATAAATAAGAAACAACTTGAGGCCACACAACAAGAAAGAATTTTCTAATGGTGGGGAGGATCTCATCTTAATTAAAAGCAGTAACTAGGTTCACTTAATCAATATTAATTTTCAGCATTATCTCATTATCACACGTCTGCTCAAATGAGACATAAGTATAATACAGTTCTTGAAATGTAGGGAGGATTTTGGGATGCACGACTTCTCCACAAGTGCATCAGCTTTACTATTACAGATATTGTCATCTCACCAAGGTTTCTTAATAATGTCATCCTCTTCTGTCATGAAGCCTTTTTGGGTCATCCATTTGTCATTCAAAAACTTAGACCTGGAAACCACCACAATAAGAAATTGGTCACAATCATCAATTTAGGTTAAACCTGCCTGAAAAGTAAACAAGTTATAAAATATCACAGGGAAATAAATTTCATGGCTTTTATTTATGATAAAAAGAGATCATTATAGACATCAGGTAGTCACACAAGTTTGACAAGTTCACCTAAGGGTATCAGATACTAGGCCAAGTCAAGTCTACAGCACAGGCTTCAGTTCTGCAGGAGGCCTATGGGACACGAGTCAGGTTGCTGCTGTTGCCACCACCACCTCCTAGTGAGGCAAACATGGCCAGGTAAGAACTGGGATGGGCAAGGGGAAGACAAATGTCAACCACTATTAGCCAACACTCTCTAAAACAAAACCAGAAGTGACCAGAAGTTCATGTCTGCTTTTTTAACCCCCACCCCCACATGTGAAAAACAAGACGGAAGCCACAAGATTCCCACCTTGGACTTCAATAGGAGGGAGATCTGAGGGGTACTGAAAATATGAGAAAGATGAATCTACAATTAAGAGCATAACTGAACATTAACAGTCACCACAGACACAGTGGGAATGGGGTGAGAGGGCAACATAAGGCAGCATCAGTGAGTAGAGGGCAGGTCTCATTCAAGAAGTGCCAATCTTCAGTTTGTTTGTTTATATACCCAAATATATATCTCAGCCTTCTGGAGCTTTCATGAGATGCAAGCCAGGTAACAAAAATTAAAACGAATCACAAAATTCAGCAGAAAAAGGGGAGGATGTAACAACAGAGGGATGCAGCCAATAAAACAGAGACATCAGATAAAATATATCCACCCACTAGACCAACTCTAAACCAGAAGACTTCCACCATGAAGCAAACTCTGCAAGAGAGGCTGTTAACCAAGCTTCCAGGAGAAAACGTTTTGCAACGTATGTGACCACTGAGAAGTTCGTTTCTGTCATGTTCATTAACCCCACCTCCACTAAACTTGGGGCACAGAAAAGGGCCAGCCTGTCAGACATTAAGCTGCAGAAACACTAGTATGGGAAGTAGAAGTTCCTAAGGTACCCTGGACCTGAAAAAGAATTATTTTCAGGACTAACCTGAGCAGTTTTTAAGAAATCTCACAACAGACAGATATTATAGGTGACAGTCAAAATGACACTGGAGGTATAATGATGTCGTCCTTTGTATTCTAGTGACAACAGTTTTCAACATATTCAGTGCCCTTCATGTATCACAGTAGTGGCATAGGAAGCACTTAGCCAGAGACAATCCACTCAGATATCCTCAGGTTTAGAAGCCCAGCACTAAGCAGATGGGGCCAATCATGCAGGCAGGGATCCTCTTCCTTAGAATAAGTGACAAAGTAGAAGAGAGTTGCTTACATGTAGTTTCTGACAGAGTCGGGGAGGATGACTACACAGCGTTGGCCTTCTTTCAGCTGTTTGGCAGCCTTTACCGCCACAGACATTGCACTGCCAGAGCTGCCACCTGTCCAAAGGGAGATGACATTATCAAAACTGCACAGAACTCACTTCAAAAATACAGACATGAAAGGAGACAAAGGAAACTGAAATACCCCAAGGTCAGTTCTCTTAATAAATAATTCTAAATTCTTCTTGAGAATGCAAGAGTCAAGTCAGGAAGGACAAAAAAAGTAGCCTGTGGCTATTTCCTGTCATTTTTTTTCTGTTATGCAAAGCTTGGCATTCTGTTAAGGTTCAATATATAGCAGCAGTGACTTGCTCTTTGAATGAGGGTAAGTGGCATGTGTAGGCCCTTGTGTCATGCATGCACTCAAAGCTGTAATGGCCTCAACGGGCAGTTTACAGCAAGAATCCACTACAGAGTAGATTCTACAGAGACACTGTTTCAGGGAGCTTTATTAGACTTGCCTTCTGAATGAAGTGACATTTCCTTCTAAGGTCTGATCCGGCTTCAAGGGGCAGGCTCAGATCTTAATCCTGACCACTTCCTTCTAGTGGCCACATGGTATGAGCAGGGTGATGTGTACTTCATAGATGTCACTCATGGGAACTGCTTCAGTCCCAAAGGGGCATATTGGGGAGTTGCAACAGCTAACTTGAGCAAATTCAAAAGCTACAAGCTCACGCTTCTCATATAGATAATCCAGTGCATAGCACAAGCTGACACCAACATCACAAATTTCACTACTGTTCTACCTCCTCCATAACTACCCAATGATCCACTTTAAAAGCCCAACTTCAAACATAACCATCAGAGTGAACTTACCACACAACAGTCCTTCATCTCTGATTAACATGCGTGCAAAGGCAAACGATTCCTCATCGTTACATTTATACCACTTCTCTACCAGCTGGGAAAAGAAAGGGGAAATAATACATTAAACCTCTCTCTCTGCTCTCTTATTACAGTGACTCTGGCAGTGCCAACCAACAGACTGAAGTGTCAAGAACATAGGGATTCACTCTATACTGTGTCAAACCATTGGTCCATCAAGTGTCACCAGTATCGTCAACTCCAGCTGGCAGCATAGTTTCCAGACGGATTCTCTCCTAGCCCTTCCTGAAGATCCCTGGTGGTATTCTATCCAGAGATTAACTGGGCCTGACACCTGCATCACTTCAAACCAGGATAACCTCAGACGCATGTTCAAGGTGGTATGGGTCCACCATTATAGTTTCATAGAATCCTAGAAATGTAGAGTTGGAAGAGACCACACGGGCCATCCAGTCCAACCCCCTGCTATGCAGGAACACCCTCAAAGCATTCTCGACAGATGTCCATCTAGTCTCTACTTAAAAACCTCCAAGGAAGGAGACTCCACTACACTCCGAGGCAGCATATTCCACTGCCGGACAGCCCTGACCATCAGGAAGTTCTTCCTGAGGTTCAAGTGGAATCTCCTTTCCTGCAGCTTGAATCCATTGCTCCTTGTCCTGGTCTCTGGAGCAGCAGAAAACAAGCCCTCTCCTTCCTCTACATGGCATCCCTTCAAATATTTAAACATAGCTATCATGTCCCCTCTTAACCTTCTCTTCTGCAGACTAAACATACCCAGCTCTCTAAGTCTATCCTCATAGGGCATGTCTTCCAGGCCTCTCACCATTTTGGTCGCCCTTCTCTGGACTTGCTCCAGCTTGACCATGTCCTTCTTGAATTGGGGTGCCCAGAACTGGACACAGTATTCAAGATGAGGTCTAACCAAAGCAGAGTAGAGTGGTACCAGTACCTCCCTCGATCTAGACACCATACTCCTATTGAGGCAGCCCAGAATTGCATTGGCTTTCTTGGCTGCCGCATCACACTGCTGACTCATGTTCAGCTTGTGGTCTATTAAGACTCCTAGATCCCTTTCACACGTACTGCTATCCAGCCACGCATCCCCCATCCTATATTTCTGTATTCCATTTTTTCTACCTAAGTGTAGAACCTTACACTTCTCTCTGTTGAATTTCATCTTGTTAGCCTTGGCCCAGCTCTCCAATCTATCCAGGTCATTTTGCATTTTGATCCTGTCCTCTGGCGTATTAGCAACCCCTCCCAATTTGGTGTCATTTGTGAATTTGATGAGCATGCCCTCTGTTCCTTCATCCAAGTCGTTGATAAAAATATTGAACAGCACTGGGCTCAGGACAGAACCCTGTGGCACCCCGCTAGTCACTTCTCTCCAGGATGAGAAGCAGCCATTCGTGATCACTCTTTGGGTTCGGTCAGTCAACCAATTACAAATCCAACTAACAGTAACCCTGTCCAGCCCTCATTTTACTAGTTTCTTTGCAAAAATGTCATGGGGAACTTTGTCAAAGGCCTTACTGAAATCGAGGTATGCTACATCCACAGCATTCCCTTCATCTATCAAGCTAGTAACTCTATCATAAAAAGAGATAAGATTAGTCTGGCATGACTTATTTTTGAGTAATCCATGTTGACTTCTCGTGATTATTGCCTTGCTTTCTAAGTGATTAGAAACTGACTGCTTAATGATCTGCTCCAGGATCTTTCCGGGTACTGATGTCAGGCTGACTGGGCGATAATTATTTGGGTCCTCTTTTTTCCCCTTCTTGAAGATGGGGACAACATTTGCTCTCTTCCAGTGTGCTGGAACTTCTCCTGTCCTCCAAGATTTCTCAAAGATTATAGCAAGCGGTTCCGAAATGACCTCTGCCAGCTCTTTTAATATCCTAGGATGCAATTCATCTGGCCCTGGAGACTTGAATTCATCCAGTGTGGCCAGGTATTCCTGTACCACCCCTCTACCTATTACGTGCCTCATTTCCCCTGCTTCCTCACCTGCTCCCCTACTGCCAGGTTGAGTGCTTGTATCCTTCTGGGAAAAAACTGAGACAAAGAAGGTGTTAAGTAGTTCTGCCTTTTCCCTTCCCCCTGTGAGTTATTCTCCATCTTCTCTGTGCAGCGACCCTATCGTCTCCTTCTTTTTCCTTTTGCTGTGGATGTATTTAAAAAAGCCCTTTTTATTGTTTTTAATGTGTCTGGCCAGCCTAAGTAAGTTTCAGGGAAGGACATTTACGGGTGGCTTAGATGTCTCTGAAAAGGATCTTCTTGCTCCCTTTATTACTTAGTTTCATCAAGCTGAGGACTGGCACACTGACGTATCCCCACCCTATGAGCACAGAAATGTGTTGTGGGTCCAGAAGGGGATTTTTTATCCCATGTCTACAACCATAATATAAAACTGGAAAGAGAAAACTTGAAAGACTTGTACCTTCTGACCATTCCATTTTAAGCACATCTTCTCTTCTCATTTTCCATTTGTCTTGGGCTAACCAAATCACTTCCAGCACATCTAATACTGGTAATTTCTTATTAAGAGCACAGTGGACATGTAGCAAGTCCTTTTCCCGTTCTCTCTCCTTTCCTCAGAGACACCGCTTCACCCCACCCCACTCCACTCCACCCCATCCTGCAAGTCTTTTTCCTGCTGCAGCCTCTCAACTCAATGTTTCTCAGGTTTCCTTTGCTGAGGGAGCCTGCAGTGCTCTCTTCCCACCACTGGATGACTTCCTTGCGCATCTCCCATGGCTTGTGAGCTAGGGCTGGCTCCTAAAAAGGCATGCTCAAGATTATACACTGGAGCTATAACAGAGCACAATGCATGAATGTTCTGCTCAGATTTTTCCAGTGACCAGTTTGAGGCAGAAGTAAGGAAATGTAGCCAAATGTTGTCTGAGCACTAGCCTCTTCCTTGAAGAAAGAATCTTCCATCCTGTAGCAGGCAGGCAGATTATTTCTAAAATCTGCTACTTTTTCTAAAAATTTGACCACCACAATTGCTCCTGTTCTTCCCCATTTACCGAAGCAACTGTGGGGGCATCCTAGCCATGACCAATCTCCTCCTCCATTTTTCTATTTAATTCTTTTAAACTTTTTAAAAAAAATTAAAAAGAAAAAAAATCTAGCTGGCCATACAGCATAGCAGCAAGCAGAGCAATGTCCTGGGAGACCTTGCTGATTTAGGGTTAAATTTAGGGTTAAATTATTTTTTATTTAAAAAAAAACTTAAAATGAGATTTTTTCCCTTCTTTTTAAATCAAGCCTCAGTTTGTCTTTTCTATGCAATGGCTTGCTGTCGAACAAATGTGGAATCAAAAGCAGTGTTTTGGGGTTGTTGCATGGGTCACACCACACCCATTCAAACATCTGCTTTGCGTTCAAGATCTTGGAAATTACTGTGCCTATTATGATTACAGGCTTCACCTACCATTGGCCCCCTCACCGATAGTGAACCCCGGCTCCACTGACACACAGCTCCACCTGTAGCCAGGCACCTTACATTCTAACTACTACATCACCCCTAATGGACATAAGTTGCCACTGATGTCTAACAATTATACAGAACGAAAATGCAGTGGGCAGGTAGGCTTGCTGAAAGTGATGGCACCATTAATCTTGCAAATATGGGGAAATTATTTAGCTAGTTTTGTTTTCAAACATTTAAATACTCATAAAAAAAGGAGCCAGTCAGCCAAGGAACATGAATAAAACTTGTAGATCAACACTGTCATGCAGAATTTAGACTGAGTCCAAAGCAGTGAGCCAGGTAAACAGAAAAGCCTGTTGCACATCTAAGAACTGTGAACACCCCAGAGAGATGTGCTTAAGAATGAGGGGGAGACTACATGGTGCACACATGGGTGGAAAGAATATGGCATGAAAAAATTAGTTTCTTGAACTAAAACTCCCAGAATCCTTTGTCAGGTGATCATGCTGCTGGAGGAATTCTGTAGTTCAAAAAAAGTAACTTCTCTGAGCTGTAGAGGCTGACTTACTGATCTGTCCAGAACTGTAGGTATAAAATCATATCCAATCCCTTCTACTTCGTAACTAGTTTTGTCTGTTGCATTCAGTCCTTCAGGTTCAGCAAGGATGGATCCTTCAGGGTCAACACCTATAATCTGCAAAAACAGTTCAAGCAGCATTTTGCTTTTCCAAATATAGCAATTAAATCATCAGTGTTAAATCATGGTAGCAAACTGAAGCAACAGCAGAAATGTTTCCCAATCAATTTACACTTGGAAGAATGCCCAAACTGAAAACTATGGTTGCTTTTAATGATTGTGGAAAACCCCCACAGCCCCCGCATTGATTTCATTTGGCTTAGTAGACAGCTGGACATCAAAATATTTGCTCTGGATCACATTCAGATGCTTGATCTCATCACAGGATATACATTTTGTGACCAATAATTAAAATGCAGCCACCCCACCCTCAAGGGACTCAGAGAACAATATTATGTTAGTATCTCTTGATGTACATCACAGTATAATGCTCAGTATATTTTTAAATACATTTTAAAAGTCCTTGGGGCCAGCTTCAACCTGTCTGCCAGCAATGGCCTTTACTGGATAGGGATAACTTAACCACAGTAGTCCACACACTGGTAACTTCCAGCTTACTGTTGTTGTTGTGTCTCTTCAAGTTATTTCTGACTCATGGTGACCCTAAGGTGAATTTATCATGGGATTTTCTTGGCAAGATTTGCTCAGAGGGAGTTTGTCATTGCCTTCCTTTGAAGCTGAGAAATGTGACCTGTCCAAAGTCACCCAATGAGTGTCCATGGGCAAGGGGGGAATCAAACCCGGGTCTCCAAAGTGTTGTTCAACATTCAAATCACTACATCATGTTGGTTCTCAACTTCCTGCTTATACCACTGCAATGGGCTCTATGTGGGGCTGCCCTTGAAGGCAACTCAGAAAGTGCAGCTAGTAAAAAATGAATGTTAGGCTAGAAATTATTGGGCAGAGGAAAATGTGGCTTTTTTGCACAAAAACCCCCTTATGTTTTCTATGCAGCAAACATATTTCCTACACACACTTACACTGTGGCTTAAGAGGCTATTCCAGAACAGTTGGATCCTGCCCCCTGAGTTTGCCTTCTCAGAAATAAAGCCTAGAACATGATGTGATGTTAATTTCAGCGTGTGGGGAAGGCTTTTCCTGGGGAAGACGTTGTGTGAGGAATTCCATCCAGCAGCTGAAGGGGATAAGGGTAAAAGAATAGTGGCTACAGTGCTGAATAGAAATATGCAACAGCACACAAGAGAGTCTTACATCAAGATAATCTTAATCTTGATAGATCTTAATGATCTATTTTGTGTGACAACACTGCCATAAGCACTTCCCTCTGTGTCTGAAGAATGACATGAACATCTATGTACCATTTTCTTAGAGACATGTTCACATGGATAAATATAGCCAGTGAATCAAGGAGCCATGAAGGATAGGACTGGCTGCAGTTCCTATTCTCAGGGCAGCAATGCCTTTTTCATACATCGTAACCATGGTTATAAATGGCAGATAAGCATAATGCAAGTGTACTGTAACAACACACAAGGGGAGCATGAATTCTATTAACACACAAGGAAGTCTGATCCTCTCTGTCATTGGTACTGTCATTTTTCTGCTCATGGAGGATGGCAGTCTGAAATAGAGGGTTTCCACTATCCATGAAGGTTCTCCATGTAAGTTGGAACCATGATGGAACTGTGATGAATATAACAAGTGAGGTAAATGCTCTTTTCCCTTTGTATGTTTATACAACCCACCTTGATTATGATTGAATAAAGGTATACAATTGGCTCTCCACATATGCAGGTTTGATTTTCACGGATTTGGACATTTGAGAGTTTCTCCAAACTGTCCTCCTCCACCTCAAATGCTTCCTTTCCTGGGCGAACCTTCCCTCTCAGCAGCTCTCATCAGCCCACTCATTCTTTTAAAAACCCACTCTTGGTCCTCCTCCTCCTCCACCAGCTGCTGTTTAGCCAATTTCTCAGCACCACAAACCCTCTCTCAATGCCCCCCATATCCAAGAGAGGAGATGGATGAGAAAGAGAAAGTATTGGGCCACCATGCCAACTCACCCCCTCTACTTTTCTTTCCCCTGACCTGGTTTGGACCCTGGGTGCCCATTCTCTCCACCATGCCTTGGTCCCCTTTCCACGCATACACACTTGGATATTTGTAATTTTTCCACATTTCTAGGGATCATGCCCCTAACCCTTGCAAATGTGGAGGGCTGACTGTAAATACATTCTACTGATCCCTTGAAAATATAGGACTGTTTACAAGGAAAGAAGTGGACCTCTGAATAAGAGTTTATTGTAGAACTTATCATGAAATAAGGAGGATACTATGGTTAAATATAAGTTCTGAAATCCACAGAGATAACTTAAAGAGAGATTAAGGTACCCTAGCTTGATACTAACCTTGCATTCTGGGCATTTTTCCTTCAGTTTTCGGGCAATCCCAGTGATAGTGCCCCCTGTGCCAGCTCCAGCCACGACCATGTCTACTTTACCTATTGAACAGGAAGAAACAAGGATACAGCTGAAGTGGTTTACAAGAAGTGTAGATTAAAAAATTAATTAATTTATAAGAAAACAGTGTAAGAAATCCTTTAATTTACAATAAAGCAGTGTATCTAAATGAATGACAAAGATTGTTTGCTGTGGTTTTATGTAAGATCAATACTGCTTTCTTGTAAATCAAAGAAGACGGAGCATGAGGAAATAATCATGATATGGAATGTTTCATGACAGTAGTATAAGAGTCTCTGTCACCAGTTCTTCTCCATATGGTAAGATTCAGCTTCTCATTATAGAGGAAACACCTACATATACCTTTCTCTCTTTCATTACATGCTACTCAAACTGCCTCTTACCAGCCTATAGGGTGTATAGAATAATTTAGGTATAACAAATTCTTAATGTCTGCATATCTCCCAAGGCAGCTTACCTCAGTTACAGCAACTGCATCCATTAGATAAGGTTTTAGTACCTTTTACAGTGGCACATGAAACACAGCAGTTGCACTTTTTCCCATCATCACAACAAGAGAAGCTTCAACTGCAAAAATTCTCCCTTCTCTACTACTATCTAAGGCTTGAATGACACCTCTCATGCCTTTCATTCAATGCTTTCAGCCTCAACTGTATTATTTAAATCGCAACATCATGTAAAATAAAAAGCATCCAAATATTGTTCAGATAACAGTCTCAGCAATTTTAATGAGCATTCTGGATGCTAGTCACCATCCTTTACCGAGAACTAGTGTAAGAGTTATTTAACAGGGCAGTTCTTGAAGATGTGCTTAACACAGAATATGCTTCCTATAGGCAATGGGCTGGCCACCAGTGTGACTAGAACATTAGAGTAGTAGCCCTTAATTCTGATCTCATGCACTACGGTAGATTTCCTTAACAAATTGTTATGTGAGAGCTCCCTCTGCTGGCTTCAAGGCAGAAAGTAAAACTAAATAAAACAACAAGTTAATTACTGAGCTCTTTACTTCCTCAAGACATTAACTGAAACCTAAATTTGTCACACAGTACAAGGAATGTAGGGTTTCCACCATCCATGTTTCTGTCCTATTGGTGTTAGAATGCTTAGTTAAAAGGGAGATGTGGTGTGACACTACCACTTTCAAAGTTTCCCTACCATTTCTTTGGTGGCTATTTGCATAAAACTACTGTGCATGTCATGATATCATATCACATGTCTTCTTTTATTTATACATGGAAGAAACATGGGAAAGTATGCAGCTCAATGGCAGACATGTGCTTCTTCACAATGTGTCATTTGGCCTTGAGATGGTGGTCTAATAGTTAAAAAAACAGAGCTGAGTTGTCATTCTGTGCCTTAAAAATATGCCAATGCCAGTGAGTTTTATTTACTAAAAATATCCAGCTTGCCATATCCAGAAACCCTGGGGTACATAGTAAAACAATAACTGAAAAACTACAAATGTACTTATGACTAGAGAAAGGAATTTTTTAAAAGAGGAGGTCTGATTCCACGTCCTTCCTCAGCTACGATGTTCCCTCAATGGTCTTGGGTTAAGCACCATCTTTTAAGGTAGGTTCACAGCCCTGCTTTATTGTATTTTAGCAAAAAGCCATTATATATAAACCACAAGCCCTTGATTTTCAGGTTGTCATGTTATGGATGTTGGAAGCATATCACACATGTACTTAAAAGCACTCCACAACACTTCCACACAGTACCGTGTAAAGTAAGTATTTGCCTCATTTCCTTTTTTATTATTATTATTAAAATAGCTTTATTTATTTCAAATAAAAACAAAATGACAAACACTATAGCCACAACTTTACATTAAAAACAACTAGACATTCAAAAAAAAAACACAACAAAAACAAACAAACAAAACAAAATAAAACAAAAACACGACATAGATGACATAAAAAGAAACCGAAAACAAAAAACAAAAAACAAAAAAAACATGAAAAAGGAAAAAAAATTAACATATGTATATACATACATACCTTCTAAATTATCACAATTTCAATTACTATTTATTATATTACAGACTTAATATTTTATAAACTATTAGCATATATACCAGCAACCACTTACACCTTCTCCTTTCACCTTCCGTGATCTTTTCTGTCTGTAAATTAATTACTTACTTGTTCTTATCCATACATTCACTCTTATAAATACCTTTACGATAGATGTACATTGTATTGTGATTTTACTAATTTTTCTAATTTATATCCCTTTACATACCTATTTTACCTTATTCCTGTTTCATCTTTACTTCTTCTTACTTCTTCTCTTCACTGCCTTACGCTATTCATATTTACACAATGATTTCTTCCTTTATCACCACGGGGTTATTACGAATAATT
The DNA here is from genome assembly GCA_948472985.1 of Iguana delicatissima. Taxonomy (NCBI): domain Eukaryota; kingdom Metazoa; phylum Chordata; class Lepidosauria; order Squamata; family Iguanidae; genus Iguana; species Iguana delicatissima. Next base: position 109,197 of record CAOKZL010002961.1, read on the forward strand.
CTTACTCATCCCGCTCCATTAAATACTATCACTTACACTTTACAGCAATACATTATACTCTAATCTATTCAACTGCATTTTTTAACATTCACATCTATTGTACATCTTTCTCCTAATGGTAATCACTTCCCAATCCATTGTACTCTTTCATATTTATTTACTTCCAAACATAACAGTTATATTATATTTATTAAAAATATTACTATTACTCTTATTCATATAATCCAATCGTTGCGTAATCCCCCCAATATTTTTCCCATAAAGGGTTTAAGATCTCCCATTCACTTTTAAAGAAATTTTTATTTTTATTTTTTAATTTTAATGTCAATTTATCCATCTCTGCCAGCTCATATAATTTAGTTGCCCATTCTTCTACCGTTGGTATATGTTCTTCCTTCCACTTTCTAGCGAACACTATTCTTGCGGCATATATCGTACAACTTAGAATTCTTTGATACTTTTTTCTTACAGTCTTTTCTATATTCTCAAACATATTTAGCAGAAATATTTCCGGTTGCATTGGAATCCTAATTTTCAGGTATTGTATTATTAAACCATGAACTAATGCCCAATATTTCTTTGCTTTCTTGCACCCCCACCAACAGTGAAAGAAGGAACCTACCTCCGAACACTTCCAACAAATAGCCTTCGCTTTATTCTTTTGCATTTTTGCCTAATTTTGCCTCATTTCCCTAATGACGTACACACACCACACAGCTCTTAAGCTTCAGTGCATTAACTGACACTCAGCCTAAATGGCCACACAGAGCTACAGACAAAACAAAGACGACAGGAGTGGCAAAATCTCTTGTGCACTCAAAAGTCTCAAGGAGCACTGTATTATAGCTATACTGATTTATAGCTTTCTCATGATTCTGCCACAAGCATTAAAACAAAAATATATTTTAAAGGATTTCACAATTCTTCTGAAAGATGCTCATAGTTGGCAAAAACTCCTTTCGTGAGTTGTGGCGTCATCAGTGACACCACCCTTCACACACATGCTCTAGCCCTATTAACACTAGTCCCTTTACAAACCCTAGACTTTGCCTTTTTGCTTTGTGTTTGACCCTTTCTTCATTTTTTGTAAGAACTATCTGTGTAGTAAAGGTCACCTGCTCTCTCTAAAAAACCTCTGAGATTAGAAAAGCCAGGACACTGAATAGTGGTCAAGGCAGGCATGTGGGGTACAGGTTTCCCCTCCTTCCATCTTAGGATATGGAGAACAGTGGAAGTTCAAGGGTGCACCATAAGGATTGGGCAACAACTCCCAAATCAGGGCAACATGGTGCCTGGGACCAGCTGCAGTTTCCCTCCCCCACATTTGGTGGAAGGGAATGGCAGAATACTCACTTTGACTTCAAAGCAAAACATACTTTGCCTGTGTTTGTAGCTTTTGTGGCTGCATCTGTACTGTTAAAATCTGCCAATGCTGACAGAGGTTGGAGTCTAAGGTGGATGGGAGTGGGGGAGAATGTGCCTCAACGCCTCCGCAAAAAGTTGCCTACCCCTGTACTAATCAGATTTAAAGGCAAGCTACTGATTGGGTGGAAAGCAAGAGACTCAGAGTCTAAGCAAAGCCATTTGTGTTTCAATAGGAGAGGCAAATAAAATCAACTGGCTTTCACATAGCTTAAAGCTGATTCCTATATAACATTCAAAAATTATCTTTATACAATTGGCCCTCCGCATTCACTAGGGTTAGGGGTGCGGGGCCACAAAAGTGGACAAACCACAAATATCAAAATATGTGTGTGTGGGGGAGACCTGATGCATAGTTGGGTGAACAGGCATCCAGGGTCCAAACTAGGTCAAGAAAAGGGGAGAGAAAAGGGTCAGCATAGTGGCCCTCTCTCTCTCCCATCTCTTTTCTTGGGTGTGGGTGGCACTGGGAGAGGGTTTGTGGTGCTGAGAAACTGGGCTGCGATTCATCCTTAACTGGCCAGGCAGTGGTTGGCAAAGGAGGAGGACCAGAGGCGGGTTTTTAAAGGGCTGCATGGTTTGATCAAAACTGCTGAGAGGGAGGTCCCTCCAGGAAAAAAGTGTCTGAGTTGGAGGGGGCAGGGGTTGGAGCAACTCGCAAATAATCAAATCCATGAATGTGAAACCCACAAATGTGGAGGTCCAACTGTATCTCCATTTCATTTCTGAAAATGTACAGTTACCATTTGTGTCTAGAAAGAAAGGCAGGAAGAGGAAAAAGCCCTTGGACTAGCTACCAACCCAGCTGCTTTGCCACTATCCTCCTGGCTTGTAGATGGGAACTTCCAGTACTCTAATTGACAAGTCTCTTCTCACCCTCTATTCAAGTTATTTCAAATAATTTCCCAATTCTGCACGAATGCTGGATGAAGACCAGAGATGATGCCTGGAGGCTGAACATACCTTCACACTGCTGTAGGATTTCTTCTGCTGTTGTGTCATAGTGGGCCAGAGGATTGCTAGCATTGCGATACTGTGTTCAAAAAGGAAGAGGAATACAGAAAACCATAACATAAGCAACTAAATTTAGAAACTGCACTGAAGCTGAGATATATGGAGACTCATGTTGGAAGAGTGTGTAAGTGACTGTTTTTGTTGATTTGTTGGTCTACAAATTCCTCTTCTCTCTACGTACCGGCAATAATGTTTACGTTTGCAAGTATGCAGGAAAGGGCCTTCTCAGAAGCAGTCCATGAACATCTGGAATGATCGTCCAATAGTAGTTCATTAGGCCTTTTTCTTTTGCAGACCTTCAGGGAAGCTTTTGAGACCCACTTGTTTCCCAGGACTCTTTCTTGAAGTAAAGTTTGGCATTTATTGCTTTATCACTGATTTTTATTGTTGAACTGTATTGTTTATTTTACATACAGATACTGCTTTGAGCAGACTCAAGCCACAAAAGTAGCCCAAGAACAATTACAAACTCATTTGACTGATGTTCTGCTTGTTTTGCCTTTATGTTCTTTTCTTCCAGTATGTAGTATTTTATCATGTTTTATTGTATTTCTGTTATGGTTGTTGTCTATTAAGTCACAGAAGTGTGCAATGCAAATTTAAATTAAAAAGCTAAACTATGCTGTCACAGGTGATTTATCAAATGTCAAGCAAGAAAAGCTGCAAAAGTGCTATGAAGATTTCAGCAAATCATTTAACTATTTACTGTCCCATAAATAGGTTTATTTCAAATTTAATTATCTTTACTATAAAACAGAGATTATTGTAGTCCTTACATGTCAATATTTACAATCCTTACATGTCAACATTTATTGTAACTAATGCCAGTCCTACTAACTTAAGCTGAACCAAATGGTTGATGGCTAAAAATCCCTCACATAAGGTCTAGGAAGAACTTAAATTCAGCTGAAAGTTAGTATGACTGACGTAAGTCATGACTAACTTCAACTAAAATTAAATAGAATTAGAGGACTGGGCCCAAGGGCTTAGCTTCTTTATATATAAAGAGCTAGTAGTTGTAAGTACAGGTTGGGCCCTATATTAGACAGAATGAGACAGCTACCTCCTGTAGCAGATGATGTGTGTGTCATGAGGTGTCAGCAAATGGTTGTTATTTAAGTTACTACTGTTTATTTACTGTCAGGGAGGAAAAAAAGGCACTAGTAAGATGTTAAGTCACACGTGCCAAAACAACATGCCTAGCTTTAGGCATTGAGTACTTCCAAATGGATACATATAGAGGAGGATGCACCATTTCTTGTTCCCCCACAGGAAAATAATGATTTTGGTTCAGCTCTGCATCAGAAGATGATTCAAATGAAGGTTCAACCAAGGAGGTCAGTACTTAAACCCTCAGTTTTTCAAGTGTCAATAAATGAGCTTCACACTACTTTACAGAACTGTTTGAAAGATGACTGTAAAAAACTGTACCCCACTGGAGACTTGACACAGTCATCCTTAATATCCCCATTTGGCTGACTCTTTACCTGATCCAGTATGTGAGAGTTGGGGATTTCATTTTTCAGCCTCCATGCCACCCCCACATGAGATTCTGGAGAGTCAAACCTAGCATTAGTTGGAGTCCTCACGATTTCAGCCCCAAGAGCACGCAGCACATCCACCTAATTTAAAATAATGAAAACATTTTTAGTGGAATGTGTCACAATGGCTGCATATGTCAGAAATGAATACTTAGCTACAGGAGTTCAAACTGTGTACTCCAGATGTAATACTTAATCAACTACTGCAAATTGACACCATAACGAATTAGCAAATTAGCAAATTGACACCACAACAACATTAACTTCAAATGGTTTGGAACTATTGGCTTAAAACATTTCATTGAACAAGTTACTACCTTACTGATACACACAGCAAATTAAATATGTCCATCCCATATACAGCCAACTGCAATGCTGGCTTTAAAGTCCCCATGTAAAGTAATGATGTAATCAAGCGTTGATCTCAAAGCATCCGAAATGACAAGTGGCTCTGACCTTCTCCATGCTCATTTTCTCTGGCATCACAATGATACAGCGGTAGCCTTTCACTGCAGCTGCCAGGGCCAGTCCAATCCCTGGAACCAAGACAGAGACATCATGAAAAGAAGCCATCCTTGTTTCATATTTCAGAATTCTTCATCTGTAAGAATATAGCAAGCTGCTTTGTACAGAGTCAGCCTAGCTCAGTGTTGTTTATACCATTCCTTCCTGTCTTCCTAATCTGTTAGACTCCCACAATCCCACGACCAATTCTGGTGGAATTATGGGAGTGGTAGTCCTACACATCTGAAAGATACCAGGTTGGGAATCATAGAATCACAAAGTTGGAAGAGACCCCAGGGGCCATCGAGTCCAACCCCCTACTATGCAGGAACACACATCAAATCATTCCCAACAGATGGCCATCCAGCCTCTGCTTAAAAACTTCCAAAGAAGGAGACTCCACCACACTCCGAGGCAGCATATTCCACTGCCGGACAGCTCTGACTGTCAGGAAGTTCTTCCTGAGGTTCAAGTGGAATCTCCTTTCCTGCAGCCTGAATCCATTGCTCCTTGTCCTAGTCTCTGGATCAGCAGAGAACAAGCCCGCTCCCTCCTCAACATGACATCCCTTCAAATATTTAAACATGGCTATCATATCCCCTCTTAACCTTCTCTTCTGCAGACTAAACATATCCACTTCCTAAGCCGTTCTTCACAAGGCATGGCTTCCAGACTCTTCACCATTTTGGTCACCCTCTTCTGGACACGTTCCAGCTTGTCAACATCCTTCTTGAATTGAGGTGCCCAGAACTGGACACAGTATTCCAAATGAGGCCTAACCAATGCAGAATAGAGTGGTATCATTACCTCCCTCGATCTAGACACCATACTCTTATTGATGCAACCAAGAATTGCACTGGCTTTCTCAGCTGCTGCATCACACTGCTGACTCATGTTCAGCTTGTGATCTACCAAGACTCCTAGATCTCTTTCACACATACTGCTATCCAGCCACGCATCCTCCATCCTATATTTGTGCCTTCCATTTTTTCTGTCTAAGTGCAGGACCTTACATTTCTCTCTGTTGAAATTCATTTTGTTAGCTTTGGCCCAGCTCTCCAATCTGTCAAGGTCATTTTGAAATTTGATCCTGTCCTCTAGGGTATTAGCAATCCCTCCCAATTTGGTGTCATCTGTAAATTTGATCAGCATGCTCTCTACTCCTTCATCCAAGTCATTGATGAAGATGTAGAATAGCACTGGGCCCAGGACAGAACCCTGTGGTACCCCGCTAGTCACTTCTCTCCAGGATGAAAAGCAGCCATTGGTGATCATCCTTTGGGTTCGATCAGTTAACCAATAACAAATCCAACCAACAGTAGCCCTGTCCAGCCCACATTTTACTAGCTTCTTTCCAAGAATGTCATGGGGAACTTTGTCAAAGGCCTTACTGAGGTCAAGATATGCTACATCTACAGCATCCCTTCATCTATCAAGCTTGTTACCCTCTCATAAAAAGAGATAAAATTAGTCTGGCACAACTTATTTTTGAGAAATCCATGCTGGCTTTGAGTGATTATGGCATTGCTTTCTATGTAATTACAAACTGACTGTTTAATGATCTGCTCTAGGATCTTTCCTGGAACTGATGTCAGGCTGACCAGGCGATAATTATTTGGGTCCTCTTTTTTCCCCTTCTTGAAGATGGGGACAACATTTGCCCTCCTCCAGTCTGCTGGGACTTCTGTTCTCTAAGAGTTCTGAAAGACTATTGCAAGTGGTTCAGAAATGACTTCTGCCAGTTCTTTTAATATCCTTGGATGCAATTCATCTGGCCCTGGAGATTTGAATTCATCTAGTTTAGCCAGATACTCCTGTACTACTTCTCTGCTTATTCTGTGCTGCATTTCCCTCGCTTCCTCATCTGCTCCCCATGCCCCAGGCTGGGTACTTCTATCCTTTTGGGAGAAAACTGAGGCAAAGAAGGTATTGAGTAGTTCCGCCTTCTCACTTCCCCGTTATTAATTGGTCGTCTTCTCCACACAGTGATCCTATCATTTCCTTGTTTTTCCTTTCTAAAAAAGCCCTTTTTATTGTTTTTGATGTCTCTGGCAAGCCTGAGTTCATTCTGCACTTTAACTTTTCTGACCTTCTCCCTACATCTCCTGGCTATTTGCTTGAATTCCTCTTTGGTGATTTCACCATTCTTCCATTTCCTGTACATGTTTCTTTTAACACTTAGCTTAGCTGAGAGTTCTTCAGTCAACCATTCCGGTTTCTTTAGACACCTGCCATTTTTCCTCCTTACTGGCACAGTTTTCAATTGTGCATTCAGTATTTCACTTTTAAGAAACTCCCATCCTTCATGAACTCCTTTCACTTTTAGTATTCTTGACCATGGGATTTCAGTAAGTAACTCTCTAAGTTTAGAGAAATCAGCTTTCTCAAAGTTTAGGATGCATGTCTGGTTACACTCAGCTTCTCCTTCCCACTGAATGATAAACTTCAAAAGAGCATGGCCACTCCCTCTTAAGGATCCCACCACCTCCAACTCATCAACTAGGTCAACCCTGTTGGTCAGGATCAGATCTAAAATAGCTGATTCCCTTGTCACCTCTTCCACCTTCTGCACCATGAAATTGTCTGCAAGGCAAGCGAGGAACCTGTTAGACCTTGTGGTCTTTGAGTAATTTGACTGCCAACAAATATCAGGATAATTGAAATCAACACGGCACCTCTCCTTTTGGAATGTGTGGTTATCTGCTCCAGGAAGGCCTCATCCAAGTCCTCAGGCTGGCCCAGAGGTCTGTAACAAACCCCCAGAATCACATCCCTATTGTTTCTTGCTCCCTTAATTCTTACTCAGATGCTCTCGACTTGGCTTCCCAGATTTAAATCATGGATCTCTCCACAGGTGAAAACATCCTTGACATATAAGGCTACCCCTCCTTCTTTCTTGTTTGATCTATTTCTGCAATAGGTTATACCCCCTATTCCTACATTCCAATCATGAGATTCATCCCACCAGGTTTCAGTGATGCCTATTAAATCATATTTATTTTGTTGTACTAAGAGTTGGAGTTCATCTTGCTTATTCCCCATGCTCTGTGCATTAGTGTAGAGACACATGAGACGATGTGCCCTTCATGGAATTCCTGTACTAAAGTTACTTTCCCTCTCCCTGTTGGTCTCTAGTTGTACTATATCATTTGGGCTATTTTTCGCAGTACTCACTGAATCCTTGCCCAGAATAATACTGTACCCCTTCCCAGTCAAACTCAGTTTAAAGACCTCTTGATTTGTTTTGCGAGACTGTTAGCAAACTGACTGGCATCAGCCTAGGAACACGGAGATGTTTACAAAAACACTCCTGGTGCCCTAATAACCTAAGAACCATTGCGAAACTAGAACAGTCTCAGAAGAAGAGGGAAAAACAAGATAATAAGCCCAAATGCTGTTGAGGTAGGGGAAAAAAACCACTAATGGTTCAGAGATATCATCTCAGTAATGCTTACTGACATCCTTGTACCATACTCTAGTACTGTAGAAATTAGCTGAAGCCCAATCATTGCAAGAGACAGCAGTTCTGTTGCCATTTAAGATACCTTCTAAACAGGTTACTTCTCAGTTCTTCTCCATTCCCTGCCCCTCCTTCCTAGATGTCATTGGAGATTCAGCTCTGATATGATGGGGTGGCTCTGTAGTCAGGGGTGTCATGACCGCCCTGACTGTTATTGGCTGGACCTTCTCTGATATCCCACTGGACCTTGGACAATCCATATTCATGGCTGATGCACATTAAGCACAACATCCAAGAGGTCCATGAACAACACTGTTAAATCTAAACCAAATCATCTGATACCTTTCGATGCCCTCGCCCTTATGTACAATTCCTGATGGTATGGATTAGTTGCACATTTTTAAAAATCTTTCAATGACAAGAGAAGTGTTAATTACATATATACAGTTCATTCAGAGAATCTAGAGCTGCCAAAAAAGCTGACTGAATTCATGGAATCTACATGACCTGCCACCAGCTCAGCGTAACTATATATCACCCCAGTGTTGGGAAGAAGCCAGGCCCAAAAAAGTAATTAAACTTACTATGCACCTGAAAGAAGACATTAAAACAAACCCTAAAAAGAATTTAATAAGAAATGAGGGATTTCCCCGTAGTCATCATGGCTTTGAAGGGCAACAAATAATGCTATACTAAAACAGCGTTCTCCTTTTTTTCTCCCTACAACAGGCGTCCCCTTGTCCATGCACACAAACCTCAGTTAAAGGCATGAGCAATCAATGGTGTGGGGCGAATTCATGCTTGGCCCACGTGTGGCTGGCAGTGGAAGGCAGTGGGGTGAGCACTGGCTGCTGGACATACACTCGCCCTCCATAGGGGTCTCTGAGGGCACCACTTTTATGTACCCCGTTTTGTGCCTTCATCTCACTGTTTAGTTAAAAAAATAATGGGTTTGAAAGCACCCCTCCTCCAGTGCATCTACAGTCAACTTCCATGTCAATTCCTGGTGGGTGTGTGTGTGTGTGTGTGTGTGTGTGTGTGTGTGTGTGTTTTGGTTTTAAAGGTCTCTGCTGGACCAAAAAGGGGATTACAGGAAGCCCTTTTTGGCACTTAGTTTCTGAGAGGGTGGTCAAAGTGAGGGGGGATGGAATAAAGCCTATGGACTACACTTTCCCCATCCCTCTGTGAGTGTGTCCATCCCTTCAAGTCGCCTGTGGATCCATGGCTATTTTGGCCAGTTCCTTCCTCAGAAATACAGCCCATTCCTAGCATAAGGCAACAGTCCATTGAAAAATGTTAATGGAAGGATGAGGCAGGATGTTTAAAAACTGCAAAATAATTCTTCCTAGAAAGGAATTTCCTGTCAGGAAAACCAGACTTGAAGTGTTTCTCACTTCATTTAAAGAGAACAAAGATCTATTCCACTGACCCTTTCTTTTCCCACCAAGAGTTAAGAACATGTTTAATCTTTGCACTGTCACTGTATTTTCATATTTTTTAAAGAGGGAAGGGAGAGATGTTGGTTGAGAATACCATATCCTGTTCCTTTGTCCACCCTCTCTGTAGGTATAATTTACATTCTCATTACTACCATTTAAGCCTAAGATGTCGATACCTGTGTTCCCTGAAGTTGGTTCAATAATAGTGTCCCCAGGTTTCAAAATGCCATCTCTTTCAGCATCTTCAACCATCCTTAGGCTGATTCGGTCTTTCACACTTCCTCCAGCATTGAAAAACTCACATTTTGCCACTGGAAATCACAAACAATACATTAAATAGGAAACTTCAATTGAAATCAAAAGCAAAGGCAAAATGAGACCAAAGGGGGAGTGCAGAGGGAGGAAATCCAGATCATCCTTTAGGGAATGATTTCATGAACATAAACAATAACTAGCCATTTTCTAGTAAACAGACATCTGGTCAGTGTAACCATATTTCAAGTTAGCAAAAGGAGAGGGAGCCAACGTGATGAACCTAACAGCAATTGGTGGGATGGCATGACCTGTGGGCTGCATACAACCATTTTTGTTGCCCCTCAAGGTCCCCAGAGTACAATTCTATTTTAAAAAAATATTTTTTGCTCCCAAATGCCCTCAAGAAGAGACAATTTTGCCATATTTTCAGCCTCACCAATGAACTTAGCCCCACCAGTGCCATATTTTTAGCCCCACCACTGAATTTCCAGGTCATTCCCTGCCAGAACAAAGGCCTCCCCTGGACCCAAAGAACATGGTAGAATTGCTCCCATGACCCTAATGGGAATGCGGGGGCTTTGGGAGCACAAAAATAGGGGGTGCAGTGTTCTAAGATCTCCCATGAGAGTATCAATGCAGCACCCTAGCCCCCAAGAGTTTCAATATATCTATTCTGAAATCAACTTGGGATATTACAATGCTATGCTTCTTTTCTTCAGGTACCTTTAACTTCCAGTACTGAAGTGAGTGAGAACTTGCTTTTCTACTGCTCTGTCTCCTAACCTCACATTTTGTTTCCTTGAGGAAATCTGATAAATCATTTTCCTAGGGAAGGTTATTCTCCACCAGCCAGAGTACCCACAGAGGGTTTTGTACTTTTCCTTCTCCTTCTCTCTCATGCAGGCTAGCTCTGGCCTTTTAACCCCTGCTGGCAATGCTAAAGCTGGAGGTGTTACACCACTGCCTGGCATTTGGTGGCCACTGCACTTAAATGGGCAGATGTTCAGTAAGTGAGCAGATGACCACAGGACTCCAAAAAAAAAAAAAAGACTAAACACCACCCATATCTTGACTGAACAGGTCTTCCTTGATCATTGATCTAACAGCATGGGTGGCAATTGTACCACAGTCCCAACCAAATCCTTGCCTCTTCTTCATTACTCACAAAGTTCACATTTAAGATCAAAGTGCTTTCCAATCTTGTTGATTCGCACCAAGGGAGTGTCACCAATTTTCTTGAGGATGTTTGGCATAATATTTGGAGTTTTTGTTCTAAACCGGAAAGAGGTAAGAAACATATAATAGAATTGGGAGACAGTCTTTAACTCCACAGCAATACATTAGCATCTAAACAAGGCTTGCCAAGAAAACAAAAACAAAAAGAGAGAGAGAGAGAATAAGTGATGAGAACAAAAATCAAACCACATTCAAGTGGACCTACCACATGTAACAGTTCTACTGAATGTCCACTTACAACGTAACATGGTGATGGGGTGATTCAGAGGGAGATTTTCCCGGCTCCCAGGTACACTTGCTTGGGGCATCAGGCCGGATCCACTTCCTCTCCTTCTCCGTGGTGTTACAAGATTCCTTCTCTAGCATGCTACTGGACTCCTTTTCCAGAACTCCATTGGGGATGCAGATGGCTGAGAAGTGAGGGCAAGAGAGGGCATCCATTTCAGCTTCTGTAGGAAGTGATGGCATTGTGACCTGAAAAGAGAAAAAAGGCCAACATTTTTGTGACTCAGCATTTGCAAAAGGTATCATTGTGCAATCATGTGTCAATAAGTGCAAGCTGTCAAGTCAACATCAGCTACTTCAAATAAACAAGTATATTAAACTCTGCAGAAGGTTTTCATGTCTCCCCTACCACTTTCAAATTACTCAGCATCTTGAAGGCTGAACAAAACAGAAAACCAAACTTTGGCAACAACCACTTTGTACCTGGCAGAATACTGTACTGTAATTTACTTTCTGAAATTACAAATCCTCCCAGTTAATGAGAAAGTATAGAGTACTGTTACCATGATGTTTATCTCCAGATGAATTAATCTGGAACTCAGGCCCACACCTCAATGTGGACTGAAATGCTAACTGCATCCCAGTTTCTTCAATATGAGCTATTAATTCTGCAAGAAAACAACTACTTCCAGGCCCCTCTGGACCGGTCTAAGCAAGTATAGGTTCACCCAATATAACTCAAAAGGTTTTGCTAGTTGTTGTCTTCTCCATGTCCACTCATTCCATTCTTTTTTTGCAAGCTGTTTGTAGTGATTTCTTGGATCCCAATCAGGACTCTTTAGTTTTATAAAACCAGTGGTGTCATTTGCTGAGGTGAAGCAATAATCCGAAGGGCAAATTTTCTCCTCCTTTCCTCCTCCAGTTATAGTATTGAAAGTGCCATTTCACTGAAGCACAGATGCATTAGAATAATAAGATATTCCTTTAAAAGGAGGGCAAAAGAAGGAGAATTTTTTGTTCTGATATGTTTGGAAATTAAAAAGGAACCTGCTCAAGGGTAGGAATAAAATGTTGCACTTCTTGCTTGGAATTACCAGAAATTAGTCTGGAACAATAGAAATGTTGTTTGGCTATTAAAAAAAAGATCCTGAGGAGTACAATAATAAGTACTGTACTGCAATCTCTCAACACATTTGCCCGTCAGAGGGAGACTTCTCTTATTATATAGCTAACAGTATGTTGCCTTTTTCTCCAAGACCTTTGTGTAGTGAGTAAGCAAATAGTAGTGAAGTCTGCAAGACCAGAAAATCAGGAACTATTATAGTCCAGAGGAGTCATAACACCAGGAAATGCTGCCCATGAATGCGTCAAAAAGCATCATGCAATGCTCTCTTTAGCAAAGACCTTACCAGAATCTTCTGGTGCTGGTATGTTTCCAAAGACTTGCATCACATTTGACTCCTGAAACTGACAAGAGGGCACCTTCCACTTTTCCCCGCCCCTCTACGTCCAATCTTTGTTCACGTGGAAGCAGGAAACGAAGAAATGCATGTAGGATACTTTTTGGTTGACAAGAGATCCTGGCAGCTAGCAGGACAGACCATGTTTCAAAGGCTAGAAGCAGAAGCGAAGCTACTGCCCCCAAATTCTAGATGCACTCTTAAAGGATTCTGATGATAGATGATGATGACGATTTTATTTATATCCCACCTTTCTCACAATAATGGACCCCAAGGTGGCTAACAACATTTTAAAAAATACAAATTAAAAAACTATGCAAAAACTTTGATAAAAGTATAAACATAAAAGTTATTTTAAAAGCCATTAATCAATTTATAAATTTAAAATATTAAACATTAAAAACATTAAAATTAATTAAAAGACAATGCAAACTGTTAACACAGCACATATAAAAAAAATTTAAAAGCCTGGTGGTACAAGAAAGTTTTCAGTTGCTGACAGTTACTTATTTATTGAATTTATATCCTGTCTTTCTCCCAAATGGGATCCAAGGTGATCAGCAGAAGGAGATCAAGGAGGTAGCCATCCTAGCCTCCCTCGGGGTGGAGTTCCAAAGACGGAATGGCCACCACGACTAGGAACAGCACAGTTTAAAGACTGGGAGCGCTACACTGAATTAGTAGGAGAAAATGGCATTTGTTTGAGACATCTCTGTTGCGTTTTGGAGATCCTCCATGTTCTAAGGCAGAGGTAAGGAACATGGAGCCTTCCCAATGTCACTGGAAAGTCAATGGTGACAGATGATGGGAGTGGCAATCCAATAACATCACAAAGGCCACATGTTCTCCATATCTCTGTTCTCATGGACTCATAACTGAAGACACAAATTGTTGTTGTTGTTTTTGTTGTTGTGTGACTTCAAGTTGTTTGTGACTTACAGCGACCCTAAGATGAACCTATCGCAATGTTTTCTGTGGCTGAGAGTGTGTGATTACCCAGTAGGTTTCTATGGCTGAGTGGGGAATCAAATCCTGGTCACCAGGGTCATAGTTCAATGCTCAAACCATTACACCATGCTGGCTCTCATGAAGAGACAAATATAGCAACACAAACAGGTTAACAATGCAATCAAAATCTACCCTGTCAATAATTGCAAGATACACACATATGCACAAAAGTAAAGTAAAGTAGCATTATTTTTTAATTTATTTTATTTTATTTTTATTTTCTTAAGCTAGGGTTCTGAGCTTTTACAGTTTAAAATTTAAACAACTGCACTTATAGAATCATAGAAATGTAGAGTTGGAAGAGACCACACAGGCCATGCAGTCCAACCCCCTGCTATGCAGGAACACCCTCAAAGCACTCCCGACAGATGGCCATCCAGCCTCTGCTTAAGAACCTCAAAAGAGAGAGACTCCACTAACTCCGAGGCAGCATATTCCACTGCCGGACAGCCCTGACTGTCAGGAAGTTCTTCCTGAGGTTCAGGTGGAATCTCCTTTCCTGCAGCTTGAAACCGTTGCTCCTTGTCCTGGTCTCTGGAGCAGCAGAAAACAAGCCCTCTCCTTCCTCTACAAGGTATCCTTTCAAATATTTAAACACGGCTATCATGTCCCCTCTTAACCTTCTTTTCTGCAGACTAAACATACCCAGCTCTCTAAGTCTATCCTCATAGGGCATGTCTTCCAGGCCTCTCACCATTTCGGTCACCCTCCTCTGGACTTGCTCCAGCTTGACCATGTCTTTCTTGAATTGGGGTGCCCAGAACTGGACACAGTATTCAAGATGAGGTTTAACCAAAGCAGAGTAGAGTGGTACCAGTACCTCCCTCGATCTAGACACCATACTCCTATTGATGCAGCCCAGAATTGCATTGGCTTTTTGGCTGCTGCATCACACTGCCGACTCATGTTCAGCTTGTGGTCTATGAAGACTCCTAGATCCCTTTCACACGTACTGCTATCCAGCCACTTGTCCCCCATCCTATATTTCTGTATTCCATTTTTTCTACCTAAGTGAGGACCTTACACTTCTCTCTGTTGAATTTCATTTTGTTAGCCTTGGCCCAGCTCTCCAATCTATCCAAGTCATTTTGAATTTTGATCCTGTCCTCTGGCGTATTAGCAACCCCTCCCAATTTGGTGTCATCTGCAAATTTGATGAGCATGCCCTCTATTCCTTCATCCAAGTCATTGATAAAAATATTGAACAGCACTGGGCCCAGGACAGAACCCTGTGGCACCCCGCTAGTCACTTCTCTCCAGGATGAAAAGCAGCCATTCGTGATCACTCTTTGGGTTCGGTCGGTCAACCAATTACAAATCCAACTAACAGTAGCCCTGTCCAGCCTGCATTTTACTAGCTTCTTTGCAAGAATGTCATGGGGAACTTTGTCAAAGGCCTTACTGAAATTGAGATATGCTACATCCACAGCATTCCCTTCATCTATCAAGCTAGTAACTCTATCATAAAAAGAGATAAGATTAGTCTGGCATGACTTATTTTTGAGAAATCCATGTTGACTTCTCGTGATTACCGTGTTGCTTTCTAAGTGATTAGAAACTGACTGCTTAACGATCTGCTCCAGGATCTTTCCGGGTACTGATGTCAGGCTGACTGGGCGATAATTATTTGGGTCCTCTTTTTTTCCCTTCTTGAAGATGGGGACAACATTTGCTCTCTTCCAGTGTGCTGGAACTTCTCCTGTCCTCCAAGATTTCTCAAAGATTATAGCGAGCGGTTCTGAAATGACCTCTGCCAGCTCTTTTAATATCCTAGGATGCAATTCGTCTGGCTCTGGAGACTTGATTCATCCACTGTGGCCAGGTATTCCTGCACCACCTCTACCTATTATCTGCCTCATTTCCCCCGCTTGAAGATTTTTGGCCTTTATGCGACCTGGTGCAAAGTCTTTGGGCAAAGGCAGAAGATAAGGAGGCAAGTGGCAGCCCCAATGCACATTCATGCAAATAAGAGATTATGTCCTGGCATTAAATGTGGATGTTTCACTATTATCTGCAAGCATTAACCTCTCCTGCCTGGTGCTGTCACCAGGAAAAGACAAAACACTTTAGATAGAACCTAGGACTTTCTGCATAGAAAATTTTGTTTATTGGACAACATTAGAGACCTACCTTCAAGAACTGATAAAAGCAGTCTATAGAACTGAATAGCTTTGACTAATCTGGATTTTTTAAAAAGGTGGTAAAAAGGTTGGCAAGAGCCAGCATGGTATAATGGTTTGAGCATTGGGCTATGACTCTGGAGACCAATCTTCAGTTCTCTGCTCGGCCATGGAAACCTACTGGGTGACCTTGGGCACATCACACACTCTCAGCCCCTGAAAACTGCATGATAGGTGACTTTAGGGTTACTGCTGAGTTAGAAACAACCTGAAGAACAACAAGAGGGTTGTAAATCCAGGGTTGGTGGGAAGGAGTTTTTCTTGCATGCAAGTTGCCATAACTATGTGAAGCAAGTAAGCGAGGACAGAATGGAACCAGAAAAATCATATGTGCTTTTTGTGCTATCTGTACCACCATCAAAGATTTGTGTGTCTATGCAAGAATGCTATAGCATCTATAGCCTGCGTTTATGTAGGCTTGCAAAACTAATGAAAAGGGCAATCCTGTGCACCAGATATGGCATATTTTATTCCTATTCAACAGGAGTACCAACAGCACAACAGCTACAGAAATCAAAACTAAAATAGCAGCAACTCCCAATGCCTGAAGAAACTCCACTACCAATCTGCAATCACAGCAGTGTGTACTGGCAACTCCCCACTATATTATCAATGCATACAGCTTGACAACATCATGGCAACAGCCAGCTCTAGCACACCACACCGTCCACATACAATGAAGAATGTAAACCACACACGGAGAGAAAGTCTTCCCCTGAACAAAGTGCTGCACAATTGATAGGTAACATCAAGTCTCCATACACACTTATTGGAAGAGAACTTTCCGTCTTGATAGGGAAACATCTGTTTGCAGGTATGCTCATACTGCTGTCAAGGTAAGGAGAAGCAGTAATCTACATGGAGGAGTGGAAGTGTACACAAGGAATGAAATAGATGGTAACTGAGCCTGCTGCTGAGGAAATATACATAATGGTGACCACAAGGCAAAACTTTGCTTTCAGTTCAGCTGGGAACAATAACCTCCAATGATAAATGGGGAAGCTGGTGGGAAAGCAGGCTCAGAGCTTGAAAACACTACTTCTGGGGACAATAACTCCCAGAATCCCCCAAACAACATGCAACAAGCTCTGTTTAGGCTGCAGATCAAGAATGGGGAATGTGTGGAATTCCAGACAAAGCATAAATTAAACATCAATCACCCCACGCCATTAGCTATGCTGGGCAAGATGGATGTAAGCTGCAGTTCACATTACCAGGAAGACCATGTCCTCCACATCTGTTTTGGACTCTACAAAATAACAATCAAAGCAGACAATAGAAAGACTCAGACCAAGCCAATGATGTCCCTTTGCCCTTCTCTGTCCCATCATCACACAAGGGCTCCATTCTAATAACTTAGACGCAGTGATGTAGACTCAAGTCGAAAGACTCAGACTCAAGTTGGACTTAAGTCATTTCAGTGACTTGACTCGACCATAAATGAAGCACTGACTGAATTCAACTCGAGACTTGTATATTTTTAATGACTGATTTGCTGCCCTTAGTTCAGTAATATAACGCATTCATCCAGAAACCTTACGACTTTGAACAATGACTCCATCTCTTTCTGCCTACTGGTCACATGACAATATGTCTCAAGCCCAAAGTGTGAGTGCATTTCTCAGAGGGGAACAGCAAACGGGTTAGGAAATGGGCTTGAGGCTTGAGGTCTGCTCAGCAGCCTGTCCACACTGCATATCGGAGGAGTCTTCTAAAACATTTCCTAAGAGCAAAAGACAAGACTTACCCCTGGAGTGCAGGGTGCATTTCTCAGAGGGAAACAGCAAATGTGTTAGGCAATGGGCTTGAGGAAGAAGGATCCTTCCTTCTAAAGCTTTTGAATCTTCAGTAATGGGGAGTAAGATAGGTTCCTATTCCCCACTTCTGAATCTGCAGATGGCAGAATTGCAAATGTGGAGAGACAATTCTGCTTAAATTGTTAAAACTGATTTTGTTTCACTCTATCCAATAATTCTGGAATTTTGGTTGGGGTATAAAGTTGACTTCTAGACTTGAGACTTGACTTGAAAGTATCGTCAAGGACTTGAGACTTGACTTTAGACTTGAAGGCAGGAACTTGAGACTTGGAGTAAAAGCCTTAAGTACATCACTGCTTAGACAAAGGGGGAAAGGGAGCATAGTTTAGTGGAACAGGTCAGGTATAACATGCAACAGGCTCTGGGCTTGATTCTTGACTGCAGTCTCCTGAGGAAGGAGCTGGAAAGAAAGCCATGAACCCACGTACCAAGGAGTTAAACTACACAGAGCACTGCTCTGTTACATCTATCTATGCTGCAACTGCTACTTGTTTTGAAGGAAAACCTTCCATGGAGATTCCATGGAGTCTCACACACCACTTCCATGTCAAAAATCCATCTTCCTTATTGCTGTCTGCCCTGGAAACTGATTTTTAAACCATACTGATTGGGGAATTGTAGCATTAAAATAATTTTCCTAAGTGCTGCCAATCCATAGTATGAACATTATCTCCATGAAGTAGTCCACAAACTACTTTGTCCACAAATAAGCCCTCTTAAATCTATTTCCCTGTGGCAGGTCTCCTTGTCAGCCAGTAATTTAAAAACATCTGCACTGACAAAACAGGAAGGGACAAACAAAGGAAGAAAAAGTTTCTTTCTTCTTTCCTAATCTTACCACTGTAAGTGACTGCCTTGTGTTCTGTGGTGGTATGCATTTCACAAGCTAGGCGTAGGAACACAAATTCCTTATGACCTAATGACTGAATAAAGTCTGAAGTCATTCCTTACTTGAAGACAAGAGCAAAATCTTGCTTTAAAATCCCTTAGATGTTCAAACGAGCATCACCTTTGGCATAATAATGAGTAGATGCTAGTGTCACATAGTAAAAGTGTAGCTGGAATTAAACAGCCTTTCATTCTCTGTAGCATCAAATGCGCTATTGACTGATCTCTGGAAGGTCTAGATAAGGGACTAGCAAGCCCACACCAGTTTTGCATCCAAGCCTATTGCACAAGATAATACCTTGAGGTACTTTGTTTACTTTTTGACAGGCTGACTGAGTCAACCTTTCCTCTGGTTTGGTCAGTAGTCTGACTGTATGCTGTCTCTGTTGTTGCCTTGGATAAGAATAAAAAATATTGCATCAGCCACATAACTCTTTAAGAGTAACATATCTGTCAGCCATAAGTATCAGCTGAAACAAGTCTGGCCTAAGGCTTTTAGATGCCTGCAGCAAAGGATAAGATATTCCCACTGCTCTCTGTTCAGAATGTGCCATCTTCGGAGAAAGGAGAGATATACATTAAATTTAATATTTATTATTTGTTTATTGTACTTATATGCTGTCTTTCTCCCAGAGTGGGATCCAAGGCAGCTTCCCGAAAGTTAAAAACATTAATAAAGCATTTAAAACAATTAAAAACATTGTGAGACATATAAAATCATACAAACCTACAAAAAAATTAAGACATCTTGATAAATTAAATACCCACTTGCTTACATATTAAAAGTCTGCTTAAATAAGAATATCTTTGTCTAGTGGCAAAAGAAAAAAATAAACAAATAAGCAAACTAGGCTGGCTTTTGAATTCAGTGCTGCCACTAGGGTAGGACCTGGAGGTAGAAGCCCAGGAGCCTTTTCACACTACACAATTATAGCACTATTATTCCACTTTAACTGCCATGATTCCACCCTATGGAGTCAGGTACTGGAACACTGGCTGAGAACGATAAATGCCCTTCCCTAAATTGCCAATCCCAAGATTCCATAGGACAGAAGCACGGCAGTTAAAATGAAACAATAGCACTGTAATTCTGCAATGTGAACGGGCCCCACTCACCAGAAAGAATAGGAAGACACCCCACCCACAATGGATCACTGTCATCTTACCACATTTTGAAGGGGCTGAAGTAATAACCATTTCCATGTTAAAGGGAAGGGGCACAAGATAGCAAGAGGGGGCAAAGGGCTTGCAGACTTCTGTCCTTCAATATTTCCTTATCAGTCCCTGCCTTCCAACATCCAGTCATGGAGGATCTGCTTCCCTCTGTCAAAGAGTGAAGTCAGCTTACAAACTGTGTGTGGGTTCAATAGCTCTCCTCCACTTCAGAAATATGCTGTGGGGAAATGTAAGCAATATGAGGGTGGGGGACTGGTGTTCAGGAGGAACACTTAGAGGATTGTGACTCTTCCCTTTTTAGACAGATCTCTATTGGCAGGCCCAGTCCAGCTTTCACTGCCTTATCTACTACATAAAAGTCAAAGTCTGTGAGTTTGTCTGCATCAGGCAGGCAAAGACCTCATATGATTGGCGGCTGTGAAGATTCTATGGTATCCTGAGGTTGGCAGTTTAGGGAGGGGCCTTTAGAATTCTCGGCCAGAGAGCTCTTATGCCTCGGGCCAATTGCTATGGAGATGAGGCCTAGCAGCAAGAAGAAGGGCAGTGTATTCCCTCAGAAACCAAACCTCTGTATGTTAACAATTCTGAATACAGACTGGATTGGGGAATATGGGGAAAAGTTACAGGTACTGGAATAGGCCAGTTGCTATGGAGATGAGGCCTAGCAGCAAGGAGGAGGACAGTGTGTTCCTTCAGGAGCCCAAACAGCACATGTAAATAACTCTGAATACAGATTGCATTGGGAAATATGAGGAAAAGTTACAGGTACTGGAAAAGACAGTTTGGTGAGTTCTTAAAAGGAAAATAAAATCCCGGGCAATGCCAGATAAATACGCTAGTCACGCTATAAAATTACATTACTGTGATTCCACTGTAATTGCCTGGTTGCCTCCTTTGGAATCCTGGAATCTCTAGTTTGGGGAGAGACTTGAGCTTACTATCTGTTGTTATTTTCTATAAAGTCAGCTACAAACTGTGAATGAGAGGCTATGAATGAGAGACCTTGAGTCATCCACTCAGGTCTTGCAAACTCAGGGCCACAGCTTCTTTGACTGAGTCCATTCACTCATTGGAGGGGTCTTTTTCTTTCTTTACTGCCTTCCACTTTCTACAGCATTATCATCTTTTCAAATGACTCACATCATTTCATGATTTGTCCAAAGTTTCTTCATCTTTGCTTCTGGTGAGAATTCAAGCCCTACTTGCTTTAAGACCCATTAATTTGTCATCTTAGCAGTCCACAGTATCACTAGAATGCCTCTCCAGCAACACATTTAAAATGAGTTGATTCTCCTCCTGTTAGGTCTCTTCACTGTCCAGATTTCACAACTATACATAGAAACTGAAAATACTGTAACCTGGGTAATTCTAAATTGTTGTTGTGTGCCATCAAAATTTTTCTGACGTGACCCTAAGACAAACCTATCACAGGGTTTTCTGGGGCTGAGAGTGTGTGACATGCCCAAGGTCACCCACTGGGTTTCCACAGCCCAGCAGGGAATTGAACCCTGGTCTTCGGGGTGGTAGCCTACTGCTCAAACCACTACACCATGCTGGCTCTCTTATGATTCTAAACACCCCTCCCCAAACTGCAAATCCCAGAATTTGACAGGCTGAACAGCATCACCAGTGGAGAAAGTTCCAGTGAGCTCAAGAGGAACAGGAAGGTCAAACTTTTTGTTTACCCAGTCTCTTGGTATCTCTTTGAAAAGAGTAACTATTTTATGTCACCTTGGGGACCCTGGTGGGCTGAGAGGTGATGAGCATAAACAAACAAACAAATATATACATATAGCAAAACATGTAGCAGAGGAGCAACAGGTACCACTTTTCCGGTTCCTAGATTGCCTCTGTTACACATGCCATCTGGAAAGGGACAGGAGCTATACAGGAGGGGAAAAAAGCTACCTATCTGATCAACTGTTGCTGCAGGGCTAAAATGAAACAGGTTTCCCTTGATGTTCATGCCTGAATTATCTATGAGCTCTACAGCTGGCACCAGAACACACGAGAATATGAAGTCATCCTTTCCTAGCTACATGATTCTTTTTCCCACAAAAAGTTTATTTGCCAATCCCACCACCCAAAGCCCTATCAACCTTTGTGGTTGTTCCGAGCAACTGCATGGAGAGCCAAGCAAGCCATAGAAAACAGGCTTTGTTATTAATTGCTGGTCAGTTAGTAATTGATCTAAATCACAGTTTAAAATTTTGTTTTGGAAGCCTGACTTCTACAAACTAATAACCAGGAAAGGCTTCACCCTCTGCCAAGCCTATCAGGCTAAGACATAGCCTACTTTTAAGGTACAGCTTTAATCCTTCTCTTTCTCCTTGTTCTTTCTATATTTGTAAAGGCACAGTTCCAGATACAAGAGTTAGGTTCTAGGTCACATAATACACACATGCGCACAGAGCCAGGTTTGTCTCTATCATCATAGTTTTAAAGAATTGAAGAACAGACAGTCTTTCAGGAGTTGACGGAAATCTGAATGGCCAGAGTTAGCTAAAGTACAAGCACATAGTTTCCATACTGGGGCCAGCTCAGTTTTTGCTTCATGTTCCAAGTTTCTTCTGGCCAAAGTTTAAAGAACTTGTGGGTAATTTTAGCCAGTTTACCCCTGAAAAAGATGAAAAGTCAAGCTCCAGATTGTACCCAAGCAGAAACAGAATGTACTATGTGTTAGATATACCAGTTGTACTGATAAAACAGTAATGAGGGTGCAAACCTGCCTCCACACAAAAAACAGGTCCAGCACCAGCAACCAACATACCTAGGCATTTGCTGAGGCTTACATGCCCTATCAGGGTCCCTACTGGCCAAAATGACTTGGTTACTTGTCGCATGTTGATTGCCTTTGTGTGCTCTCTGGCTTAACCGATCACAATGCAGGTGCTGCAATGGATCAACAGCTGGGTGTCAGTTTGATTTGTACCTGATGACAGGGCCTCACCAGGGAAAGCGTGCTCACAAGCAGAAACCAATGCCTCCCATCTGCATGCCACCAGGCTTACTCAGTAGTGATACTGTTATGGTCTGGGAGCTGAGAAGCCGCTCAGCTTCTCTTTAAAAACAACACTACTGTTGGCAGGTAAACCAGCTTGCAGAAGAAAAGGCAAGGCAAAGGATCCATGCGGCAATAGATTCTGGGGTAGAGACCAGACAGTACTAGGGGACTCATCTAAGATGGCCTGCCAAGGACCCTCAAAGAACTGGTGTTAGACCTAATAAAGAAGCCACATCACTTTGTTCAACATTATGTCAGTTTAAGATTTATATCCCCTTCACCATTTGAAAACAATTGCAGGGTGTGTTACAAGATAAACTGTATCATTATGAAACTATAGAAATTAGTACCAATGGAATAGTATAAAAAGCCTGTATGTTATCTCCCTTTGGCTACCTCAATTCTAATACACAGGCACAACTATCTAATGGGGGGAGGGCAAGAACTGTGTGGCCTACCAGATGTTATTGGATTGCAACTCCTAGCTTGCCTCACCATTGGCTAGGCTGACTAGCATTCCTGGCACCTGCAGTCCAACAGTATTTGGACTGCATGATTCTCACATGATTCTCACCCCTGGTCTAATCAAAAACCCTGCTGAAACAGGAGAGTTTTCATCTGATGCCAAAAGACCAAAGTCAGTTCAATCCAAACTCTAAAGGAAAAATATCCTTCAGCCAAGATGGCCCACCAAGAAAGCCTTATCGTGACTGGGGAAGTTTGTACTTTGTCAGGTGAGGAGTTAGCTGAGCAATGGTCAACTATCCTGCCATCTCAACACTTGAAGGGAATGCCAATCCCAAACTTCTTAACCACTCAGTCAAAGGGAGAAAGGAACACAGGCCATAATGTCTTCACTGTCTTAGTCAGCTAACCCCAATGAGAACCAGGTGACTGAAGCATAAAACATTTCTGCTCTCATGCAGCTTGCAAGCAGCTAGATTTTTCACACCTAGTTGGCATTTTCTGTTTGTTTGTTTTAATTTTTGAGGTTGGTGTGGCCCTTAGTATATCCTGAGGGCAGAAAATTTCTTCCTGGATCCCTGGAACCTTCCTACCAACTGTGTATGGCCAATATCTGTTAGGAGAAAAATGCAGAACATTCATTTTGAACAACCAAAAAACAAAAAGTGTCCTATGTGGGGCGATTGTAGTAACCTCCTGTCCCCTGCATGGGGGACAACTTGTTCATCACCGAAGATAATATCACACTCCTCTACTGTACTGTGTCCCATGTTCTGTGCAACTGCAAGGTCAAGAAGGAAACAAGTTTAAAAATGGAAGCTAAGATTTTTGTGATCATGAGCAGACTGATAACTTTTCCCAGATTATAATCAGATTATAGAACACAGTACATTCTGTTCCATAATTTTTCACAGTCTGGGCAGCACATTGTTTTCTCTTACTGGGCAATAAAAGAGGTACAAGATTTGTCTGACTGCTCGGTTTGTCTTTGGCTATTGTCTCTTCAATCTGTTTCATTCCTTATCAGAGCACACACAGTGAGGAGTGCAGCAGAACATTCTTGTCCACGGTTCCAAACAGTGAGGTATGTTCTTCTGCAGTATGCTTCACCCCACTCTACCCCAGTGTTTGCCTTTCCCTCTAACAGACAGTCAGCATTCTGTAGTCACTCAGTATGTTTAATCCTCAAAGCATCTTTTGGGTGGGATGGGATGCTCATCCTTGTGGTCTCCCCTGCTTGTTTGTACTTTGGCAAAACTTAGGGGTCCCTCATGACTGCTAATTACTCTTTCTTGCGTATGAATGATGCTATTTGGTTACATCAGGAACAGCAGTACTCAAAATTAGGATAGCTGTCACATTTTCTCTTCTGGTTTAATGGTACCATGATACCCCAAATAGCTAGATTTGGTTTCTTCATGGTCCCAGAAAATTACCTTTTTCCAATGCAACCTCAAGGTTGTATTTTCCTGAAACAGTGCAATTTCAGTGCTAAGCTTCTACAAATCATTTAAACATTTGCTTTAAATGGTTTTCTAGAGGTACTATTTGACACCAAAATTTTAGAGGCAGCACAGTGGAGGATTTGGGGTGCGGGATTTAAAATGGTCACCAGACCCACCCAATATGCCCACCCCTGTGGTATATGTTCAGATTTTTATTGCTATTTTCTGACTCACTTTAAAGCTAGTTATTTATTTATTTCCTATCCTGCCTCTCTCTCAGAACCAGGACTCAGGGCAGCTCACATGAAAAACAGGTACAGTAAAAAAGAGGGCATTGCAACATCAAAACATAACTAAACAAAATATCAATTATAACATATTTACACAATTTTAAAAAATCACGTCAAATGATGATGATGGCAAAAGCACATTATGATGATGGTGATGGTAGTAATAATATGCAATATCAGTGCACATTAGCTGCATCCTTAGTAAGTAGGCTGTTGCCAAAAGCCCATTTGAAAAGAAATCTCTGTGCCTCCCATGAAAAGACAAAGGGTTGTTTGTCTGTTTGCCGGGGAGGGGAAATCTATTTTCCCTTGGAAGGAAGTTCCACAGCCTGGGAGCAGCCACTCAGAAGCACCCAGTGCCTCGATATCCCTTATTTCTAAAGAGGAGACAGTATCTTGCAAGTGGTTGAAAAAAAATACAATAGCTTGGTGTATTTACCTTGCTGCTGGAACCATTTGCTTGCATGCATTTTCAGTTCCCACCTTCTGCTTCTGCCCACCTTCTGTCACAGAACTGAGTGCAAATAATGTTGGCCACCCACTGCTTGCTAAGTCACACATCTGCCTGTGGGGATTCTGCTTCTAGCCATTATGGACAGGAATTTCCCTATTTATATAATGAAAAAGTGAGATGGGTAGGGACTAAACAGAGATAACAGGAGTTGTCAGAAGCTGATCAGAGGCAACTTGAATTAAGATCCCACTGGCTGCAGAGATCAGCACAGATTACCCACTGGAACTTCTCCATCCCGGCTTCTATCCAAACATACAATCAGAGAATAGGAAGAGCAGCAAAATATAACTAGCTAGAAGATCTGAAAGGACAGGAATCCTGTGTTTTGCCAGACCACTGCTATATGGCTCAGACAAATCTTCTAGGCACCTTAGAAATTCAACAGAAGTACTTCTAAGATGCTAAAGTTTATCTGTATGGTAATAATATTAATAAAATTAAGAGGTGTGAAAATAGCTATAAATGTATAAATGACTCTTGATCCCAAATCACTTTCCAAGTCAAAACTCACAAAACTCACAAAACTCACAAAAGTTAACTGTTGGATTACAGAATCCCTAGAATTCTTGGATTCCCAGAATCCCCAGGCCAGTATGACTTAGAAAGACACACTGCTAGTAACTCAAAGGTACAGAATAATAATGTTTTTGGTGTACTTAGGCTTCCTCAAGCAAACATGGGTGTGCTGAGTAGGATGTTTCTTAAAGCTTGTGTTACACTGACACCAGCAGAGTTGTACTTCCATATCTGCACTTTCCACTGCAGATACAACTGTTACTATTTGGTTCTCAATTACTTCATGGTGTGCCAAGATTATGCAATACCTATTTGTACCAAAGTAGAGAGAGGAGACTCAGCCAATATGCTAAGATATGGAAATAGCAGTCGTCACACTTGTTGTGATATATATAGCCAAAAGGCTGTAAAATCTGAACTCTACTTGCATCATGGATCTTGCCAAGTAAAACCTGGGATATCTGTTTCCTTAGGCTCATCAGTTATATTAATAAGCCTGGGAGTAAATCCAAAATATTGTTGGTGTTTGCAACTGTTATTGTAGTAGAACTACATTCAAATTGGGCTCTAATGCAAGAATGAGAGATGTGAGAATCTATGAAAAAAGGAAATGGACAAAATAAAAGGACAGAGCTAGATTCAAGACTTTGCCATGCCAGGAGCAGACCCACTGAAATCAATGGAATTTCTATTAGAAGAGCCAGGGTGGTGAAATAGTTAAGAGAAGACTAGGATTTGGGAAACTCAAGGTCAAATATCCACTCAGACATGAAATTGAAGCCTCCAATGACCTTGGGTCAGTCCTTCTCTCTCAGCCTAACCTATCACACAAAGTTATTGAAAAGTTGGGAGGAAGACAGCCATGTACAACAGTTAGAACTCGCTGAAGAAAAGGCAGGATATAAACATAACTGATGAATGAAAAGACTTAGATAGGGATATACAGGAAGGATACTTACCAAATCTGGAAATTCAAGATGGCTGACAGATTGGAAACAGGATTTAAAAGACCAAAATGAGATGGAAGAGATATACGTAACTTCCTTCAATGAGGCAAAAAAACCCAGAAATTAAATACACAAGTAGGGGACCTTTGACAGTAACATTTGAAAAGGATTTCAGGATTGCAGTTGATCATAGGCTGAACATGAATCAGAAGTGTGTTACGTTAGCAAAAAAAGGAGAGTGAGAGGGCAAAGCATGATTGTATACATGTATAAGATCACAGTTTCCAACTTATCAGTACTTATGGTTCACTCATTTTGCAGTCATTATGGATGCCACACTTTAAGAAGGATGCTGGTCAAGAAGAGTGGGTTCAGAGGAGTATAATGAACTGTGAGCTGCTGGCTGGAATTCTGTGGTCAAGAATAGTGAAAGGGAAAAGAGTTCAGGAGGCATGGGAGTTCCTTAAAGGGAGATACTGAAGGCACAGTCTAAAACTGTGCCAATAAGGAGGAAAAATGGAAGGCATCTGAAGAAACCAGAATGGTTGACTAAAGAACTCTCAGCTGAGCTCAGTGTTAAGAGAAACATGTATAGGAAATGGAAGAAGGGGGAAACCACCAAAGAAGAATTTAAGCAAGTGGCCCGGAGATGTAGGGAGGAAGTCAGAAAAGCTAAAGCACAGAACGAACTTAGGCTGGCCAGAGACATTAAAAACAATAAAAAGGGCTTTTTTAAATACGTCCACAGCAAAAGGAAAAAGAAGGAGACGATAGGGTCGCTGCGCAGAGAAGATGGAGAATTACTCACAGGGGGAAGGGAAAGGCAGAACTACTTAACACCTTCTTTGTCTCAGTTTTTCCCCAGAAGGATACAAGCACTCAACCTAGTAGTAGGGGAGCAGGTAAGGAAGCAGGGGAAATGAGGCACGTAATAGGTAGAGGGGTGGTACAGGAATACCTGGCCACACTGGATGAATTCAAGTCTCCAGGGCCAGATGAATTGCATCCTAGGATATTAAAAGAGCTGGCAGAGGTCATTTCAGAACCGCTTGCTATAATCTTTGAGAAATCTTGGAGGACAGGAGAAGTTCCAGCAGACTGGAAGAGAGCAAATGTTGTCCCCATCTTCAAGAAGGGGAAAAAAGAGGACCAAAATAATTATCGCCCAGTCAGCCTGACATCAGTACCCGGAAAGATCCTGGAGCAGATCGTTAAGCAGTCAGTTTCTAATCACTTAGAAAGCAAGGTGATAATCACGAGAAGTCAACGTGGATTTCTCAAAAATAAGTCATGCCAGATTAATCTTATCTCTTTTTATGATAGAGTTACTAGCTTGATAGATGAAGGGAACGCTGTGGATGTAGCATATCTCGATTTCAGTAAGGCCTTTGACAAAGTTCCCCATGACATTCTTGCAAAGAAACTAGTAAAATGAGGGCTGGACAGGGCTACTGTTAGTTGGATTTGTAATTGGTTGACCGACCGAACCCAAAGAGTGATCACAAATGGCTGCTTCTCATCCTGGAGAGAAGTGACTAGCGGGGTGCCACAGGGTTCTGTCCTGGGCCCAGTGCTGTTCAATATTTTTATCAACGACTTGGATGAAGGAATAGAAGGCACGCTCATCAAATTTGCAGATGACACCAAATTGGGAGGGGTTGCTAATACGCCAGAGGACAGGATCAAAATGCAAAATGACCTGGATAGATTGGAGAGCTGGGCCAAGGCTAACAAGATGAAATTCAACAGAGAGAAGTGTAAGGTTCTACACTTAGGTAGAAAAAACGGAATACAGAAATATAGGATGGGGGACAAGTGGCTGGATAGCAGTACGTGTGAAAGGGATCTAGGAGTTTTCATAGACCACAAGCTGAACATGAGTCGGCAGTGTGATGCGGCAGCCAAGAAAGCCAATGCAATTTTGGGCTGCATCAATAGGAGTATGGTGTCTAGATCGAGGGAGGTACTGCTACCACTCTACTCCGCTTTGGTTAGACCTCATCTTGAATACTGTGTCCAGTTCTGGGCACCCCAATTCAAGAAGGACATGGTCAAGCTGGAGCAAGTCCAGAGAAGGGTGACCAAAATGGTGAGAGGCCTGGAAGACATGCCCTATGAGGATAGACTTAGAGAGCTGGGTATGTTTAGTCTGCAGAAGAGAAGGTTAAGAGGGGACATGATAGCTATGTTTAAATATTGAAGGGATGCCATGTAGAGGAAGGAGAGGGCTTGTTTTCTGCTGCTCCAGAGACCAGGACAAGGAGCAATGGATTCAAGCTGCAGGAAAGGAGATTCCACCTGAACCTCAGGAAGAACTTCCTGACAGTCAGGGCTTTCCGGCAGTGGAATATGCTGCCTCGGAGTGTAGTGGAGTCTCCTTCCTTGGAGGTTTTTAAGCAGAGGCTAGATGGCCATCTGTTGGGAGTGCTTTGAGGGTGTTCCTGCATAGCAGGGGGTTGGACTGGATGACCCGTGTGGTCTCTTCCAACTCTACATTTCTATGATCTATGGTCACTCATACAGAAAACAAGCTCTGTGAAGAAAGGCCAAAGGAAATGAGTAGCTGTCAGTGGAGAAGAGAAGCCTGAAAGGTGATGATAGCACTCTTCAAATATCTGCAAGACTGTTACAGAGAAGCAGGCAAAGACTTGTCACTGCTGCCTCAGAGCACAGGGCTATATTCAGTGAGCTTAACTCAGAAAAGGGTAGATTTTGCCTGAACATCTGGAGACACTGTTTGAAAGCAAGAGTAAATTGACAATGGAATCCATTATTTAGCTACATGCTCTAACACACAGGAGGTCTTCAAGCAAAAGAGAGGTATACTAGCTCTGGATTTCTTTCGCCAAGCAGGAGTTTGGATTAGAGCAGTAGTTTTCAACTGCTAGTTCTCCAGCTCCCAGAATCCTCTGGCTACAGGTCATGCTGGACAGAGCTGAATTCCATCACATTTAGAGGACCAAAGACTGAGGACCATTGGCCTAGGTAATTTTCAAGGAGCCCCCAACAGTTTTGCTTCAGGCAGTCATCCAAGACACTGTGAACAATGGCAGTGGGGGGGGCTCTTTCCCACCTGTATGAACAGCAACTCAGGCTTCGCCAGTATTTTCACTTTATTAAGCACCTCAGCTGCCCATTCCATGCATAAAACACAAAGACAAATAGCACCAAGCACTGAGGTGCCTAATAGGGAACAGCCTCAGTTGCTGTTGACATTGAGAACAGATGACTTGCTTGTCCTGTGGATTTGTGAGGGAATTAGCCAGTGGACAGGGAGTGAATTAGCAGGCAATTTTACTGGTCCTTAGCTCCTGTTCAAGAACAGATGTCATGCAATCTTCAACAAGTTTGTCCCTTCATGCAGAAAAGTAGAATAAATGACAGAAAAGTTATGTCCAGGGGTCTTCTTGCTCTGCAACTCTTCTAACGTTCAAGGATTTGAATGTCAGATGGAGAGCCTACAAATGTACAATTTCCTCACTTCCAACCTGGGGCGGGGGGAAGCCTAAAATGAAATGATTAGTTCTTTGAACTGTGAAGGTCATTTTTTTTAAAAAAAAAAATACAAACTCTTATTGTACCTACCACTCCTTCTTGGAAATGGATTCTTTCAAAGGCTTTGTCTCTGCTGTATTTATTGAACTCAGTGTGTCATGAATTTAGTGCATCATGGAAATAATCAGCAGCACTTAATTTTTTTTTTTATTTCATGAGAGCTAGTTTGAGACAAAGCTGGCTTAGTGTTGTTGACTCACAGGTGTAACTCTATCTAGCTACATGATAAAACAAACTCGTAGATCCTGAAGATAATACCCAGCTCTGTTATGCTTACAGATGGCTGTATCCTGAAGAGACATTTTCACATAAGTTTCTCCCAGGAAAGATGCTGATGGACTGTAATGTCCCCTTGCCCCTTGCATGCCCCCTTGCATTTTCCGACATGTAAGTCCCTGCATCTCTAGCCATGGAGAATGCTGGGAGCTGCAATCCAACATCTGGGGAAATGCATAGTTTCCATCTCTGTTCTACAGGAAATAGCACCAGGTGGCACATGAATCACAGGCATAAATCTGCCATAGTTACTTCCACTTTTTACCTCCAGTTTTTGCATGTGAAGCCCTGAGACTTAGCACAATGATCTAAACAATAAGGCTGGTCCTACTACTGGGGAGAATACCTCAGGATAACATTGATGACATCTGGAGTGTCATGAAAGAGCGTCAGATTGTTACTCATCTGTTTTGGTATTTACTGCCAGTGATAACGAAAGGTACTTGAAATAAGATGACTTCTTATTTCTTCCAACCATCACCATCATCTCCTCAAATAAAGCACCACAGACTCACAGAACGATATAACTGGAAGAGATCAAAGGATCATCTAGAAGCCCAGTCCCCTCCACAACTAGACTATCTCTGGTTGTCCAATATTTGTTTAAAACCACTGATTAACCACTCTTACCGTTAAGAGGTTATTCCTAATGTTTACTATGAACACAATGCTTCAGTAAAAAGCTTGAGTAGTCTATAGCCCAAGGGAATTAGATACTTTAAAAAGGAGAGGCAAAGGGAAATAAAAAGAAGGAAAAGGGAGAAATGGAAAGGAGGAAAAATAGAAGATAATCAGAAATAATCAGAAAATTCGTTGCTTTACCTGCATTCATAAAAGACTGGCATTTTAATCTTCATGTCTTTTCTTTGTACCTTTCCGCCCACAGCACTACCTCCCAAATCTAATTAGAAGACATATAAATGCCCAAGACAATTTAGTGAGGAAATTCCACATGATGTGCAAGTTGCAGCAGATGAGATTCCAATCTGGTGGGAAGCAGGGGTTCATTGTTCTAGAAGGCAAGTTACAACCGGTGGGCCATGGCAACATGAAGACTGCCCAGAGCCACCTGGTAAGAACATTCTGGGGTGGAGAGTTCAATTAT
>CAOKZL010002962.1:0-251909 GCA_948472985.1 Iguana delicatissima
GTAAGGTAACTTGAATACCAGAGTTCATTTTTTCCTTATTAAATTAGTGTTCTAGTATACCAAGTTACTGTCAATTTGTTTTAAGAAGATGAACAGAACAGTGCATAAAAATGGGAAATATGTAAAGCCCTATCCTTTATGTGTTTACCTGAAAGTAAATCCCACTGAATTCACTGAGACAAACAAATATGAATATTGCAAACTCTAAATTAACTCCCCCAGCCCAGCCCCAGAAAAGTACTATTACCAATGTTAAATGGATACAGAAATATATCCTTCCTTTTCTGACCAGGCCAGCAATCATATAATGCAAGATCACAACTAAATGTTACAGCCGTGACCTTCATTGAGCCTTCAGTTTATGCTGTACCTCTACTCTGGCACAGCTATCAGGAGGAGTTCAGAAGCTTTTTAGCATTTTAAATTAATCACAGCTTAAATTTAACCAACATAAACATTGCTTGATCTTAACTATGATTAGGTGAAACAAGCCAGCTTTCAAGCATAGTTCATCAAGCCAGCTTGTTTTCAGTTGATCAAGGTTATGTTAACTTCAGTTTAGGGTAAGCCACTATGCTAAATGGTGGTGAATTTAAAACTCCATGGAAGTTTCCAAATTTCTCCTGTCTCTATTAGAGGAGTGAGAGGGAAGGGAACAAGCTGTGAGCCGAAATCTCTCAAAATCTCGTTCTTACATTCTGAACTGGGGTTGGGCAACTATTTGTTATTGTTGTGTGCTTCCAAATTATTACTGACTTAAAGCAACCCTAAGGCAAACATATACAGAGTTTTCTGGGGCTCAGAGTGCGTGATACACCCAAGGTCATCCAGTGGGTTTCCTTGACTGAGCGGGGAATTGAACCCTGTTCTTCAGGGTAGTCGTAGTCCAACGTTCAAACCACTACATATTTCCTTTTTGAATGCAATTCCCACAGTCTTTCACAACTGGATATTCTGCCTGGGACTGTTAGGTTATTGGTCAAAAACTTATGGAAGGCCACAGTTGCCTACTCCATGTAGAGGTAAACTTTGTATCTGCAGGGAGATAGATATTTTTTCCCCACTTGGGAGGTTATTCCTATTCAGTCCTTGACTGATGTGTTTTTTCCCCACAATAAAGAACTTTAAAATAGTTTTAACTTGTCTTTTCAGGAACTACAGCAGCTGCAATCTATCAATCATCTATTAACCATATGGGACTGTGTTCACATCAACAAAATAGATCTTCTTGTTGTTTCATCTGAAATTAATGCGTAATGCATTAATGCACCTTAGGATTCAGTTATCACAAGAACAAAAAACTGGCTGAATTTTATTTGAAGGGGCACCATTGGTACCCTAAGTTCCATAATTACACAACAGTACTGTACAGAATGCACAAAGCATTAGGGGAAAATGCCTTATAATGCCTTCCATGCAGTTCCTCAAACTGGGAACAGATGCAGGACTGGGGTGATCCATACATTTGTATAGATTATCAAGCCCAATATCCCATCTTTCCATTAACTGCACTGCATTAAATTACATGAGCACAGCTACACTAGATTACCCCATTCTGCACTGTAATTGCAGGATTCTGTGAAGCTATGAATCATTTGTCTGTAGTAGAAACCACTCTTATGCTACATCCTCAAAAGCACAGCCACTTGTGCTGTGGCTAAGCCAGTATTTCACTGGTTGTACAACACTGATAAGGTTATTGCCCATGTGCAACATTCAGAAAAGTAAAAGTGCTTGTACAATAATATTTATACCAGTGTAATATGAAAACAGGATTCCAGCCTCAATGTCTAAAATGCAGACTGCCAGCAATACCCATTCATCTATACATGTGAAAAGGTCAAGAGTAAATACATCCTGCATGTATCCTCAATGAACTAAATGAGCCCTAAGCCTAAAATGTGATATGCCTTCATAGTTGTTAGGTAAGAAGCCTAAGACCATTAGGAAAAAGTTGCAACTCCTCCTTTAAACTATATTATTCTTCTCCCTTGCACCCACTATCCAATCCATTAAATTGTGATGGATTGCCTATAGTGCGGGGGTGGGAATTACTATCCAGATGTTTCTTGAAATACAACTTCCAGCATTCTCCCCCTTTGGCTAAACTGGCAAGAACTGCTGGAACCTGCAGTTCAACAACATCTGGAGGATTCACACAACTCTCTCTCTCTCTCTCTCTCTCTCACACACACACACACACACACACACACACTATAATGCAAAGACAGGGGATGTGTGGTCTTCTAGATATATTGCACTACAACACCCATCAAGGTTAATGGTGAATGATGATGCAGTACATTTACCTCTGGAAAGCAACCCATTCCACATTCCTGCCACTGAGAAGTGACTCCAAAGAGGCCAAAACCACCACATCCACCCCTGCCCCAGTTAGGATGGCATTAAAAAACAACAACCCATACTCAGCCCTCTTGGGGAAACTGGCTGAAGCCAAGTTTTCCAATACTTGGAAACCTCAGTCATCATGAGATCTTTCCCTTGAACCTTGTGATGGATGGCAATATTCCAAGCCATCACAAGAACTTTCCTTCAGGAAGCTGTCCCTGACCATCATGAGACCTGTCAGTCCTTCAACAGTCTGCTCGCTTCCCCAAAGGAGGTAGGTGTACAGGACCACTACTCCTGGAGCAGAATCCTCCTATACCCTGGCACACTTTGTTGTTGCTGCAAAGAGCTTCTTTGATTTAGTCTGAAACTTTTTCACCTAGCATTTCTGTACGTTGATGCAGCTCTGCACATTGTAGCCACCTCGATACAGCTCTACTGAGACTTTGTGCTTCCAATGTTTTTGTAGTCTATATGATGGGTACTTTGCCTAAAACACTCATGGGGAGGAGGAGGAGAAGGTTGTAGTGGTGGTGGAGGGTGTCCAAATAGTGTGTTTTTATTCCACCTGAATATTCCTCCATGTTAGAAACAAGTTCTAAAATTCTAATTGAACATCAAAAAAGTCAGCAGGTTTTATCCATTGAATGCTCCTAGCCACAGGCAACTCTGCAGGGGTCAAGTTTGCTTTTGACAACAAATAAGTGTGAACACAAGGTGCAAATGTAATAAAAAGAAAAAAACAGTTCTTCCCCTGGAAAGCAGTTACATTATCTCTTCAAAAAAAAATCTTAGACTTTAAAAGAGATACACATCAATACTTACAGATGAAAAAAAGGTTCAATATTTTTGTTTGCTTGAGGAATTGTTGAAATGAAAGTGCAATTGTCTGACTGATCAAGTCATCTGAAAAGTGGTGACAGAGAATTCTACAGATACCATGGACTACATAAAAAGACACACATCAATTAATTGTTGTCTAATCAAAGACACACACTTAGAGATTGTCTAAATCTGCTTTGTGATATTTTTGAATCAGCCACAGAATCATTATTTTTAATTTAAGAAACCTAGTCAATTACTTAATAAAAATATGACTACATTGATTTGATCAATTTTGGGAACATCTCGATTGCAAAACCTAACTGGATGTTAAAAGATTAAACCTCTATTGGTCTTACCATTTGCTGGCTCTTAATATTCCACTTTATATCATCTACTGTCTCCCTTCCCTTTTAACCAGATCTACAAGTAGGTTTACCACTCATTACTTTTTATTTTTGCCCAATCCTAAAGAGAAAGAAGAGATTCCAAACATTTATAAATCAGAGCAAGTACATCCCCACTTAATTTACAATTAGGATAAAATGTCAGATTAGGTTGGACCTGAGAGTTGTAGTAGTTTGCCCCATAAATATTACATCTCTTGAGATATGAGACATTCATAGTCTTTTCTGCTTAATGCTTCATTCTCCTTGAGATCAGATTACTTTGCATAGATTGATAGAGGTTTATCTCCTTAAGTTTCTTCACTGAAGAACTTTACTAAGTTGATGCCACAATGGAGGACATTTAAAGGGTTTAAATAAAGACACTGAAGAATAGGTAGAAACAGGATGGTTTTATTTTTGCAAGGCAGTCAGACAAGGCTGCATTTTATCACCCTATCAGTTTAATTTGTATGTTGAATAGACTCAGCAGGAATAGACTCAGAGGAAAGAGGCATGAAAATTGAAGGAAGGAATATCAATACTTTAAGATGTGCAGATGACACCATACTAGTAACATAAATCAGCAAAAACTTGGAACAACTACTGAAGGAAGTCAAGGAAGAAAGCACGAGGGCAAATTTACATCTGAATATCAAGAAAACAAATATATGATCTCAAATTATTTACATAAGTTTAAAGCAGACAATGAAGACATTGAAATAGTTCATGCTTCACCATACCTTGGCTCAGTCATTAATCAGAATGGAAACTGCAATCAAGAAATCAGAGGAAGATTGGGACTTGGAAAGATAGCTATGAAGGAATGAAAGAAAATCCTGAAGTGTAAAAATATATCATTGAATACTGAAGTTAGGATTCTTGATGCCATCATATTTCTAGTTTCTATGTATGGCTGTGAAAGAGGGACAGCGAAGAAAGCTGAGAAGAAGAAAATCAAATTATCTGAAAAGTAGTGATGGAGAATCCTACAGATACTGTGGACTACTTAAAAAGACAAATTAAGGGTCTCAATGCAAATTAAGACTGAACTCTCCTTAGGAGCCAAGATAACTAAACAAAGGCTGTCATACTTTGGCCGTATCATGAGAAGACATGACTCACTAGAAAAGACAACAATGCTTGTTAAGGCAGAAAGCAGCAAGAAAAGAGGACAATCACATTACAAGCGGGTAGACTCAATCAAGGAAGACATGTTACCACCATGAACTGGCCTGGCCTTCAGTAACCTTTAGATATCATTTTGATATCACAATTCGGCCCTGTTCTGCCACCAGCTAGTGTTTGTGAGGCCGCCAAACAAGCATGACGCTAGGCATGGCTATTAAATGCTGAATCATTTCTGTTTACACCTAAGCAAGCCAGAAACTGCCAGATCTGCTTTAGAAGACCTCCCGAAACAAACACCTTCATTACAAATGCATGTTAAAACAAAGAGACCTCTGCCCCGAGCGGGCATCCTGGTGAGCTGAGTGCTTAACTGCCAAGCTAGCTGTATCTACATACTGGCCATACTATTGTCAATTCGGACCCTAATTCAATCATGTAAATTCTGACCTTTCGGAGACATTATCTCAAGCCCAAAACTCATTGTTTTCGCCCCAGACCAGACTAGCCCACGGTCATTCCTTCTCTGATAAAAACCCCCAGTTCTGAGAGCTCCTCGGATCTCTCGCTGGACCGCCTGTTCGGACTACCTTGCCGCCACTTTGTTCTGCGAGCTCCCCTCAGCCGCCACGCCGAGTTTCCTTCTCTTCACTTGGACCTCTTCAAGACTGTGAGAAAGGTGGCATATCACCCATTTTCCTCCAAACTCTCTTTTCCATTTCTTAGTTAGCTGTAAGGTTGTGTTTTCTTATTAATTTGCCTGCTTGTTAATAAATATTATTGTTGCTATTTCAACTGCCTGACTACTCACTGACCCGACGCTGTATATATTGGGTAAAAGATTCCCGCTAAGTTACCCTGCCTCTCGTTAGCTTAAGAGAGTGCTCAAATTAATTTCCCCATCTTGCTTGTGTTTGTTTTGGTTGTTTGGGTGCCCCTCATGGGACCCCCAAGTCACAGGGTAACAGACACATTCCTGAATCTACAAGATCTGAGCAAGTGACCTGGAGATCTGTCATGTTATAATGGAGTTTCCTTCTCTAGGAGAAACAGCATGATGTAGTAAGTATGAATGTTGGACTAGGACTCAAGAACACCAGAGATCAAATGCCTATTCAGCCATGGAAACCCACTAAGTGACTCTGGGTGAATCACACACTCTCAGTCTCCCAGGAAAGCCATGACAAACCTCCTCTGAATAAACCTTGCCAAGAAAACCTTACCACAGAGTCTTTGTAAGTCAGAGTTATCTTGAAGAAATTTAGCACACAACCTTCTCTACACTAACTAATTATTGCATCCACAGACTTCTAATTCAGTTGTTTGTTTCACAAAAGCTATAAATTTTTCTACATTGCTTTACTTAAGAAAAGGCTTACTGAAGGGGCTAAAAAGAAACATGTTAAATTAGTCTATTTTTACTTCACAATAACAAGAAGAGCTGAAATGGATTTTCTTGGAAATTAATTACTAGAAATGTTGGCAACTTGAGGCATTTACCTTGATATAGAAACTCAAAGAAATCTTATACTCATCAGAAAATACATTGATGGAAAAAATGCGGCACAATATTGATTTGATTTAGAACCTATATCATTACGCAA
This sequence comes from Iguana delicatissima, assembly GCA_948472985.1. Classification (NCBI taxonomy): domain Eukaryota; kingdom Metazoa; phylum Chordata; class Lepidosauria; order Squamata; family Iguanidae; genus Iguana; species Iguana delicatissima. The sequence goes on from CAOKZL010002962.1 coordinate 6,290, forward strand.
AAATAATAGCATAGTGGATTTTTTTTTATGAAGAGTTCTCATTGAACTGGCAAACTTAAGCCTAGGCTATACCACTTCAGATTGGGGAAGGGTGGAAAACACTAATGACTTCAATAATATTTTCCCAAAGGTGGGGGAAACTCTACTCCAGGGTTGGATTCATGTGGCCTTCCAGATGTTGTTGCACTGCCTTGCCATCATTCCTTACTACTAGCTATTCTAGCTAAGGCTGTGAGTATCCACAGCCCAACAACATCTGGAGGGCCACATGGTTCTCCTCCCTGCTCTACACTGGAATGAACAAAGAGAAAGATTTAACTTATCTTTCTCTTTGACATATGATTTTCCAGGAATCTCTTCTTTAAAAGGGAAGATGTAATCTCCTATCTCAACCAGAAGTAGTGCAGTCTAGAAATTAGTTTACCCAAATAAGAACTTGGCCTCTAACAAGACCCACATAAAGAAAGCTGATCTGATCATCCAACTAAAATGTGTAACTTGGCCATACAATCAGCTACTGTTCCTGAGGAATAGAAAGTGGCTAATAAAACATTGTTGTGTGTTTTTAAGGAAGAATTCACCAGAAACCCAGAAAATTAATTACTATTCCGTGTAGATTGGTGAAGACCATGATTACAGATAAAATTATCAACTATACAGACCAATCGTACAGTCTTCCAGATTTTGTTGGACAACAAGTCCCATCATTCCTCATCTTTGGCAATGGCTAAGAGCAATGTGAATTGCAGTCACACAATATTTGTGGAGCTGTGCAATTCTGATTCCTGATCTAGACGAACAAGTGTTGCTGAAAAAGAACCAGCACTGCTTCTGTAGAGGTATGCCTTGTCTCATTAACTGCTTAGGACTTATCTGAGTGTCAGGAACCATGTGGATAAGGTTGTTCAATTTTGTATTTCAACTTTTAAAAATAAAACTATTGACAAACAAAAATAGGGCTGTTGACCAACTGTCTCACCAAAGACTGTTAAGTAATACTGGAATAATGGTATAAAATGAAGAGGACTTTTATCATTCAATAACTGCTCAAAGAACATGAATCAATGAGTAATAATAAACAGACACCCCTACCAAGGGAGGAACTAAGAAGATCTGTACTGGGATTGGTACTTTTAGACTTACTGAATAACAATGTGAAGTTAGCAGTGATGGAACATGTCCAGACGAGAATGATCAAAATGGTAAAAGGCCTAGAAACCACGTACTATGAGGAGCAACATAGTGAGCTGGATAAGTTTAGCTGGAAGAACAGAAGATTAAGAGGTGACATGTTAGCTATGTTGAAATATTTGAAGGAATCTCACGTTGAAGATGGAGCAAGCTTATTTTCTTCTGCTCCAGAGACTAGGACACAGAGCAATGGGTTTAAACTTCAGGAAAAGAGATTCTACCTAAACATTAGGGACAATTTCCTCACAGTAAGAGCAGTCTGACAGTGGAATACTCCTCAGAGTAGGGTGGAGTCTCCTTTTTTGGAGGCTTTTAAACAAAAGCTGGATGGCTATCTGTTGGAATTACTTTGTATTCCTGCGTGGCAGGGGTTTAGACTCAGTGGTCCTTGTAGTCTCTTCCAGTTCTATGATTCTATGTGGTCAATAAAATGGCCAAGGTTTCTGATGAAACAGAATTATTCAGGCAGATACAACCAAAAAGGAATTGCAAAGAGTTTCAGAATGTTATCCCCAGATCGGGTCAAAACGGTCAAAATAGTTCCGTGTAACCAAGTTTACAATGGTGCACAAAGGAACAAAATATCCTAAGCACATGTATAATGATGATGTCTGAATGGGTGCTGAATGACCACGAAAGAGAGCTTGGGGCCATGATGAATAGCTCAATGAAACCATTGACCCGGTGTGCAGTGCTGATGAAACAAAGCCAAACTTTATGTTAGGGCCATTATGAAAATGACCAAAAATTGCCAGTATCATGATACTGTAACTTAAAAAGATATGGTTATTGCAGATTTTGAAGAGGTCTTAATGAGGAGCAGCCGAAACAACCAAGGGGCTATTTACAAGGTTGTAACATCTGGAGATATTTAAGTCAGGAAAAACTGTAAAAGTTTTTTATACATTACAGGTATCCCCCGCTTCTTCGACAGGTTAGGGACCACATTGTCAAAAACCTGAAATAATTGAAATCCAAAACCCAAATTTTTTTTCAAGCTTTTTTCTTTTTAAATGAGTATGAAGTGAAAGAAAAAGCAACGCACAGTTGCAGAAGTATGCAGAAGGTCATGGAAACATGGTAAAATGGGTTTAAAGAGTGGACCACATGTTGAATGTATGTGTTTTGGTTATAATTTAAAAAGGTTAAAAAAGCAGATTGTGGAAAAATGGACCACAAACATACAAATTTAGTGTAGTAGCAAATGATGTTTCTCCCCACTGCTCAGTGGTGCAACTAGGGCTGTATTTTGGTGACCCACATACCATTTGCAGGGAGGCAATGAGACAGTGATAAACAGGCCCTGCCTCACCATTGGGCCAGCAGTGCTATCAGAGGTCAAGAAGAGCTACTTCTGCCCAAAGCAGCATCATTTCTTTTCTATTCAAAAAAACAGTAACTTTAAAGTTACAGTGTGGCCAGCAAAGGAGATAGGTAGCTAAATGAATGCACTGTTTACTTTTTGGAGTAAAAATAATAAAATAGGGGGTTTGTTTCCAACACAATGGTACTTCTTCCCAAATAATCATGTTTAGCATCAGGATAGTAGAAACAAACCAGCACAGTGGGTTTAAAATACTCTTTGGGTTTCTTAGAAAAGCTTCCTTGTAATGTCCCTGGATGTTCTGAAAACAACAGTGTAACAGCAATGTTTGTGACAGGGAATAAAACAGTCCAAATCTCTCTTTCTCTCTCTCTTTTTTTCTTCCACGTAGTAGCAATCTGTAATAATACTATGGCAGTTATGGTTGTATGTACATCTTGCTTTGCACTGAAGCTCCACAGCTCCTTTTTACAACCCAATCCAAGAAACATATTGTTATAAGTAGATTTAGAGTGAAAATACCCCCCTCTTTTTTTTAAGAAGAAGCATTCTGAAAAAGTGACTTGAAACAAATAAAGTGATCTAAAGCAAATTGAGATGTAGACTCTACAAGGGTTAACTTCCCCTGAAACATGGAATTCACAGAGGCAGAAAAATTGAAGTCAGGTTTGACAGACTGAGTGGGAAGAAGCTTATGCTTGAGCTGAGCAGCACTTGCACTAGACTTTTGCGAGTAATTGGCACCTGGAACATCAGCTGTTCATTCACACAGCCACACACACAAAGCTGGACTTGGGTCTTATCAAAAGAAAGTTCAATTGAAGGAGAATTGTACTAGTACAGAGGCTATCGATTCCCACAGAAGATCTACTGCGCACATAAACACAATGTTACTGTTTTTATTGTCACTGCAACAAAATTTTAAAGCTCAATAATACCCTGGATCGCAATCTTTAGAAGCAATTTTTATTCATTAAGGTTTATGAAGCCCTCAGATTCCATAAAGTGCAGTAGCCAGATAACTTAAGAAGTATTTAGGGGGGCCAAAACATTTAGGGGATTTGTTAATGCCTAAAATTAATATTTCCTAGGACTCTCATCCGAGATTTATCTGTTTTATTGAATGAATCCATTTAAACTGCTAGCCAGTGAGGTGTAGTGGTTTGAGCACTGGACAACAACCCTGGAGACCAGGGTTCGATTCCCTACTCAGCCATGAAACCCCCCTGGGTGATCCTGGGTGCATCACATACTCTCAGCTCCAGAAAATCACATGATAGGGTCACCTAGGGTCACCATAAGTTGGAAACAACTTGAAGGCACGATAAACAACAATAATCATTAAACATCAATTAATCAGGAAAAAATATAGTAAATTCTTATGTCTCTACCTCTTTTTCCTTAAAAGAAACACAACTTTTCTGTTGCATTTATATAGAGGATCCATCTTACCGGCACCTTTTTAATCAATGTAGTAGAATTAAGTTCAATAGTTTGATTATTACTGATATTTTATGAAAGTAAAGTTAACGAATTTAGCAAGAATTCCATCATTTGAAGAAGGCTACCACTCATATTTGGTGTTTTATTTTCATTATGAAATATATTCAATTTAACTCCAAAATTAGCTCTATTAAAAGCCAGTGGTACTTAAGGCTAGGATGTTTCAAACTTTTTTTTATTTATAAAGTCTGAGGTAGAAAAAAAGTAGTTATCATCAGTAATGGTAGCAGTAATATATTTACTTATAAATGCTTTTTTTTTGCTGCAGCTTACCTATTATTTATTTATTTATTGGGTATTTATACTCCAGCTTTTAACCACAAAGGTTCCCAGAGTGGCTTACAATGTGTTGGTTTCACAGCCCCCTGCCTGCAGGCTTATAATCTAAATAAGCCATGACACACAAGGAAAAGGGGAATTAAGTTCAGCAGGCCCTAGCTGTTCATCTTCCCTTTCAGAGGCTACAGCAATGGCAGCTAGAACACGGAAGGAGGGGTTTTCACCACCCACTATGGAGCCGTGCTTTTTCTGTCCCTCACAGCAGTGGCAGATGGAACGGAGGGAGAGGTTCTTAGTAGCTGTCGGAGCTGAGGCACAATCGTGCGCTACCTGGCTGCTCTTCTCTCCCTCAGAAACCATAGAATTGGGGTTCTTGCCAGCTGCTGGGAGCCAAGAACTATGGAATTGTACCTGGTTGCTCTTCAGCTGCTTACACACAACTCTGAAGTCTTACCCAAACAATGTACTAGACTAAATCTGCTTTACTTCATAAATCACATTATGTTCTTTCATACTGTTCTTCAGATTCTAATGAAGTCCACCTATCAACATGGTGAGCAAAGCATGTATGGAACGCCCATATATTCTAGTTAAGCATGGGGTCCTAAATGCACAGAAAGATATTGCTCATTTCCAGAGTGCTCCTACTAGTGCATACTAGGCCACTAACATTCAGACAAGTAGAAGGGTTTTATCAACATTTTAGTATCATCTCTAAGCAACATTTCATCTCCCCTGCTCAAGTATGAATGGCAGTCAGCAATTTATATGGAAGAAGGTTGAGACATACGTATAAAGGCACTATTGGGATGTGGATTAATGCACATACGACAAGGATAACTCCACTATTTAGTATGAGAGAGATACTACCTATTTCAGTTGTGACTCAGATCTCTGCCTATGTTATTTCACAAAAATTTAGTGGTACCATGTGGCAGTAGGACCAGTCGTTTTCATTGTCATATTCCCATCCCTGGGCTCCATCTCTTCATAGGTACTATCAAGAATATGACAGAAATGCAAGAACTTTAAGTCACTGAAAGCCCTAAAAAATGCCCCTCCTCACAAGTTAAGTTAGTATATCCCCTAAAAACTAAAGCTACTCACAATAACCCCCTAATTGCAATACCAAGAACCAATAATTAGCTGGAGATTAAATATTGGGTAGAAGCCATCACAACATTTCCACAATAGTTCATTCCACTTAGTAACTTCCTCTTTAAGCAAGCATCTAGCAGACCATGAGCCAATCCCCTGGGCAATACCTTTTAATTTATAAAATGGAGACTATCATCCGCTCTCCCTTTAATGGAACTGATACCTTAAGCATTACAAACTAAACTTAAGTATATTTCAAAGGTAAAATAGGTCTTAGCCTTTTAATCCAGCTATCCTTCTCATCAAAGAAAAATACCTCATTTTTATAAAGAGATTGACTGCTTTACCAAGGTAAGGCAAGAGTTTAGTTTACATATGTAACACATGTTATTTAATGTAATACTATATATCCTGAAGCCCACATTCAAGCATTCTCTCTCTTTCTTTCTCTTCCTCTATCTTATTTAAATGCTGTCCCCCATGACCCTACCTTGAAAACATATTTAACACTTAGATCAATAACACACACCGCAATCACCTTTACAACATTTATCTCCTGTCTGAATCAGCACCAGTTAATTACACTGACAAGAAAGGTGAAGGGTTAAGAAGTTTAGTTTATCCCTCTCTCCAAACAGCCAATTCATAAAATGCTTTTCTATTCCCAGCTGAGCATTTTAAAACATATTATCATTCAAATACTCTGAGCAACTTGAAACATTAACTCAACCCCCCGCCCCAACCTACCCAAGATGTCACATATTTCTGTGACTTCATCTGCATTCAAAGAGCTATTTAATCTATCTTCTACTCCAGCACAAGTGACATCATACTTGGCTCTTGCTGCCAGAGTTTACTTCTGCTAAAGCTTCAGTGCATTAATAATGTTAAAGTCCGCCTTCAGTAATGACAGCCATGGTACAATAGCACCACTGGTGTAGTCATCTCACCAGATATGCATATTTCAAGAGGCTGCTCTATGGAGAATGAATGAGCCCAGTGCAAGAGTGTATTTTCAGAGAAACAGCCTGAACATTTGTCAGCAAAACAAGACCCTTCCTAGGAGAAGAGCAAAAGAATCAAGGGACTGCTTAAGATAGCAAACAAATGAGCATATCCTCCCCCAAAAAAAATTTGACCAAAAAAAGATCTTGCAGACAGCTGGGATATGCTAATTTCTTCTCTAGGGAAATAGGTTGCTTTATAAACAGCAGCACTGGCTGAATAATAAAAAGGAATGGACTAAGAGAGATGGACGGCACCTGCATATTCACTCTCTCACACATTGATCCATTCAGAAAAACCAGACATTTCTCCAAGGTGATGTAAGATAAAAATCCATAGCAGTGGAGCACACATGGTGGTGATGCCACATCACTGAGGGGCTTCCCAGAAGTAGCCCACAGCCTCCCACCTGCCTGAGAGCCAAAGACAGCAGCTGCTGCTGCTGCTGCTGCTAAAATTTGCAAGAAAACCTACTAACCTTCTCAACCCAAATTGTAAGCTTCCTTGAACAGACCACCGCAGTCCCAGCCTGACTCCCAGTTTTCTCTACCCAAGACATTACTAACACACATCAAGGGAATTACTCTGTCCCGGTTCTGGAACCTCATTCCTCTTCTCTCAAGAAGGGTAAAACATGAGCCTGTTTATTCTTCATCTGCGTGAATGAATTAAAATAACAACAAGAAATAATACAGTAACAAGAATGCATGTGTAGAGATGCTAAGGAACACATGCACTGCAGTGCACGTAGCAGCAACATCAAGCAATTTGTCCCAAGCTACCGACACTAATTCGCTTAGCTCTGGGTCATTCCACAAGCTGGGAGTCTCAATGCTCAATTCACCAAATCCCAGGGGCAATTAGAAAACCAAATGGCAAAGGCTGCATACCTAGAGGGGGAAGTCCTCCTCCTGCTCCAGGCTGGCCCTAACCAGCAAACTCACTTCCCTTTGCCCCTCCCTCCCGCTCACTGGTCCCATGCTTTCACCCAGTGCCCCTGAGGTCCAAGCAAGTTCCTTTCACCCAGCAGCATCCAACAACCTCGCCTGGAAGCTGCCTCCCATTCACTCCAGCTCCCTTGCCCTGAATAAATCCTTGCATCTACTCCCCACTTCTGCTTCTTCCCCCTCCTCTGTACCAGGTCCTAATAATTCTGGCCCCTTGGCGTGCCCAGCTTTTCTGTCTGGCCCTTGTCCTCAACACCCATTCCCCATGCCTTTTCCGTGCTCCTGAAGTCCCCTCCTCCTTCTCCCCCCACCGCCCCAGCGCTTAGTCGGTGTCCCCTCTTCTTTTCCTTAGAACCAAGATTCTGGAAAGGAAGAAGACTGGCGCTAGGGAAAGGAAGGGGGAGTCTTGCATGAGGGACTTTTTTTTTTTTTTGGTGGTTCTCCTCTTCCTCGGCCAAAAGAAAAGAAAAGAAAAGAAAAGCCCTGGCGGAAGGGGGAGCAGGGGGAGCAGCGTCAGAAAGGACGCTCCGCGCTAGCCGAAGCATCCCAAGGAAGCCAGAGGCACGTCCCGGGCATTTTCTGCTCTGAGGGTTGGACAGCTCCCGGCTGCCTCCTGCCCCTCTCGCCCGGGCGCCTGAAGGCTTTCGGCGCTTCCGCAAACAGCAGCGTGACAGGACAGCCCGGTGACTTCAGGGGCGCGCAGGAGGCTGGCGGGACCCTGGAGAGAAAAGAGAGAAAACTTACTTGCCCGGAGAAGAAGCGGCAGCGGCGAAGGAAGAAAAGAGCGGGCTGCGCTTCGCCGCCGTGCCTCACCGAGCCTGCGGCGCGTGCTGCAATCAGTCGCTCGCTCGCTCGCTCGCTCAGCCCCGACAGCGCGAGCGCGTGCGCCAGGCAGGGCCCTCCCGCTCGCGCGCTGTGAATGGGATTAGCCAAGCGCGCATCCCGGGCTCTCGGCGGGGCGGCCGAGCCACGTTCGGGCATGCTCAGTCGGCTGACCTTCACAGTGTGGAAAGTACCATCGAGAGAGCGCGCGAAAGAGAGGAAGGCGGGGAGGGGGGAGGGAGGGCAATGGATGCTACCATTGGACGAGCGAGCTAAAAATAGAGCCCGGCGGAGATGGGTGGGAGGAGAACGAGAACAGCTGGCGCTTAAAGAGACAGGAGCCCGGCCGGAGGAGGGGAAGCGCTCCCCTCGCTTAGAGAGCTCCCCGGCCATGTGGTAGTGCTATGATTCCACTTTCAAGATCCTATGGAATCCTGGGGTTTGCAGTTTAGGGAGGGGCCTCCTCCCTAAACTGCAAACCTCGGGATTCCAGAGGATCTTGAAAGTGGAATCATAGCACTAGAACAGCCCAGTGTGGAAATGGCCCTTGTTTGGCGGTGGGTGCACGCAGCGCGCACAGACCTTTCACTGCAGATCACAGCCTGCTTTTCTCTCTTTTAGCACACAAACATGGACCCGTGGGACCATAAGGTATATCAGAAACACGGGGATGCCCCTGAAATGGTTTGTTTTGTTCCCTCCATTTGGTTAAGCCTATATGCCAAAATGAGACTGCTGATGCATGAAAATGTCCATTATGTAAAAATGTTATTTAATAACTGAACACCTGGAGAACACCTGGAGTTCAGTTGCTTCTCAACACCGCCACACAGTGAATCTGCTCCTTTTGCTCATATTCTGAGAACAAGGTTTGGATTCTGTACTTAATATCTCCAACCCTTAAACCTCTTAGAGAAAGGATGCTTTGGGAGAAGGTGAGCTTCTTCACAGGGTGGAGGGAGCGGCAGTAACAGTACAGATGTTGTTTGGTTATTCGGTCGCATCCAGATGGCTTTCTTCAAGCTGCAACATTCCCCAGCATTCAAGCTGTAGTATTTCCTTTTGTCTCTGGGAAATATGGTTCAGTATTCCTCCCTAACTCATTTAGCATGATTGAGTCACGCAATGATTATTCCAGTTACACTGGAGACACTCTGGGGTATGCAGCTCCAGGCTGTAAAATGTAACATGTAATGCCACTTTTCCCAAATTCATATCCTCACTACCCAATTACAGCATTTTGATGCCACTTAAACAGCCATGAAATCTTAGGATATGTTGTATGGTGAGATACTTAGAATTTTCTGCTACTGCTATAGTTCAGGGGAGTGGCCTAGAGCTCCCTAGGAGACAGTGCTGAATATCTCACCAAACTAAAAAATCCCAGGTTCCCATAGCATACAGCCATGGAAGTTAAAAGTGCTATCAAACTGCTATAATTGTGCAGTATGGATGCACTCCAGATGTACTGGACCAGTGGCAGCTCATAGCTCCCATGTCAGTGGGGCAGCTGATCCACTCCAGATTTTAGTTTTTATTTTAAGCATCTGTGAAGTTGTTGAACCTATTTTGAAGACAGTGGTCAGCACTTGGCACAGCCCTTTAAAGTCTGTGCTAAAACCCAGTCACCAACTTACTGGCATGAATGCCACCAGTCACCACTGTCTTGGCCTACAGCAGCCTTCATCTCCAGCCAGCTATACCATTAGGCAGAGACAGATGGCTACCTTAGGTAGCAGATGCTGGAGGTAGCTACAATTACATTACCCTGTCTATTCCTTCTGAACCAATCTTCCAGCCATTTCCTTTTGTTATAGAACAGAAGAGAGGCCACCTGCCCTCTGCCTCCATGGCCAGTGCCTTTAGGCATGGTAGACAATGCTTTCATGGAAAACTAAGGCTGACTCTCAAAGAAATGGGTATGCCGCAACACTTGATTGTCCTGTATGCAGGACAAAAAGCTACTGTTAGGACAGAATATGAAGAAATGGAATGGCTTCCAGTTGGCAAGGGGGTCAGGCAAGCCTGCATTTTATCACCCTATCTGTTTAAGCTGTATGTCGGACATATCATACATAAAACAGGATTAGACTCAGAGGAAGGAGGAGAGGAAATTGGAGGAAGGAACATCAACAATTTGAGATATGCTGATGACACCATACTACTAACAGAAAATAGCAAGGACTTGGAACGATTACTGAAGAAAGTCAAGGCAGAAAGTGCAAACGCAAGTTAACAGCTGAATACAAAATAATGACCTATGAAGGAACTAAACAAAATCCTGAAGTATGCTGATGTATCACTGAATGCTAAAGTTAGGATTCTCCATGCCACTATATTTCCAGATTCTATGTATGATTGTGAAAGCTGAAGAGTGAAGAAAGCTGATAGGAAAAGAATCAACTACTTTGAAATGTGGTGCTGGAGGAGAGTTCTGTAGACACCATGGACTGCCAAAAAGACAAATGAATGGGTCCCAGAGCAAATCAAACCTGAACTCTCCCTAGAAGTCAAGATGACTAAACTGAAGTTGTCGTATTTTGGCCACATCGTGAAGACGTGACTCACTAGAAAAGACAATGATACAAGCATAAGGTAGAAGGCAGTAGGAAAAAAAAAGAAGACGACCCCATTACAGATGGATAGACTCAATCAAGGAAGACATGTCGCTGAATCTCCAAGATCTGAGCAGGATGGTTGAGGACAGAGTGACTTGGAGGTCTCTTTGTGTCACCATAAGTCAAAGTCAACTTGATGGCAATTTAAAAAAACAACAGAATACTTTTGGCACCATTTTGTCCTTTGCCTAAGGCAGGAAGAAAATCATGGGCCAGCCCTTGCAAAAGCTGAAGTTGAGGATGTCACTGAGAATCAGTCTACATAAGATTCATTTAAAATATATTCTTCATTTCTTCTGACCCAGATTTTTCAATATTCTTAGTTGCATGTGCTCTCCAATTTGCTACGGAGTATAGTACATATTGAGAGCCAATGCAGTGTAGTAGTTTGAGTGTTGGACTGTGACCGTCGACCAGAGTTCAGTTCTCCACTCCGCCATGGAAACCCATGACATTGGGTGTGCCACATACTCAGCCCCAGAAAACCCCATGCTAGGTTCTCCTTAGTCAGAAATGACTTTAAGGCACACAACAACAACATAGTGCATATTAAAACTTTGTTTGTTCTAATTGCTTTGATTGTTCAGGTAGACTACAAGATAAAACCTCAAAAGGTAATTAATGTGAAGCAGAGTTTAAAGATAAAGAAAGAATTTCATTATTACAAGAGAAGAAAACTTTCCCCAAACTAATGGAAAAAGTTGTGGCCATGCATAGCAGAGGCTATGCCACTGTTCATGTAGTATTTATTTATTTATTTATTTATATTTTATTATTTATTTACATTGGTTTATGTATCTGTTGTAAGGCAAAGAGAGACTGTTTTATAATATACTAGTGTATCTATCTGGCATTGCCTGGGATTTTCTTTTTTCATTGGTAATACTTGTTAAAAAGATTTTGCATTCCTGTCTCTCTAATTTTCCAAATTGTCTTGTTTAGTACTTGTAACTTTTCCCCATATCCCCCAATCCAATATGTATTCAGAGTTATTAACATGCAGAGGTTGGGTTCCTGAGGAAATACACTGCCCTCCTCCTTGCTGCTAGGCCTCATCTCCACAGCAACCAGCCAGGACCAAAAAGAAGGAAATGTCTATGTAATATTTTAGAGTTAAATATTGTATGGTATTATATGACAATATACATTTGGCATAGTAAGATTTTTAACCATATAAAACAACCTTCACAGTGCCTATGTGTGCCGAAATTTGTCTTCCTGAAATACTTAAAGTTACAACTCTTGCTTTGTACTCCACCACAACCTTTGGAATCTGTATTCTTCTGCAGACAGCACCAAAAAAGGAGATGGAGAAGGAGAAGTAGTGGCGGCAGCAGCCAAGATGGCATTCTCAGCCATGGGGTGAGGCCTACAGTGGGCTTAGATAATGTAAATCTCTGCATGCAGAGTTGCACAAGGTGCTATTCAACCCATATGTTGAATTGCAGTGTTGCAGAACTGAACAAGCAGCCAAATGCAGAACCAAAAGTGCACTGTATTATTACATCACATGCACATTGCATGCATGTCTGCATGCATGCACAATGGCATTGCATATGCAACTCTGCTTCCACAACCTTGAACTAAATAGAGACTTTTTGTGTCAGACAAAAATGCCCAACCAATTCTTGCATAGGAATTTACCACTACAGCAAACCAATAAGGAGCTAGATATGATTTCAAGGCCAAGGAACTCTCTTGGAAGCCATTTTTGGATCCCCCATATGCTTACTATATCCATAAACAACACATTTATTTGTCTTTGCTTGTTTAGAGAGATCATTAGTGGCTAGTGATAAATAACATAGTTAAAACAGTGGCCTCTATTTTTAGTTAATGTTGTATGGTCTTAGCAAACATGGCCAGAATCTTCTTTCACAGTCTGTGTTATATAACTTTGCATAAACTTGGCTAAGTAGCAGAGGGACTACGAGATTCTGTTAGTGAATTGCAAGGATGCATAATGGGACACTTGCAAGCGTGTCCTGATACATCAGTTTCTGTTGATGTGCATTGGTGCTCCTTACTTGGTATCCCAATGGACATTGGTTCCATTGTGCATTGAACCTGATGCACATCAGTCACTTTGCTGACTTCCCTACGTAGTAACATAACAGGAGCCCCTTATAGAACTGCCCAACTTATGAAGAGGTAAATCCCCAATATGTTTCCGTAAACTGTTTTATGGTTTAGTTATTTTTCTTGATGCATTGTTCTGCTTCTTCGGCACTGAATGACAATTTTAATATTGTCTTATGCTCCAGTCAGCAATTGTCCCAGGAAGCAGATCGTTGGAATGCAAGAGCTGTGGGCTAGCTAAGCCAGTCCAGATCAGCTACAGGTTATCCAGCTGAATGAAGGAGAAAGCAAGAGAATGATTGACAGCCAGTTAGAAAATCAGACAGCAAGTCAGCAGTCCAAATAAACAAAGTCAGCAAGGAGTCAAACAGAGTCATAAATAGTAGCCGGTCCAAGGTCCAGGGGACAATGAAAATGCCAAAGAGAACTGCCAGTTACCAAATGGATGGTTGTAAGCAACAAAATCTTCAGGGAACTGCTGAAGTACTTATAACCAGGTATCTCAAGGCACCAAGTGCTTACACTTAGTCAGCATCTCCTACTTGAGAGTCTCTGTGACCAAAGTAACTTCTGTTTACCTCACCTGTGCTTGGAGAATGGCTGCACCATCTCTTCAAGCTCCTGCTAGGGAGTAGGGCCCTGCTCTGCCTCAGCTCCCAGCATCTCTGACTCAGAGAGACCCCTGAGAGGAGGAGTTGTAAATTCCTGGCATTCTGATCTGTGCCTGAATCTTCCGACTCCAGAGGCTGAGTTATGACAAACATGGCAAAGGGTGGGGAGCATTATTTGCAATGATAACATGGGCAGAATAATAAATCAGTGTTTTGAAAAGTTACTTTTTTTAATACAATTTGCAGAATTCTCCAGCCAGAAATGTTGGTAGAAAGTTCCTGGGGAACAAAATTTTGCGAATCACATGCTTGCCCTGTAGCTCTTCAGTCTAACCTACTTCAGTCTAACCTACCCTGTAGCTCTTCAGTCTAACCTACAGTGGAAGATTCTGTCAGCAGCATTAAAACAAGGTTCAGCTGCCAGTCCAGTTGGCTTTTGTACATGGAATAGGACAGAGTACCATCTTGTTCTTCACTTCAGGCAATAAAATATTTTGATCCTGTTTTGCTAGGTTAAATCTCACAGATACTCTTTTCTAAGTATCTATTAGTGGGTCTAAGCATGTGGAAAACATCATTGGGGTATTTGGTTCTCCAACTGTTTTAAATAGGAATTGCCACAATCTCTTATCATTGCCCACACTAGATAGGACAGAAGGAAGTTGCAGACCAACACATCTGGAAGCCAAGAGATTCCCCATGGCTGCAACAGACAATAATACTACTATAGATGGAGAAACAGTCTGACCTGGTAGATAAGAACCTTCTTATGATGTCTTATGCTATCCCCGATATATATGATGGGGGGAGGAATGAAGTTTTCAGCCTAAAGTCATTTCCAGTTTCATCAGATCTCTTGCGTACTGAACAAAGGAAACACTTGGACATCATCTTGAAATGTTTCAGTGAAATCCTTTGGCTTTCATCTAGATTCCAATCATCCCATTTCATTGTTCACATCCAACACAGACATATCATGAAGTATCTGAAAACCGATTCCCCTTCCTTCTCCACTTTCACTTAAAAGACTAGACATAATAAAGCTGTGCTCTCTGTTACAGCACATTGGGTTCTACCCATATAGTTGGCTAGAGAAATACATTTTTATAGCTAGCTGGCAAGAAAGCTGCTTTGGGAATAGATATCCAAAAGAGAATCAATGGACTTAGGATGTGGTGATGGGCACTGACCTAGAAAGCTTTGAAAAGACAATTGCACATGTTTATGGAGGACAGATATATGAGTAGTTAATAGCCATAATACCTATATGGAATAGCTAGACATTCAAAAATGGAAAAAATATTTTTTTGAACTGCAGCTCCCAGAATCCTGCAGCCAATAGGACCACAGCACAAGATTTTCATGGTCTTCATGATCTTCTAGAAGCCTTGACTGAGGAGCGGGCAGAGTGTGATCCCTGGGCTGCAGCCCTAGGAGGCATAGGAACCTTTTCACCAAATTTTTGGGTTCCATCTGGGCAGTTTTAGGGCCAGGAGAGGCCTTTTTTAATATATAAATCAGGAAGTGGACAAGGAGTGACTTCTGGTTACTTCCTGTTGTTAAAGAAGGCCTGTTCTGGCCCTAAAATGGCCCTGGGTAGAGTTCCAAAATTGGTGTCTCCATACCCCATGGAGTGTGTTTACAGGCATTTGTAGGCCAATTTAAAAAAAAAAAAGATAGGGGGGTGTACTGGGCAGGTTCAGCCTTCCAAGTTTTCCTTTGGATTAATACAACCTCTTAGGTTCCTAGAGTTCCCACACTTTGGTTTAAATCCAGTTGTGGTCCCATCTCAATTAGACCCATGAAATCAAAGGTACCAAATCAAATTTTAGTAAGCTCCATTGATTCAAGGGGTCTGCTTTAGATGGGATTAACAATTGAATTTACGCCTTGGACTGAATGAGCAAGTCTCTTCTTATGTCCTTACCTAGGCCAGTTTCTGTTCATGTTTGCCCTAGTCAGTTCAAGCTGCAAGTTTGTCAACGAACAGATGTTTTAAAGGGTTGCACAAGTTGGGAGTGCTGTCGTCGTTTACAGGATCTGGCTTTGTAAAGACCTCTAGAGCAGAGACTGCATTCCTGTGTGTGTTGGGGAATTGAGAGATTTTGGTAATGAGACTCTTAACCAGCAGAGTATCTTAGTAATTGCACAAAAAACGGAAGTTGAACAGATTACCAGTCCCACTTCTATCACTCCACCCCAAACACACTTAATCTAGCTCAAAATAAACACAAAAACAGTTTGGTTAAAATATAAAAGAGTTTACTCACAAAATCTTGTGCATAGTCTACACAGGTTCAATTCTTGAGGAAGGTAGGAAGAAATTAACCACTCACATGCTTGCTGAGAATAATCCCTGTTAGGAGATCTCAGAGCATGCTTTCAGGACAAAAGGCGAAGACAAAAAGATGTAAATGGCAAGAGGACCAAAACAAACAGGAAGTTTTCTCTAGACTATCTCTCTATGCCTACAATAAACATGCAAACTAACTAGCCAGTTAATTAAGCACACAAAAGTTGCCACTCCCAACAGTGTGGGGAAGTGAATCTCCAGCCTCTGATGGGAGTGGAATAGGAATAACCCATGCTCCCACCTGCTGGGAGGGAGTCACTACTGCTCTGGAAATTGTTTCTGCCAAAAAAAAAGGACCAATATGCCATACTCTGCAACTGTCTTTGTTTGGCAGGGATTGCCCTAGTTAATTCTCTGCTGTCCCACTTTCTCTTCTGCTTTTAAAATGTCCTGGTTTCTCTCTCCTTTGCCCACTTTCCCCCTTTGTCCTTGCTTACTTCATCTGGTGCAAACTGTACTCAGTTAACTCAGCAGTACGGAAGGGAGAAGAGAGGAGGAGGTGGAGTCTTGGCCTTCTCAGTTGCCTTGTCTGGATTTTTAATTCTCCCAGGCTTTCATAATTGAAATCAATAAATTCCAGGGTTCCTTAGAGTAGTTTTGATTGTCATTCCTCATTAATAAATTTTGTTCTCTTTTTACCTGGTCCTTTTGACTAAATTCTGATGTTGAGCCAAATGTGTCTTAGGGCCTTTCCTCACTACACTGTTATAGTGCTATTATTCCACCTTCAACATCCTATGGAATCCTGGGGTGTGAAGTTTAGGGAGGGGCATTTAGAATTCTCAGCCAGAATGCTCTTTGGCCTCAGCTGAAAGTGGAATAATAGCACTATAACAGTGTAATGCAGAAAAGTCCTGAGTTTTCATCTATGAAATATTGGTGGGTATGGCATGCTCTCTAGACTAGGAGTTGTGTTATGAGGATGTTGATGACTATATACAGTACAGGGATTGATCTATTTCACTACCTTGTGTTTCACAAGATGTTTCAAAGGATTTCAAGAGGTATCAATGAAGATACTCACAATGTCAGCAGTTCCAGCAGCACCTCAGTTCTGGGAGAGGGGGAGCGAAAGAGGATCTTCAGAGAAGTCCATAAAACCCAATCCCAGACTCCTTGCCCATTTCCCTCTAAATCATGCCCTCCTAGCCTTTTCATGGAGGCTATCAGGAAAGTTGAGAGGGCATCCTGAGATGTAATTTGAGCATGGGATTCTTGAGCAATTTGAGCATAAAAATAAGATGGAGTTCTAGGAGAAGAATAGTTACAAATTTAGTGTCATACAGGGCGAGCTTGGAGATATTACAAGACTTAAGACTGAAGAATAATAAAGTAATAATCCTACTTCAATTTGACAGGCTAGAATAGTTATATAAGTTCCTTAGTTTCACTATCAATATTCATCAAGTGTGGCTAAAGGAAACCTTTAGAGGCATGACAAAAATAGAATTTTTTCTTCTACTCTTAACTCATAACTGCCCAAATCTTACTCCTTACATCATTCTTGGAGCAAACAGGGACCATAGAGGTCATAAAATTCACCTTCTGTTGTTATTATTATAGTTGCGGAAAAATCTGATTGCTGAACATCTTCCTCTTAAGTTCCAAGGGAAAGCCAGCTATGTACTATGTATTCAAAGAACCTCATAAATACCAGCAGTGTATCTGACTGAAGAAGTGTGTGATTATCTTTCACCTATCCAGAATGGTACAGTATTCACATTTCTATTGTTTTAGACAGAACCTAATTTATTTTTGTGGTTCGCTATTATAGCATTAGAGATGTTCACTATACTTTTTACTATTTTTCCAGTCATCATTGTCAACTTAGATTTTATGCATATTTTCATTTTACCTTTATCATACTATTATTTCTCTCAACTGAGAACTATTTCACAAGTATTTGTATTGCCATATGACTTTACATAACCTTTCGTCTTTATATTCTAAATAAATTACAAGGTTGTCTCTTATCCTGCACTATTATTATTCCACATAACAAAACTAGACTAAACTGTAGATTTTGCTCAGTTATGTACTCTTTGTAGTTCAAATAATATTTGTGACTTTATATTGAAATACCACTTCTCAAGCAGAGATTGTGCATCTTCCTACTGGTAACAGACCATTTTGCATTCATTCATAACTGATTGCAATTCTACTATCTCTTAGCAAATTAATGACTTTCCTAATCTTCTTGAGGTATGTCATTCCTTACATACCCCCGAAAGACAATGGCCATTTCTGCACTATACTGTTATAGTGCTATTATTCCACTTTCAACATCCTATGGAATCCAGGGGTCTGCAGTTTAGGGAGAGACATTTAGAATTCTCAGCCAGAGAACTCTTTGACCTCAGTAAACTACAAACCCCAGAATTCCACAGGATGTTTAAAGTGGAATAATAGCAGTATAACAGTGTAGTGTAAAAATGGCCAATGAATGGAAGTGAGTAAGGTTATATAGTTCCTTTTCATCTACCATTTCTAGTATGCTTTCCCAAAAGGTTGTCTCAGTTGTTGCTCAATAACACTGGTACCACTTGAGCACTCAATGCAAATCCCAGATCTAGCAAGCTTCAAAATTTGAACCCTGATTCTAAAAGGAGAGTATAATGGCCTACACATTCACTGGATTTTCCTTCACCATTCAAGTGGACTAGTGACCAACATTAACTTCATTTTATCTGGATTTTATTTATTACACATTAAATCCTAATTGGTTCTGGTCTTTAAGACTCATTTTGTAAGTCTGCTGTGTTTATAATAAGATACAGGCCATTTCCGCACACCGCTACTTACCAGATCTCCTGGCTCCCCAGTCCAGTCCAGGCTGCTCCTGAGAAGTGTGTGGCCATCGCTCCGCACTGCTCCGGCATCCAAAATCGCAGCTTCTGGTTGGTCATGGGTCTCGACCAACCCCTGAAGCTCGCCAGCTTAAAGCCCACCCTCCGCAGATCGCAGGCTTGCATTGGTGCGAGCCTGCGAATCTGCATGGGAGAGCAGGCATGCAATGGTGCACGCCGGCTTTTTGAAAAACCTGAAAAATCAGGTTTTTCAAAACACGCTGGAGGACCACTTGGGGTCGCTCCAGAGCGAACTGAAGTGTGGATCTACACTAAGTTATCTGGACCCAGTCCGCTCCAAGGTGCAGACGTCCTCTGTGGAGGACGCACTGCACTGTTTTATTTAACCTGTGTGGAAATGGCCATAGTTTCAGCACATCTTTACAAATCCACAATAGAAATAAATATTAAAGATCTATGACTTAAGAATGTGAGAAGAGTTGCGCTGAAGAGTTGTGCTATACCTAAGGCCATCTAAGAATTTATTCCACAGTGTGACCAGCCAGATGTCTATGGGAATCCCACCAGTAGACCATGAGTACAGCTGCATTATCTTGTTCTTGTTTTCCTTCAACAGACATAAACAGACATATTTCCTTTGGTACCAGAGAGAGTTTATATATCCACAGTGATGACGAATAACCATCAATAACCTTCTTGTGTGTGAATTTGTTCAGTACCTTTCTAAAGGCATCCAACTTGACAGCCAACCACACCAACAAGTTGCTAGTGTTTATTCAGTGGAAAAAGGTGTTGATATATGCTTGCCAGATTCATCTAGCTAGCCACGCTTGGGAATAGGTTATTGGTCTAGACCAGCCATTCTCAACTGTTTTATGACCATGGCCCTGTTAGGAGCTCTCCTCATGATGCAGGGCTCACCATCAAACAGGGATACAACATGAACAGATGGACAGAAAATCATGTGTTATTGAACACCAAGAAAGTTTGAACGTTCTGACATACCAGGAAAAAACAACTTGTAAAAAGTCTGTATGAAATTAAACATCTATCAGGCCTAATGCAATCCTTGAGCTTGATGCTTTTCTGCAAGTTTCATTATACTGGGCTTCAAATAAAACAATGACAGTCAGAAGTCACCTCTTATTGCAATGTCAATCTACCAGGTTATGAAATATATCATAAAAACCTCAGCTTCTAACTTCTAACAGATTGAAAAGTTAAAAGTACAACAACACTGAGCACTGAAAAATCAAGAATGCCTCAGAGTGGACAGTAGTAATAGGGTTAGTTAGCTTGAGTGACCCACAGTGTCCTCTTTCTTGGCTTACCTATGCTGACCCCTTGTTACATAAACTGATACTCTTAGAGATATTTTGCCTGTGTCTCTTCCCATGCGTCTCTTCTCAGCTCTTCTCCGGAATGCAGCTAGATTAGAAAAGCACCCTGACTAACATTCTTATCTTAGAATCAAGTTCCTATAATAAAGCTTTTCATCTCTTTCTCTAAGCCATTAGAGTCTTTGCTCCTTATTTTGGATCTCTGCTCTGCTTCAGACACACACTGTCTATCAAAATCAAGATGTGGGAGGCAAGTAATGAATTTACCAGCCACGCCAAAAAATTGGAGGGAAACTGTTAACTTTAATTAAGGTTGCTGGTTGGGTATTTCATCAGTTCAGTTTCCAGAGCTCCCATAAACTCTTGGAGCTCACAGTTTTTAGTACATGACTTCTTCAAATGTGCCAAGGCCTCCTCAGGCGCCATAGGGCCCCTGTTGAGAATTGTTGGTCTAGATAGGTCTGACCCAGCAAGAATCTTTAAGTACTTAAGTTCAGAGAAAGCAGGTAATCATTTACTAACTCTCCTGTGCCAGCAATACACAGTAAGTTGGGGGAAAAAAATTATTTGCACCTTGAAAGGACATTATGACCCAGTTAATCATCTACTAAAATGGTGTGTTAAATTAATACATCTGTGTTTTCTGTGTAAATATAGTTGTCAAAAACAGAGTAGCAAAGGTCTTCTGGATTAATGCAGTATAAAGCTGAATATCCATTTTGTCATACTCACCTGCAGGGATTTATATTTACATCTCTATGCCAAATACATTTGGATATGTTACTAACAAATGT
Source organism: Iguana delicatissima (assembly GCA_948472985.1). Taxonomy (NCBI): domain Eukaryota; kingdom Metazoa; phylum Chordata; class Lepidosauria; order Squamata; family Iguanidae; genus Iguana; species Iguana delicatissima. The sequence goes on from CAOKZL010002962.1 coordinate 27,061, forward strand.
AAGATGCATGCCCTCCTAAATTTTTCTCTAGCATAACCTACTAGCTGATATTAGGTGTATCTTTAATACTGTCATCAAACAGCCAAATCAATTTACTCCTCCGTAGTCTGAAGAGTAAGAATTAAAAACCCAGCATTTAGCAAATTACAAAGTTCAGCAGTATATCAGATCTAGAAGAAGTACTGAGTTTCACAAGTTAGAGATCCCTTTGTCTCACCTCACACGACTTTTACTTTTTCTGTTGTTTCTCTTCTCTCTCTCCACTTCTATTGTCTTTGCCTACATTCTTTGTTCTTAGTCCTTGTTTCTATCTATAGTGTTGCTCATTTAGTCTTATCAGGCATATCCAGTTCTCTACGAACTCTTCTAAGCATTTGGACACCCTGCAAACACAAGCAATACATGAAGGTGCCCACAGGCCCTCTGGAAAAATGAATATCTTTGAACTCTCCACAGTTTTATCTCTGGGAAAAGATAGTGCTCTTTATCTCTTGCTTTGCTTTTTCTCCCTTGTGTGTCCTTCTCTCCCACCATCACAGTGGCCATTTGGTCTTTCCTTCTACTCAACCCATTCCCAACTTAACATGCAGCCAGACTCCTCCACCATCTGAGTTGTTTGAAGAGTAGAGAGAGTCTGAAAACAGATGGTGGAGTTGTCTACAAACCCTCTAGAGAAATGAATATCCCAGGTCTGCCTCTAGCTCTGCATCTTGTTCAAGTACTGGATTGTTAAAATAAAGGTGTGACAAGATAAGTACAGTGGTGTCTTGATATATGATTGTCGTGAAAGATTCTAGGTTAAATGCATTTAGCTCCAGTTCTGTTCTTCTCCTTCTCCTTCTCCTTCTCCTTCTTCTTCTCTTTGAAGAGGATCAGAGAGCAGATGATAGGAAACATCTTTGCAATCTGGAGACTCACTTCCAGAGCAGATAATATTGGACTTGATGGACAAAGATTACATGAGAAAGTTTGGGCTTGAAAGTCTGGGCAGCAGAATGGGTTAAATATAACAATGAACAACCCAAAGTTTTGTGGCACCTTAAAAACTAACAGTGTTGTTTTTATTATTATTATTATTATTATTATTATTATTATTATTATTATTATTATTTAGCATCAACTTTCACATACAGTTGCTGGTTTCATCAATTTCATCTGATGAAATGGGCCGTAGTCTATAAATGTCTATGCCAATCAAACATTTGTTACTCTTTAAGGTGCCACAAGAATTTTGGTTGTTTTGCTGTAACAGACTAATACAGATAACCCTCTGAAAATTTTTAACAACAACATATAATTTTGCTTTTGCACTTCCCAGCTCTATTAATGAAACGCATTATTTCCTTTGCTCCCATAAATTGTGCAGAGCCTTGGGAGAAGACTAACAAGTGCACTTGACTTACTTTATGGCACCCCTTTCTTATATGTTAAGCCTTATAAGCTACTGACTCTATAAAATAATATATCATTTCCAGCAGGTAATAAGGGTTTTGTTTTCCTAGGAAGGCAGATGCTTTTGTGTGATCATTGAACCTACTGAGAAGTTGTGTTTCTGGTGAATTAGGCTATCAATGGCTACTAGTTATGATGACACCAGTATTGATATTACCACCAGCATCAAAGGCAAGTGTGCTAGAGACCATAAAACTGGGAAAGGGAGCATCATCTTGCCCTCATGCCCTGCTTGAAGACTTCTTAGGGCTCTTCTGGATTGGCAAAAAGCCTCAGAAGCTGCACCTGTAAGGATTGGGGGTGTTTTTGAATATCCAAATGATGAATCTCCTACCTCAATTTATTCCTTGTTAATTTCTGGACCAGCCAGGGTGTTGTGAAACCCAGGCCAGGTGGTTTTAAAAAACCCAAGAAAATCCTGATACCAGCATTTTTAGCTTCTCACATCAGGATCCATTGTCTTCACTTCTCTTGTACCTTTGGGTGTCCCACTGATGACATGGTACATGGGGCAGGATGGAGAGGAGAGGAGACCCTTCCAGCATCACCTTTCAACATGACTACAGCAGGATATGAAATTCTGCTATATTTACTATATGAACGGATATGGGGGTGTAGAAGGCATGAAACCTTACTGGGATTATTAGCCATCTTAGTGGCCTCTTGAGATGCCTATTTGGCCACTCTGTGAACAGAATGCCGGACAAGATAGATCTTTGCAGCATGACTCTTATTATGTTCTTAAACCTAAAGTAATCTAATAATTACTGTTAGAGTTCAACTCCCTGCCCCTGCCTTTCTGTCAGCAAGAGAAGGAAGACAATAGTACTTGCCCAACAGGAGGCGGCGGCAGTGGGGGGTGTCCAATGGAAACAATCAAGGAGAAGTGCTGAGCTGAACTGAAGTCAAGGTCAAATCCAAAGGGTCTGGAATGCTGAAAGTCAGTCCAAAAGGGTCAAGAGAGCCAGAACAAAAGGATTGTGGGAGTTTGAGTAGCGATTTACTACAAGCAAACAGCAAGCCATGCCACAGAGTTACATGCTGACAAAAACAGGTGTTACTCATCATGGTTCTGTTTACTCAGTCTTGCCCAATCAGCTTCTCTCTGAGCTGCTCATTTTTCTTCCTTCTGTGATTGGGAATTGGGGGCAAAGGTAGATCTAATTTCTCTAAATCATTGCTGGTCCTCTCTCCCACTGGCACAGTTTGCAGTAACTCTGTCTCAGCTGATAGAGGTGTTTCCAAGATAGTTTGGTCTATCACTGGCTCTGTTTCTGGCATGATCAATTGCTCATTGACCTCAAAGCCCTCGTCTATCACAATTACAATATGTGCAAGGAAACACAGAAGTGCCATTGTGAGGTAGTGATTTGAGTGTTGGGCTCAGACTCTGGAATACCAAGATTTGAATAGGAATTCAATTGAATGTGGAGTTATGGAAATCCAGAGGATTACTTTGGGCAACTTATGCTCTCTCAGCCTCAGATGAATACAATGGCAAATCTCCTCTGAGTAACTCTTATCAAGAAAACCCTGTGATAGGATTGCTGAAAGTCATAAACGAACTGAGAAGCCCACAAAAACAAGGAAACGCAGAGAAATACTAGCTCTCCCCCACTTCTACAACTAGTCTCCACTGTCTGTCTTTTTCTGTCTTTATAACAATCCACGATTCCAGATGTAAAGCTTAAGTTAATTCTTCCAGACTCAAGCTGAGGAAAGTTGGACAGCTTTCAGTTTACGTGCTGAAAGCTTTGCATTGGCGAGGGAGGCAAGCTGCTTAACTTTTATTAAAAAGCTGCACAGTTTCCTGCCATTGCGTATGGTAGTGTGGATTTCCTGAGCGAACCAAAGTTACAGGACAAAAAATTGTTCCATTGTTCCTGACAGCCATCAGGAATCAAAAAGAAAAAATTGAAATTTACTCTCCCTACCAAAAATACAGTTTGCCCTCCATATTTACTAGGGTTAGGGGCACAGGACCCCACAAAAGTAGAAAAATTGCAAATATCAAAATGTGTGTGTCTGTCTGTGGGAAGAGACCAAGGCATGGTGGGGGGAATGAGCGCCTAGCGTCCAAACCATGTGAGGGAAAGGAAAGGGAAAGAGGGTGGGTAGGCATGGTGGCCCTATACTTCCTCTCTCTCATCCATCTCCTTCCTTGGGTGTGAGGAGAACATGAAGAAAGGGTTTGTGCTGCTGAGAAATGAGGCTGTGAGTCATCCTTAGCTGGCTAGACAGCAGCTGGTGGAGGAGAAAGAGTGTGGGGGCAGAGATTGTTTTTTAAAGGCCTACATGGCCTGACTGGAGCCAGCAAGAGGGAAGGCTCCCCTGAAAATAAGCACCTGCGTGGGGGACTGGGGTTGAAGAAACTGGGAAATAATCAAATCCGTGAAAGTCAAACCCACAAATGTGGAAGGCCAACTATACTATCAATTTTCAACTTAAAGTCTTATTGCCAATAATTAAGCTTAGGAGAAGCATTTCAACCTTTTTAGAAGGGAGGTGTACAAAAACTGGACAATCACCAAAATCATGTGGCAAAGGATATGGCCATTTCAGGGTCCTCAGAGAACTGAGAATCCACGAGGGTTGGAAGTGACCCTCTGGGCTTGAGTTTTCCCACCCTGCTCTATTAGAATGCAATAACAAAAGGCACATACAATGGGATTTCTGCTCATCTGTTTTACTATGAATTAAAATAGTTTTAGAGGGAAAGCTCAGAAAGATACAGATGGTCAGCTTCTGCAAGGAGTTATAGAATGAAAAAATAGCTGCTTGGCATAATGGCATAATGCACTTTCTTTTGTTCTAGGGATGTCTTTGGAGTATATTGCTGACTTCAAAACTAATGAAGTCTAAACTAATAAAACAGTACTAAATGGGCAGATGCAGCATGTACTCTTCAGAAAGCCCCCGCAAACTCATTTCCTTCCTCCACATGTAACTTCAGGCACTCCATGCTGTCTTCTGAAGAGAGCACAGCACACTGTTAAGAAATGTGCCTCATTTCATAACATGCAGAAGCACTGTCTGAGATGTAGGTCAGGGCTGGGTCAGAGCTCTGAGCTGAACTTCATTGTTAGATGCTGGGAATTCATTCTGTAGCATTAGCTTTCTCTGAATACTCTGGGATGCTGCTTTTTCTACAGCAAATCCTTGCCCTGTGGGCAGCCAAAGGCAAAGTTGATGCTGCTTCCCTCTCATAAGACCAAAAAAAGAAAAAAAAAGATAAGAGTATAATCACAATCTGGGGTCATTCAGGCTATCTATTTCCAGCCAGAGGGTTCCTTTCTTATGAAAGTCAGACACACATGTATGCTGATGAACATGGGCTGCTTGTATTTGGAGAGGTACATGCACAGGGAGTGTTATTGTTGTGTGGTTTCAAGTTAACTCCATCTTATGGTAACCCCTTCATAGGATTTTCTTGGCAGGATTTGTTCAGAGGAGGTTTGCCATTGCCTTCCTCTGATGCTGAGAAAGTGTGACTTGCCCAAGGTTCAACCAGTGGCTTTCCATATCCAGGTGGGAATTCACACCCTTGTCTACCAGAGTGCAACACCCAAACCACTACACAACACAGGCTACACCAGGAAGATACAATTTTTCATATTTTTGACAGCTTTTGGATTATATAGGAAGATTGGGGAACCTACAACCTTGTGGATGTGTTGGAATGTGCTCCCCCAAAAACCCACATTTATTGATTGCAATGTTCACAGATAAAACCAAACCAATGTACTCAGCAAGAGGTGTAGATTAATATTGGAGACCATTGGTACTGAGAGTCCAGCTTTCAGACTTGGGATTCTGCATCAGTCTGGAGGAGAGTCTTCCTGGGCCAACAGGCAGCTCAGATGACACCTTCTTGATCTAATTAGATGTTACTGCTTCTGCAGTTTTTAGAAGATTTGGATACCTTAGAAGTGCAGCAATAAAATATACCCTTGAGCAAATACACTAGATGTATCAGAATGTATCAATAGAGGGGCCCATCCAGTACAGGCCAAATAATCTTAAAATGAAAACACAGTTCAAAAATTGGGAAATATCATTCTGGACAAAGCTAATGAGTTTCATGAGTAGCAGTTTCTTAGATTAGCAATGTTCCCCCAGACATGGAGAAGTTTATTAACCAGGGATTTCGCCCCTCTAAGGAAGAAAACAGGGTCTTCTTGTAACAGTCGACAGACAGTGCTCAGCAAAGCTTCCACTATGCCTTGAACCAATTGAACAATACATTTAGAAATGTCTGTCATTAGGATCAGAGTGAAGCCAAGAGAGTGCAGATTGTTAATCTATAATATGAATGGCCTTGAGCATTTTGTTCATTGTTTTCAGACAAGCAAGGCTCCCAAACTGATGCAGGATAGAATAAATAAAAAACAGTATTTAAAAATAGATTTAAAACAAATTTAAAAAGCAATTTGGAAAAGCAGTGAAGAGGAAGATTGTGACCTGCTGCATTGATTTGCAGTGGTATGAAGCAGGACAGAGCAAGTGATGTAAAACAGGATGGAGCAATCAGAGTTGACAGTCATTAAGGTAATGTGAAATGAAAATAATGTTTTCTTTTTCTGTACACTTGGTCCTCCACATTTGGGGGCTTAACTTTCATAGTTTTGATTATTTGTGGGTTTCTCCAACCCTTGTCATCCTCACTTCAAAGGCTTCTTTTCTGGGGGTACCTTCTCTTTCGGCAGCTCCAATCAGACTGTGCAGCCCTTTTAAAAAAATTAACTTCAGGTCTTCCTCTTCCTTCACCAGCCACTGTCTAGCCATCTAAAGATGGATTGCAGTCCAATTTCTCAGCACCACAAACCCTCCTCAATGCCCTCCACACACCCAAGGAAAGAGATGGGAAAGAGAAAGGACGTATAGGGCCATCATGCCAGCCCATTCCCTTTCCCTCTCCTTTCCCTGGATGGACCCTGGATGCCTGCTATCCCCACAGTTCCTTGGTCGCCTTCCCACAGACACACACGCACTTTGATATTTGTGGGTTCTCCACTTTTGTAGGGGTCCTGCACCTCTAACCTTAATGAATGTGGAGGTATAACTGTAAGGGAAAAATTAATAATGCCTTTTAGATGGTAGATGGTATGCTCCAATTCTCTGAGCAGTGAGAATTTCTAGGATTACAGTACTTGCACCGTTAGCCAAATCCACTGTTCCATGCATCAGATCTTCAAGGATACATCCAAGATGCTTGTAATGTTTCTATATGTGAACCATCAGCCAACCTTTTAGTTTCCATGGAAACATATTGCCTCTAAGGTATGTGACAAAAATATGATACTTGCCAGCCTGGCCAGTAGTATTATGGTAGTTTCTTGACCAAAATCCAGTCTTAAAATCATAAATTTCCAAAGTTGGAAAGGACCTAAAAACTGACACTGCCCAACATCTTCAGTTTAGGACATTGCTATATGACTATTTGAATCTTAACTACAGTTAGGCTTCCACATTTGTGGGTTTGACTTTCATGGATGTGAGTATTTGTGAGTTTTCCAGCCCCTGCCCCTCTACCTTAAGTGCTTCTTTTCTGGGGAAACTTTCCATCTTGGGGTCTCCAATCAGGCTACACAGCCCTTTTAAAACTTGCCTCTGGTCCTTCACCCCCTCCACCAGCAGCTGTCTGGCCAGCTAAGGACAGCTCACAGCGCTATTTCTCAGCATCACAAACCCCTTCCCTCCCTTTTATTTTTACAATAACCCTGCAAGGTAAGTTAGTCTAGAGAAGTGTTCCCAAAGTCACTCAACTATGGTAAAATGGAAATTTGAATCCAGGTTCGATCAGTCCTCCTAACACTCAGTCTAAAGCTTAGACTTGAAACCTTGCTGTGCTAACCAACACTCAATCTAAGACAGATGGGTCACATGTAAACTGCAGGCCACACATCCCTCCCTCCCTCCCATTTCTTCCATCCCCCTCTGTCCCCTGCCATCAACTTCCCTGCCAAATTATAGTGGCAATTTGGCAAAACCCTCTGCAGCTTAGGTTTAAAACATGGTACACTGGAAGCATCACCTTGTTTTAAAGCTGATTCTTATACCCAAATATGTTTTGGAAGCTTCCCACAGATTCTGTTTTAAAACAAATCTAGGGGAGAGAGTTAGTGACATGCCAGTGACTAGCCACCAAATTTCAATGATGTGCCATCAAAGTGCAGTAGTGGGTATGGCTTAAGTACTGCATTATACTGGCTTCTAACTGCTGTAAGACTCTGGCCATTTCTGCACTAGACTGTTATAGCACTATTATTCCACTTGCAACATCCTATGGAATCTTGAGGTTTGCAGGATTGTACATCAGTAGAAAAGCAAGGGTATAGAAAGGATTTGCATTTATGCAAAGAGACATAGGCCATAAAGATGCTCATGGATCCTTATCTCCTTCTCTAGTGTCCTCTGCCTATAGGAAGAGACTCTGATCATAAGAGGACTGGTGGATGGAACCTACCTTTAAGGCAAAGGCCAGAAATGTAGCTTTTAGTCATAACATGAGGCACCTTGAATGAAAGAGAATGGTAAAATTCTATCAAGCCCACTGCTTACAGTTTATACGTCCTGATTGCAATTGTGTGCATTATCCAGTCATTCTTGCTCCAGTCAACAACTGCCAGCCATCCTGGGAATAAACATGTACTGAACCATCAAATGGAAGCCAAGTCAAATGCTACTGTGTATATTTTTGGCCTCTGTTCAAAAGCAAAATGTTTAGGGATATCTTTAAAACCTTATTGATCCTTGTAAGGGATTTGATAAAGCTGAGCCCATGAGAGTGATTCCCCTCCCCCGAGAAGTTGTAAAAATTACAAGTCACTCCACTTTCTTTCTCTCTCTGAAGAAATATCCATTAGTATCCACATAATGGATCAACTATCATTTAACCGCTCAATTCTCTAAATCTCACAAGCGCTGACCTTTTTTTTTTCCTTTTCTACACAATGTGTTGACATGTTGAAACACCTTTTCTGGTCAAGGACGAGGAAATCTGATATCATTCTTTACATTTGTATTCTTTAGAGGCTCTTCCCCAACCTGGTTCCATCCAGAGGTCTTAGACTTTAGCTTCCATCATTCTTGACTACGGACCATACTTGTTGGGGCTGGTGGGCATTGTAGGACAATACATGTGGAGGAACTGGGGTTAGGGAAGTGTGTTTAAAGACTAGGGATGCAAAGAAAATTCACAAATTTTCTATTTTTTTAATAAAATAATTTTATTAGCATAGTAACATATACTCATCTGTAACATAAGATAATATAACAGCATCACAAAAGAGAACAAAAAACAAAAAACATGGACTAATGACTACATAACATAAAAGACTAAATAATTTACACAAAATTACTACTACCATTACAATAATATCAGATATATATCTAAAAATATACAAATACTATGTACATACCAATTACCTATTACATACATAACCTGAAAAACAAAAAAAGATTTTTCTAATTCTTGACAAGAAGGGGTGTTGCAACATGTCAAGATACCCTACTGAAAAAAATTGTCCCTCATTGTGTGGTTTCCCACCCCTGCATGAGATGAAAAGCCCTGAATATCTGTGCTTGTTTTTCCTTTTTTTCCTTTTCTTGTAAGGGATTCTTATAGCTACCAGATTAACTATGTTGAATTGTGTGATATGTGTTCCATCTGTCCTTTCCTGCCTCAAGGAAGCCTCCTAGGATGAGGATGGGGAGTTGGAGGATCAAGGTGATAGACTCCAGCTGGAACCAGAGGAGTTTGGTTGGTTTGCCCTGGAATGATTACAAGCAGAAACCAGACCAGAAGATGCTGAGCCAATTCACTCTTCTGAATGTCATAGATTAAAATGCCAGCTGCCTTAAAAGGAACATGCTGAGATAATTAGGCATTTTGTGATTTACAACTAGCTATAAATTAGCACAGCCAAGACCAGTTCTTTGCTTCAAGCAACAGCTCTTAAATCCTCCATGTGGCTTTGTCTGATGTTTCATACTCTAGTGGTTTCTGGACTTTGGCTTATTTCTTGGACTAATCTCGTAGGTGACTCCCAGACCAGCATCTGACCACTCTTTTGCTGTTGATGACTCTGCATTTATGACCCTGGACTTGGTTGGTTTTCCTCTATCTGTTCTTTTGGATTATAGGCACACTCATCTGGGTGCTTACTGCCATTAAACAGGACATCTTCTCAAGTAGTACATTTTTTATGAAGGTATAAAAGATCTAAAGTTTCCACTATAATTTTCAAAGATGCAGATCAAAGAAAGGGAGCGGGGTAAGACAGATATGTTGCATGCTGGACGAGTAGGTGTGGCACAGCCCTATGGGAGGTCTTCAAACAGTGTGATATGTATGTATGTAAGGTAGGCAAATCCTGCCCAATTTATGACCCATTAGACTGAATGAAACCTTAATATAGTGATGGACTGTATGTGGATCCCACATCTGGTTTTGCTAGCTGTTGAAGTCTAAAAACTGAAGCATTCTCAAATATATGGCCAGCCACTGTCTATGTGGCTACTGGATAATCTACATTTGGTTTAATGAGTCATGAACTAGGCAGGCATAGGCTAAGCTTTATGGCTTCCAACAGTGCTTTGAAAGAGAAAAGCCTGTGAAACCAGAGGAGCAAGATCAATCAAAAGAGATTGGAAAGGGTTTTCTTGCAAGCCCTTTCACTGCAAACTCAAGACTGTCAATAATACATGACAGAGTGCAGTGCTGAAAGGATCTATTCCCAACATCTATACTTATTTGTCACAGGGAGGCTTGGATCTGTTATCTAGATGAAACATTAGCCATTAGGAGACAGTAAATATGCTAACAGAGAAGTGCTGAGGATAAGGGGAGAGTATAGAAAACAATCCGAGGAATTTAGGGACAATGAGTTTGGGATTTTTGGTCACATCTTAAAGAGCAACTCGTCCGCTGTTTCTTTCCATCTGCTGAAAGCCTTAATGGAAAATGCCTTACCCATGCCAAGATTTACTCATGATGCTAGTAAGACAAGCTGCTTTGCTTACACTTAGGGAAAAAAGGGGGGGGTTGTAATGTTACAGGTACCAAAGCAGCCTTCATCTAAAAACAACCTAGCTCCGTTGGCTACAGTTAGCAAATTATTCTCAGACTCCACACTTGCTCAGCTGCTTTTGGCAAGGGATAGAAGTAATACATTTTTTATGTTCTGAAACTTCATGAATTTACAAGCCCAAATATTAGAAATGAAAACACTGAAATCACTTCATATAAGGACTACGAATAACTGTTTACATGAATCTATACAACAAAGACAAAAATAAAATAACCAGCAGATGTCAAAGTTGTGTATAACTTGGCATCAAAGAGGAGCTAGATATGAAGGAGGAAAAGCTGGAACCATAATGATTATTTTGTGTTATTTCGTATATTTTAAAACATAGTTTGCCAATTGAGTAAAACATAGTGCTGCTTTTCCTTAATTATGCTCTTTATAATTATATGTTTAAAACAATACATAATTATATGTTTTATTATATATAATATATTGAGCAAGTGCCAGAACCTCTGTTCTGCTATTTCAAAACCTCTGGTTTATATATATATATATATATATTCATTTCTTTTTCATTTTATATTTAGTCCTAATAGCATAAGGAGAACTATACCAAATTAGACAAAAAAACTGTCTAGTCCAGCCTTGTATTCCCACAGCAGCCAATCAGATGCCTATTGAAAACTCACAAAGATGCAATGGCACCCTCTTGCTCAGTACAGGATTTTACTATAGCTGTGATTGGGCCGCTCCATCAAAGATTCCATAAAGGCAGCAGTGCCTGTCTTTAGTATTCAGTGTGTGTTTCTTCTCTGGACAATAGGATGAGTTGCTACGGAAATTACTTATCTCTATTTCCTCAACATTCCATTGAAGTGCTAAATGCTCACAGGGACATTTGTGGACTTATTATTTCTTTTATTTCAGGATTAGTACCATCCACACACATGTACCCAGCAGTAGTTCCTATTAGAATATATAGCACATCAACAAACGCATACAGCACTCAATGGACCAGTTCTTGTAACCAAGTACAGAGTCATTCTTTTATGTTCTTTGCTACCATTCTGTGGATTTCCTGAGATAATAAATACAAGCTTTTCTTTTTGACCTTTCTAATCATTGCAAACAAGAGCAAGCATGGTGTGGTGCTTTGAGCACTGGACTATGATCATGGAGACCAGGGTTCAACTCCCCACTCGGCCATGGAAACCCACTGGGTGACCTTGGGTATGTCACATACTCTCAGCCCCAGAAAATCCCATGATAGGTTCATTTTACGGTCACCACAAGCCAGAAATGACTTGAAGGCACGCAACAACAAACATTGCAAATATGGTAAATTACTTCTGTTTTACTACTGGCTCACATTGCACTAGCCTGCTGCAGTATAAAATCTAAATATTCACACACTTCCAATGCATGCAACAGAGCATACTCCTGTACCTAGGATTTCAGTTAAATCTTTTTTTTTTCCAAATCTTGGCAATGACAGGTGGACTATACATTCTAAAAGAAACAGATTTTACTGTAGATGTAATTCTACAGATATTTGACTTGCCTGAACCCAGTAAGGAGATGTTTTAAGGCTCTTCTTCAAATATCTCTGTCAGCCATTTTAGACTTCCCTAATACATTGTAAATTATTTGCATTGCCTCTCACAGCATTTACAGTTCTGAAGTACTTCATATGAATGTACCATCTTGCTGGAGCAAAGCATGATTCAGTATTCCTGAAGGATCATCAGTCACCTACATCCACCTGACCTATGCCTATCATTGTCTTCATTCATTCAAGGCTGTTTTGCTGTGCAAAATCTTCTGTTCCTTTTTACTCTTATGGGTTACAATCAAATCCACCTAATAGGCAAAATGGAGAGGGGAGCTTCCACATTACATCACTATAGCAGTATGATTTCTTTTTAATTATCAAGGAAACATAATGTGAAATCCTGGGATTTGGAGAGATACTACAGCTCTCTGTCTGACAGCTCTAAATACTCTTCACTAAAATATAAACCCTAAGATTCCATAGGATGAAACCATGGCACACTAGGTGAAATCCTAGTGCTATAATTGTATAATGGCTCCTCCACTTTCACAAGGGTTTGGGGTGCATCTTGTGAAAGTGGAAAACCGTGAATAACTCCTCCCCCCTCCTCCTGCAATCTCCCTCCCATTCTCTTCCAGGGATCCCCTCGACCATTTCCCTCACCTTTTGCATGCCGGGGCCAGAGGCAAGGGGATGAGAGGGGAGCTCTGGAGGGAAGAAGGAAGGTTCATGCAAGCCTTCCCTCCAATTCCTTACCTATTGCCTTGTCACGAGTTCTCAGCGCTGGGGCCAGAGGCAAGGGAAAGGGAGAGTAAGCTCTTGAAGGGAGAAGGAAGGTGTACAATTGCCTCCCCTCCCTTCTCCATTTCCTTGCCTTTTGTCTGGGCACTTGCCTTCCTTCTCTGCACCTGGCAGAATCCAAGGGAATAGGAGGAAAAGAATGATGAGGAAGCTCTTGTATGTCTCATGAATAATCAAATTTGTGAAGGTCAAACCCACCAATGTGGAGGGAGGACTGTGCAGTGTGAAAGGCCCAAGTTTAAGATGCTACTTGAAATTGCAAAGCAAGGAAAAATTAGGGAAGTAAAAATCTATCAATTTTGGTTTTGTTACATTTCTCAGAACCCTACCATCATTCTTAGCACATCAAAACTTCTTGCCCATTCTCCATGGACATTTGTGTGTATGATTCTCTCAATGTGCATGTTTTTTACAGTTCTTTCCCATTGGTTAAAACGCATGAGTTGCATGCATTTACCAGCGAGTAATCTGAAAGTGAAAGAAGAATCTTGATGCCTTTAACTTCTTTCTGATGATAGGGAACCAAGAGAAAGGTGTGCACTTTTGTAATAGTCTCACAGAGAAACTGTGGATAAATTCTATAGGGATAAATTGAACACATTTACAAAAATCTTGGTTAAGGTACAACTCTTTTCCATCTCTAGAATTAAAAGAAAAAACTTCAAGTTTTTTAAAACTCATTCGTCTTTATGGCATGTCATCCTTTCCCTGTTCTCTAGAGAGATATAATTTGCAATTGGGAAGCTGTCACAGACCATGTTGTCTCCTTGGTGTTTATAAATTGTTGCCACATTTTTGACCTTTTCAATTAGCTTTAATAAGCGGGTTGGCAAATGGAAGTGGTTCCACCCTATGAAGTCAAGCAAAATAAACTTAACTCTTCCTGAGCAAAGTGCAGTTTCCATGTTTTTTTCACAGCAGGAAGAATTGAAATCAACCAGTTTTGGAGCTGCTCCTTGCAGTGCTTCGTATGGTCTGAGACAGTAACACGGAAAATGCAGGCCAACTTGATCCACATTTTCTACCAAGAGTGGATGTACTCTCCTGTCTGCCTGTATTATTCCCACTGAGAAGATTTGCATATAGGAGTTGCATGTAAAACATATAACATAATTGATCTCATTTTTGTGTTCTCTTTCCAAGGAGCTACAGAGGGTACCCGTGTGGTCCTCTTCTCACTAAACAAAATGGTCAGGTGGTTGAGTGCTGATCAATTTGAAAAGAAATAAGGCAGTGATGTTTTCATGTATTTGGAGGACTTCTAAGATAGGACCTACTTCCTGGGTCCATTTCCACACTAGACTGTTATAGCGCTGTTATTCCAATTTCAACATCAAAGGCCCCTCCCTAAACTGCAAACCCGAAGATTCCATAGGATGTTGAAAGCGGAATAACAGCACTATAACAGTCTAGTGAAGAAATGGCCTGGGACTACAGTTTTCAGAATTCTAACTATCCATATAGCTTATGAAACAGAAACAACAAAAATGTAATGAAGATATGATATATAAAAAATAAAAAGCCACATAGAAAAGCATATAAAACAGCAAATTATTGTTAATCATTGCCAAGTCACATTTAGTACATGGTGACCCTACGAATGAGAGAATTCTAAGACACTTTGTTATTAACAGTCTTCTTAACATCTTGCACACTTAGGCATCCTTAACAGAGTCCATTAACGTGTAATGCAGACTCTCTCTTTTCCTGCTACTTCCACTTTATCAAGCATTATTGTCTTTTATAATGAGGCGTGTTTTCTCATGGTAATGGCCAAAGTCCAATAGCCTCAGTTTGGGCATTCTGAGCTGTAAGGAGAGTTCAGCTTGATTTGCTCTAGGACCAATTTATTTGCCTTTTTAGCAGTCCATTGCCTCCATAGAACTTTCTTCTCATGCCACTTTTCAAACGAATCAGTTTTCTTCCTGCTGGCTTTCTTCATTGTTGGGCTTTCACAACCATACACAGAAAGCAGAAATACTATGGCTTGGACAATCCTAACTTTGGTATTCAATTATACAAGTCACTAATTTGCAAAAAAAATAGCTTATATAAACAAAGAAAAAGTCTTAATCCATTCACTCTTATAAAATAATTGTGGGAGAGGTAACCTGAACACATTTCATAATATGTTCCCAGCCTTTTTCCTCATTCTTTGGACACTGAAGCAATAATCAAAATGTCACCTTATTACTTGCCTCAACTTTTACCCAAATATAATAATGTCTGTCAGATCAGCAGTGGTTTATCCACTAAGATCATCACAATTATTTCCTTAGTTAGCATACACAAGGGGCTCCTCAAACATACACACAACATACAAAAATCCTAGAAAATGAATATTGAACCAGAGTTAATTTGAGCATCACAAAATAATGAAGGGACAGTCTGCTACAACAATAAAAAATATACAGTTCAGAGGAAACACATCAACAAACAACAAAACAGGGCAACCTTCACTTATTTCCAAAAAATGAAGGAGAGAAAGGGAAGGGGGCTAGATTAGGATAGGGCAATACAATGCATGTGAGCTGTTATGGGCTCCAGATCTCTCCCAAACTCCTCTAGATGTGCCCTGCCCTCATCAAAAAGGTCAAAGAGATTGAGAGAGAGAAAGAATTGCTGCTCTTGGAAATGGCTTTTGAAATAAGATGCATTCTTTGCCCTGTTGCCTTTTTTGCTCAACTTTCAAAAGGAGAGGTTACTGGACAAAACTAGACATTGAATTGTTTCCACTGTCATTTGGGGGAGTCGCTGTGAACCACAGTGAGCCCTGGAGATTTAAAAATAGTCCTGAGGGTCCTGAACCTTGGCTACCCTCTGAAATAGATCATTCGGATCATTTTCTCCAATGAAGGCCCTGCCCCATGTACTCACCGGCTGCGCTTCAACTAGCAGTCTGATATGGAGCAGAGCCTCTGCTGAATATCTTAGTGCGAACAGGTCCACATGGGAGCATGTAGTCCTTGAAAACATTTCATGAACCCATCTAAAGTTGGAAGGGGAGAATGCCAGTCTTTTTTTCTGGCCTGTTTGGCTTCTGCTGTGAAACTGGTGTTCTACAGCACAATAAAATTAATGTAATAATATTTCTTGGCTCACTATAAGGAGGTGTGGCATCTGTTCCTAGTAACAAGGGTTGCCAACGTGAAATCCAGAGAAGGTTCCTGTACCTGTCATGATGGTGTAAAAAGAGGAATTTCGGCAGATATTGCTTATTACCTGAGTGCAAAAAAACCAAAACAAAACAAAAACAGCTGAAATTCCTGTTTTACACCACCATTAAAAGTACAGGATCCATTTGCAGTCTGGCAAATCATACTAGTAACTTCCAGCTCCACTCGGCTTATTTATTAAACTTCCATCTCCCCTTTGTTTGAGATACCGAGGAACATTACACTCTTATCTGTAGATAAGACCCTATCAAGACAGCTGTTCTATGGCTGTCTAAACCAATGAAAATAGACATGCTTTTCCATGGATCTGTTCAGAGACCTTGCTTGTAATTTGTTTAACCCTACATTTACTAATACTACCAAAATCCAACTGAACAGATGCCTTAGTCTACAGTATTCTCTGTTTCTCCGTTGAACATAATTTTACAAAAGTCAAATATAAATAAGCTAAATGAGAAGCTCTTCAGGGAAAAAATACTAGGGAAAAATTCAGAAAATGATGGAGTGTTGGAAGAAAATGGAACAGGAAATTCTTCATGGGCTATTTGAGATGGAGAGTACTTCCTTACAGAAAATAAAATAAATCTGCATATACTATTTGAGCTCATTTTTACAAGGCCATACGTGATAGCAGCCAGGAACATAATCTTGGAGCTGAGGAGATAAGCAAAAGGGCACAGTATCTGTTGGGGAATTGAGCAGTTTTTAGTAATAAGTCTCCCAATCAGCAGAGTATTTTGTAATACACAGGCAGAAGTTGAACAAATTACTAGCCCCACTTTATCATCTCCACCCCAGACACACTTAATCTAGCTCAAAATAAACACAAACAGTTTGGTTAAAAGTATGTAAAAAGAATTTACTCACATAATCTTGTGCATAGTTTACACAGGTTCAAATTCTTGAAGAAAGGTAAGATGAAAATAAGAACTCACATACTTACAAGAAAGCAGGCCTGCCAGAGGATCGGAGACCACATGCTTGCAGGGAAACCAAAGAACAAAGAGAAGACGAAGAAAACATGCAAGGGGAAGTGAGCGTTAACCAAACAACAGGAAATTTACTCTAGCAGTCCCCTCTATGCCTACAATAGACATGCAAACTAACTAGCCAGTTAACTGAAGCACGCAAAGGTTTCCACTCCCAACAGTATCTGCTGTATACCCCAGTTAACAAAATAGATGTGCTCCTGGGCATTACTTCTTGAACAGAAAATTTGGTACCAGAAGGAGAAATAACATGGACAGAATTGGGGTCCTACACCACAAAGTAAACAAAACCATTTTTAAACTTCTGGAAACCGCTTGAAGCATTCTTCCAAAATGCAGCCAGGGATGACTTTTTCACCGGCCTTCACATTTCTTATGATTTCCATTTTAGTGGACAAATTTATAGATCTATGCCTTTTTGGAGCTGGTAAGGTAGACTAATTGACTGCCCCTTTTTCTCTCTTTTCTTGTTCATACCTGCTCTGCATGGGATTCTACAGGCACCTGATGTTTATCTTGCCTGTTGGCCATGCACAGGGCTAAGCAGGATCACCTACAACAGATCCCACTCTTTTCCTGCTCAAACTTTACTGTATTCTTTATTACAGGCACACTGCTATAACCCAACACTGACACTTTCACCATCCTCCTAATGCTGACACTGCTAAAACAAAACCCCTCCCAAGTAGACAAAGGAAAGGAGGAAAATCAGGAGTTGGGCGGGCATAAAAATACTTTCTTTCTTTCTTTCTTTCTTTCTTTCTTTCTTTCTTTCTTTCTTTCTTTCTTTCTTTCTAAAAAAGACATTCACTATCAGAGGGGTGCCTGTACTGGGTTCACTGTTTCCACCCTTTTTCAACACTTTAAAAGTTCCTTTGTAGCTCAATGCTAAATATGAACACAGGAAGTTATTGCATACTGAGTCAGACCATTGGCCCATCTTACCCAGTATTGTTGATTCTAGTTAGCAGTGGTGCTCCAGGATTTCAGGTAGGATTCATTTCCAGATCTACTTGGAGATGCTGGGTACTGAAAGTGTGATCTAATGTATGCAGAACATGTTGGTTGTTGCAGGTCTTCAAGTCACTTCCAACATATGGCAACCCTAGAGAGGGGTTCTCTCAAGAAAAATTTGTTCAAACTGAGTTTGCTATTGCTTTTCTCTGAGGCTGGGAAAGTATGACTTGCCCAAGTCTACTCAGTAGGTTTGCATGTCCCAGAGTCCTAGCCCAACATGCAAACCACTATACTATGCTGGGTCTGTCCACCACCTTACTGCTAACCCATGGTTTTTTCATATATGTTAGATATAAAAATAACAAATAAAAATTACAGAGCAGATCACAGTAGGCAAAATACTTTCAATCTGCAGTTCAAAGAAAATAAAGTCATGTCAGATGCATTCTGGAGAAAGAATCCCACAAGTGAAATGCAGCAAAGAAAGGTGAGAGACCCCACCTTTCTTAGCAGCTGGTAGGAAGAAACCCACAGTAAGGCTTCAGCTGATGTTCTTTCTTTCTTTCTTTCTTTCTTTCTTTCTTTCTTTCTTTCTTTCTTTCTTTCTTTCTTTCTTTCTTTTTAACATCAAGGATGTGAATAGGTGGTCCTTTACATTTCCTGGCTGCAGGCCATTTTTCAACCTTTACAGGTTTAATTCATTGAATTGCACTGGAAATAAACTGTCAGTCAGTGAACATATGTGAATCATTCTAAAAGTTTCCATTGACATTGATTTCACATAGATGAGTATGTGTGCTTATTTGAGTTTGATTTTCCAGTGTAGCCTTGGATCCTTGGGTATAAAAGATATTTTAAAATTCATTTCCAGGCAAACTACTGTACTAAAACAAGCTTCCTAGATGGTATTTTGGGGGGCTTGTCCATCTTTTGCTATGAACAAATCATTCCTTGTTCTCAAGACTTCATCAGTATGCAGCTCTTGTGCACGTTCACCCATAAAGTATTTGGAATTTGTCAGCATCCATGCATAATTTTGACTTGTGCTTGCAGTCTCCCCTAGCTGAGGTCCTCATGCAGAGGTTATTTTTCAAAACAGGAGAGGTGTCAAGTATTTTGTGGTCAATTGTGTATGTGCCTTGTAAAGCAGATTATGGGGGCAAGTTGTACCCTCTTGCCATCTTGTTTTTACTCTATACAATGGGCATCTATGCATATAAAAAAGAGGCTCACAGCTATTAAAAAAAAGGTAAGGAATGGTGTCCCCTCCCCACAACACACACAATTCTGCCTTGAGATGGCACCTCAGCATGTTTGAGGGTAGTCAAGGATTTACTGCCAGTGAAGGTTGGGAAAGGGCAGTTTTGAAGAGGGATTTGTAAAAAGAGTAGGATGTGAATTGGGAGCTTTTTTGAAGGAGCAAATGAAGCAATGTCTTCACAGATTGAGAGGCGGAGGTTGTTTCAAGTACAGGAAACAAGATGGTGCTCTACAGAAGACAGGGAGAGTGAGGAAAGGAAACACAGAAGACAATAATATTATGCCAGATGAGCTTGCAGACAGAGAAATGGATAATCAAAGGCAGAAAGGATTGAAATTTTAGGTGAATTACCATTTGGTTTGTTGGTAATTCACCATCAACATCCTGACAATCAGGTCTGCATAATTACCTTTACATAGAGATGCCCTGTTTTGTTACTGTTCCTTCAACTGTGCCTTAGGATTAACCACATAGTATTAGGCAGAGTGAGATAGTCATCTCAGGCAGCAGTTACCTTCTCTCTGAACCCCCAAAGCTAGTCTAATACCCTCAGGTACTCTGGAGAAAGCTGCCTCACTCCCTATACTAAAGTATGCCAGTCTGTTTGGATTCTATATGTGGAATGAAGTGGATACCATTTTGTCCTTGGCTTCAGGAACCCTACCTCACTCCACAGGTCTTTAACCATATTCCCCTAAAGCTGGTATGGAGTAGTAACAACCAAATATGCAATTTTCCCACTAGGAAACACTCAGAGGAGTCCCAGGCAGCTGAGGAGGTGGGCTCTCTCAGATGGACCTGTAGGCTTAGAATCATAGAGTTGGAAGAGACCACAGAGGCCATTCACTCCACCCCCCTGCCATGCAGAAACACACATCAAAGTACTCCCAACAGATGGCCATCCAGCCTCTGTTTAAAAAGCTCCAAAGAAGGAGACTCCACCATACTCCCAGGCAGCATATTCCATTGTTGGACAGATCTGACCATCAGGAAGTGAAATGTCCTTTCCTGCAGCTTGAATCCACTGTTCCTTCTCCTAGTCTCTGGAGCAGTGAAAAAAAAGACGCCTGCTACGTCCTCGACATGACATCCCTTCAAATATTTAAACACGGCTATCATGTCCCCTCTTAACCTTCTCTTCTGCAGACTAAACATACCCAGCTCCGTAAGACGCTCCTCAGAGAGCATGGCTTCCAAACTCTTCATCCTCCTCTGGACACGCTCCAGCTTGTCAATATGCTTCCTGAATAGAGGTGCCTAGAACTGGACACAGTATTCCAAATGACATCTAACCCAAAGCAGAATAGAGTGGTACCATTACCTCCCTTGATGTAGACACCATACTCCTATTGATGCAACCAAGAATCACATTGGCTTTCCTGGCTGCCGAATCACACTGCTAACTCATGTTCAGCTTGTGATCTACCAAGACTTCTAGATCCCTTTCACATGTACTGCTATCCAGCCATGCGTCCCCCATCCTATACTGGTGCATTCCATTTTTTTCTGCCTAAGTGTAGGATCTTACATTTCTCTCCGTTGAAATTCATTTTGTTAGCATTGGCCCAGTTCTCCAATCTGCCAAAGTTATTTTTAATTTTGACCCTGTCCTCTGGCATATTAGCAACCCCTCCCAATTTGGTATCATCTGCAAATTTGATCAGCATGCCCTCTGCTCCTTCATCCAAGTCATTGATGAAGATGTTGAATAGCACTGGGCCAGGACAGATCTCTGTGACACCCCACTAGTCATTTCTTTCCAGGATAAAAAGCAGCCATTGGTAAGCACCCTTTGGGTTCGGTTGGTCAACCAGTTACCAATCCACTTAACAGTAGCCCTGTCCAGCCCACATTTTACTAGTTTCTTTGCAAGAATGTCATGGGGAACTTTGTCAAAGGCCTTACTGAAGTCAAGATATGCTATGTCCACAGCATTCCCTTCATTTATCAAGCTTGTAACTCTATCGTAAAAAGAGATAAGATTAGTCTGGCATGACTTATTTTTGAGAAATCCATGTTGACTTTTAGTGATTACAGCATTACTTTCTAAGTAATGACAAACTGACTGTTTAATGATCTGCTCTAGGATCTTTCTTGGTATTGATATCAAGCTGACTGGACAATAATTATTTGGGTCCTCTTTTTCTCTTCAATATTTGCCCTCCTCCAGTCTGCTGGGACTTCTCCTGTTCTCCAAGAGTTCTCAAAGATTATTGTGAGTGGTTCAGAAATGACTTCTGCCAGTTCTTTTAATATCCTTGGATGTAATTCATCTGGCCCTGGAGACTTGAATTCATCTAGTTTAGCCAGGTATTCCTGTACTACTTCTCTACCTATTCTGTGCTGCATTCCCCTCCTCTTCCCCATCTGTTGCCCACTCCCACCCCCCATTTTGAGTACTTCTATCCTTTTGGGAGAAGACTGAGGCAAAGAAGGTGTTGAGCAGTTCTGCCTTTTCTCTCCCTCCCTCCATTAGTAATTGGCCATCTTCTCTACGCAATAACCCTATCATTTCCTTCTTTTTTCCTTCTGCTGCAGACATATCTAAAAAAGCCCTTTTTATTATTTTTTTTAATGTCTCTGGCAAGCCTGAGTTTAGCTTTTCTGACCTTCTCTCTACGTATCCTGGCTGTTTGCTTAAATTCCTCTTTGGTGGTTTCACTATTCCATTTCCTGTACATGTTTCTTTTAACACTTAGCTCAGCTCAGAGTTCTTTCGTCAACCATTCCAGTTTCTTTAGATACCTGCCATTTTTCCTCCCTACTGGCACAGTTTTAAATTGTGCTTTCAGAGTATCTCCCTTTTAAGAAATTCCCATCCGTCATGAACTCCTTTCTCTTTCAGTATTCTTGACCATGGAATTTCAGCAAGCAATTCCCTAAGTTTACAGAAATCAACTTTTTTAAAGTCTAAAATGCGTATCTGGCTACACTTGGCTTCTCCTTCCCTCTGAATGACAAATTCTATTTCACTCAGATCCACCTAAGCAGCATATATTCACAGGTCTGCTCATCCCAGTGTCAGTCTTGCTTTGGGCTTCTTTTCGTTTCCTTAATGTAGGATAACTAACTTGTACTTAGAGTAATTTTTTCCTATTGTCACTACTTTTGGCTGTTTGCATGGAAATTAGATCCAGTTTGGGGCCACTAAGGGCTGGTACCTGTCATATCCAGGCAAGAGTCCTTTTATGGAACTTTTAGCACGAATGTGGCAGGACCCACACCCAACTCAGGGGCAAGGGAATCAGCTTCACTCACAGGTGGTGGGAGATCCACATAATGGCTTTTTCCCATCTACTTCCATTACCCCAGATTGGTTTCAGAACATGGACTGGGTTTCTGGTGATTATCAGTCATCAGGCAGGTCGCCTAAGGCTTGGATCTGATCCCTTGCCAGGCCAACCCTTCTCAAGCTGCAACCATTAATCATTGTGGCAGTTTTATCCCAATCGAGGTTGTCATATATCTATTTTGCCAAGTGCCACTCCTTGTATATTTGCTGCCGGATACCACACATGTTTGTCTGGAATCATTTTTTTATTACCTTTCATGAATCCAACCTGTTCTTTTCATATATATTTTTTCTTCTATGATCTCTTCTATGATTTTTTAACAACACTTTCTATCTGCTGGCTGTGTTGGTTTTTAAAATCACTATCGCCTTCTCTTATGTTTTAACATTTGCCATATTGTTTTGCCCTGCTGTTCTTGTTGTTTGCTTTCAAGTCATTTCCAATTTATGAGAACTCTTACGGTGAACCTATCACAGGGTGTTCTGGGGCTGAGAGTCTGTGATGCACCCAAAATCACCCAGTGGGTTTCCATGGCTGAGTGGGGAACTGAACCCTGGTTTCCAGGCTTTATAGTCCAATGCTCAGACAACTACTCCACCCTGGCTCTAAGTTGCCAATTTTATCTTCCATTTTTAAAGATAACCTGATGGACAAAGATGATACGCTGAAGCATGGCAGAAGAAGCTTTGAAAAGCTACAGTCTTGCAGCTTGCCTGCCATGTGTTACTCTTATTGTCTCTCTCCCTGTCTCTCCTGGGATTGAATGGGGTTGAGGTTGAATGGTTTGTAAAAACACTGAAAGCCTTGGATGAAACACATGGCTGCCCAAAGAAAGTGCTGAAGGTTATTTATTATTGATAGATAGCCATAGATATTAATTCCCCTGGTGTTTTTGGATCTGATTTTAACAGTTGTCAAACACTTGGTGTATCCATTAACTCCCTGCTCATGACAGTGAACAAAAATGGACCAGGTAGGTGTGTGTGTCCCTCTCTCTTTCTGTGTTTGTATCTATCTGATGGGCATATAAGAAAGACTAAAACAGAAGAACATTACTAAGTATGATAATGACAAGGCTCTTCCTGAAGAATCCATTAAAAACAAGATGCTGTACTTTGCTCTGGAAATCTTTCTTTTACAGTTTCCATAATGAAATAGTAGGCACTCAGAGTGACTCTGCGGGCTTTCTGCAGCACATAATAAAAGAAATGGGTCCCCAAAGACCAAGTTGATCTCCATTGCGAGAACAACCTTGGGGGCTGGTGGATTGCACTGGGATAATAACAAATGGGATTTAAAAAAAAAAACACATAGAAAGCCCAAGACAAGGGGAAGGGAAGCTGCGGGAATATTTGTTGCATGTCATCTTCCTACAATGAGTTAGAAGCGGATAAGTTCTAAATAATCATGTGGAAATCTGGGCTTATACCAGGACGTATGCTTTGGAACTTTTTGTGCAAGATGGTTGAAATACAGGCTGATAACATCTGCGTATGATTATTATCTTACTATTTTTATATGTTAAAGTTATCATATGTATATAAAATGTTGTTATAGGCAGGGGCATGGCTTTGGGAAGCATAACGAGGGCACTGCCACCCCCTCTAAGAATTCTTCTCCTAATGAAATTTTCCTTCCATCTACAAATTTCTAGCATTCCAGTAACTTCTATCAAGCATTTAGAAATAAGAGTGCAGGAGCCCAAAGAAAAGGGGTAGACAAAGTTATAAACTGAATGTGAACCTAGCAAGTAGAACAGTTCTAGGTATGAACAGTTTCACTGTCTTACTCTTTGCAATGCTAGGAATTTGGGGGCTGCAGGAAAATTTTATTTGGGGGCAATGCCCCTATTCCCTCATACCTATGCCCCCAGTTATAGAACATATTAACTAGTCTCTACATTTGTGTGTGTGTGTGTGTGTGTGTGTGTGTATTTTCCATTTTCCATTGATAACTGGGTATTTTTGAAACATGTTGAAAACACATTGCATGACAATAAAAAACAAATACATCTCCCAGAATCCCTCAGACAACTTGACTAATGCTGAGTGGAGGATTCTGGAACCTGCAATCCACAAAAGTAACTTTCCCAGGTTTTAGGTCAGACAGGTCCGAAATTGGAGTAGTTTGGCATTCCCTAAGCCATGCTGGGCTGTTGGTTAAAGGGCAGAAACTGAAGAGTGGCATTCATCATTTTCTCTCTGGGCTTCTCCTCCATTTCTTTACAGTAGAACTGAAATAATTTAGAGTAGCACCAGAGCTCATCTAAATCTTGTGCTGAATGTGGGCTTTGGATACAAAGCCTGTCCCACTGTGTTGATGCCACACTCCCTTGTACCCTGCTGTTCATTGTCAGTCAGAGCTCTGTCACTGCAGAAGGTTCGGTGGAAAGATCCAAGAGGTAGAGTCTGAATTCTCCCTTCTCATTAGCTGGAAGTCTCTCTATGACCTTGGATGCAGAATTCCCATCTATCCTACAGTTTCCAGAATGCCATCCTAAGGACCAAAGGATTGTACTCTAACTAATGAACAACAATTTGCCATCTGATTCAGTGTTGAGAAGATACTCTTAAGCTAATGAGTGTCCTCACTGAATCAAGTACAGTGAGTGGCTACCACAGATGGGTTTTTTGGTTGTGGCACCCTGACTGTGGATTGTCTTCCCCAAAGAAAGCCATCTGGCCCCGATACTATAGCCTTTCTGACACCAGGTAAAGACTCCCCCCCCTATATTTTCCCAAGTGTTTTAAGGTTGTTGTATGAACTTGGGGGTTTGCGGGGGGTTTTTGTTTTTTGTTTGTTTTGTTTGTTTGTTTTTTGGTCTGTTATGTTAATGTTTTGTTGTTGCTGGCTTTGTGTATTTACGCGGGTAGTGTGGTTAGCTTTGAAAGCATTGAGAGCATTAAAATTGCAGGAGTAGCGGTGTTGACCATTAAACACAAATTAGACAATTAAACACAAAATTCTTTGACTTCGCTTTGTAAGGAGAGGTGGGGACTCAGGTCTTCTCACTGCATGCAAACACTCTTGTAACATCCAAAACCAAAGATGCAGACCTGAAAGCTTTCATGGCTCCAACAGTGTTACTTTTGTTTCCCCTGCATTAACGTTTTTTTTAACCATCTTTCCCTGGTGAAGACCTTGAACTTCAAAATAATGGTGCTTTTGCATCTTCTCGTTGGCATAATAAAGGTGTCACCATGTATGTTCCATTTTGTATTCAGAGAGCATTGTTAATTTGTACCATTTATTAACAACCTATGGAGGTATACAAATAATGGCTGTAAGCTGCTTTGAGTCCCCTCGGGAAGAAAAGTGGGATAAAAATAAAGAGAAGCAGCAGCAGCAGCAGCAGCAGCAGCAGCAAGTAAATGAATTTAAAAAACAACCACAAATGCCTTCAAACAGGAGGGAATTATCTACTAACTGGCTTCTTAAATGCTGGTGTACCTCTTTCTAGGTTCTACAGGGCCAACTATAATTGAATATTACAAACTGAATCACAATTTAAGCCCAATATACATTTTTAACAACAATACAACAGATATTACGTTTGACATATATGCACGGTCATAAAAGTTTCAAGCATCCAGTGAGATGCCAGTGCAGGAACTGACTGCAAAACTCTTCTGCCTCTGCTGCTTAGTTGTATTGCAATATTTAAATGCAGATCATGAAACTCTAAATTAAAAAAAAAATAGAAGCAAACACAATATAAAAATTGCACTACGTATAATTTACCCTATTGTTCCCTCCTAAATACACAACTGAAAATACCACTACTGTTGTTGTTGTTATGTGCCTTCAAGTAGTTTCAGACTTACGGTGACTCTAAGGTGAACCTGAAAAACTACAAGCACTCCATCCTCAGAAGTAAGGAAACTACTACCCACAAGAGGGATTTTTTTTAAAAAAACAAAACATAGATAATGATCAAATATTACTATTTATACCCACAAAATTCTTATGGTATATTTGTTACACCTACGTACCAAACATAACATCCATGTACATGTATGGACATTTCCGCACTAGACTGTTATAGCGCTATTATTTCACTTTCGACATCCTATGGAATCCCAGGGTTTGCAGTTGAGGGAGGGGCCTTTGGGGGCCCCTCCCTCAACTGCAAACCCCAGGATTCCATAGGATGTTGAAAGTGGAATAACAGTACTATAACAGTCTAGTGCAGAAATGGCAAGTATTTGCTGCTGAGATAAGCTGGATAATTATCTTTCATTAGAACCTAGAAATGCTTTACTCAAGAGGAGTGTTGACATTTAGTATAGATACCAGCTGCTATTACAAGTAGTCTTTGGGACTGAATAAAAAAGGAGGATCCATATATTCAAAGAAAAAACAGGATGACGAAGACCAATACATTTGAAACATCTCATTTAAAGATCCTGGAAACAGATGTACCATCTGTCAACTTTCATTATACCTTGATAATATATCTATCATTGTATCTAATTTTTTTTTTTGGCCTACATTGCCCATTGTTTGCTTTATTACCTATGACAGTCTTTTGTATAATATTGTGGTCTCAGAACCTTATTTACGAGTTCTTTCTGTACATGTACATGTACATGGATGTTATGTTTGATACGTAGTTGTTATTAATATACTGTAAGAATTTTATGGGTATAAATAGTAATATTTGATCATTGCCTATGGTGTTTTTTTTTATCCTTCCTGTGGGTAAAAATTTCCTAAGGTGAACCTACCAAGGGCTTTTGGGGGGTTGTGTGTATATGATGCACTCAATGTCACTGTCAAGGTTAAAAAGGCCCATTTCTTAACCCTGGCAACTGCCGCTCCTCTCTAGTTCCCCAGCTCCAGTTATCCCTTTCTTTCTGTACAAAACCAGCAAGTACTGCCCCTTCCTTCAGGTTTCCCAACCGACTGGGCCAAATCAATAACTCATAGAGGTTACACTCATGTGACTTTTAAAAAAATCTTTTTATCTGGGCTGCCTAAGATGCTAAGTTCATTTCATAAGGAGAAACTGGCTTTAACTGCTGCAGCGTGGCTAGCCATTACCCATTTTCCATGCTTGGAATTAGGGTCTGAATTTTAATAAGGATGCTGAGCTTGAGAGAGAAAAAAAGAGGACAAAGCAGAACTCCAGTATGTTAAAAATATAGCCCAGGAAAGTGAACCAAATAATAACTGTGGCTAAATATTAAAATTATGCCTGGTCTAATTACAATTCATTTTCTATGGATATTCTGTTTTAAAACAGAAAGATCCATTTGTTTGTTTGTTTAGTGTATCTCTCCACTTTCTCCCATACAGGACCCAGTGTGGCTCACATTAAAACAATACAGCTAAAAACAATCTGAAATACAACAATTAAGAAAGCATTGAACACAAATCAGTTAAAAACATTGACTTAAAACAATTTAAAAACACATTAGAACCTTCCTGGTGCACTACCCTGACTTGCTAAGAATTGTAAGCCTGTTTAAATAAGAAAGTTTTGGTCCGCTAGTAAAAAGAGATTTAGTAAATAAGACGAGGGTAGGGATGCAATTTTACTAAGCCAAGGTCTGCATGAAACTTGACTGTGGTCCATATGTGATCCTTTAGCCATGTGTTCCTCACCTCCCAAATAGCAAACTCAGTTCCTTCAACTGGCAATTACTTATGGAGGCCAAACAGCACTCCCTCTTCACCTGTGAACAAGATGGAGGTGCCAGCATGATCGTAGAGTTGTCAAGGTTTGTAAATGTGTAAAATTCTTTAGGAAAATTAAGCCAAGGGGCTGATGCACCAAACAGGCAATAAGGTCAGAGAACGTCCAGTGCATTTTGTGTGCTAACTGACTATTTCATGCTGTCAGCTCTCTTGAAGGCCACTACACAGTTTTCTTTCTGGACCACTTGCTCCTCAGTCTTGTCTTCTTCTGTGATCACAGGTCTGGTTCCACTGATGACAGCAGTGGCATATCTAATGTAAATAGTGCCTGGGGCAAGTGTGGAAGTTGCACCCCTAACTTCTTACCCCTACCCCACCTCCTACCCCTACATGAATGGCTTTTTGTACACACACACCCCGCCAGCATTGGGACTCAGGATACATGCCCTACTTGCCCATCCCTAGATAAACCTCTGGATGATAACTTACTGCCTCACTTTGTCTTCAGTGCCTGTTTCTGAGCTCCTTAACTACCCAATCTTCTCAGGTCTTCATATCTTTTGTTTCCTTCTTCCCACTTCATGCCTTAGCAGTTTTCTATCTTCACAACTATTCAATCAGATTTGAGGGGCCCAACATTGCAAATTCCTCTCAGCTGAACATTCTCCACCATTCTTTTGAAATGTTGGGCCTTTCAAATCTGATTAGACACTACTAAGCAATCTGTGAAACACAATTTGGATCCCATATTGGTGGTGGTGGTAGTAGCAGTGGTGTTGTGTGCCTCCAAGTCAATTCCAGCTTATGGTGACCCACAGATGAACCTATCATGGGTTTTATGGGGGGCTGAGAGTGTATGATGCTTCCAAAGTTACACAGTGGGTTTCCATGGCTAAATAGGGAACCAAGCCCTGGTCTCCAGGGTTGTTGTACAACACTCAAGCCACTAGACCATGCTGGCTGTCTGGATCCTATGTATTGCTACAAATCTTCAAGCTACAAAACTATTCTCTAACAATTAGAACCCAATAACCACCTTCTACCACTGCACCAGAGTGTGTCTAATATACACATGCATACTGGCTCAGATGCTTTGGACTAGTCCTAGTGTTTACATGCAGGGCTATATAAATTGGCTCAGGGACGCTTCCTCCTTCAGACTATTTTTAGTCACTGTGCCTATTAAGCCAATACACCAATATTGTTGGGAAGAAAAATGTCTGCATTCTAAATATATCTTAAATGCATCCTGGCGTCATACATCAGTGAGTCATCAATACATTATTTATAATAAAATGCAAAAGGAGGAATCATCTGGAAAAGCAAATCAATACTGAGCACAGAAACAGACAAACAGCTGCAATGATAAGATATCATGAAGGCTTGTTATAAATAAATTGCTCTAACTACTGCTTACTATTTTTAATCTCAGCTAATGTATTGTTTTGAACGGGCTTCTTTTTTAAAAAAAAATGCATGAGACAGGAAAAGTTGCCAGAATCAATATGAGTACAATATGGTCCCAAGTGTATTATGTTATATATTGTCCTATAAAAAGACACATCACAAGTAAAAGTACAACCAGATAGAGATGTTCACGTAACAAATAGTCTCTAGCCCAACAGAACTGTGGGGCTTCAGAGATATTTATTTTCTGCAGCACAAGCTGGTAAAATAGTGCATATAATAAATAACCACATATTGCCTAAAGCCATGGAGATCCTATAAATCAACGTAGAGGCTGCTGCCAAAGGATGCAAGAGATGTGGAGTTAAAGCAATTGGGGATGTCAATAGCATCAGGTTTACTGATGTATCACAAAGGTCTCATGTGGATATTTTACAGCTGTGGTGCTGCAGTTCTCCCAAATGCAAATGGTAAGGCAAGGGTTTTCAAACCATTCTGTCTTCAGGTAACCCTCTTCCTGTTGATTTGTCTTCAGTGGAAACCCTGAAAGATATAGTGATTTGGGAGTGAGAGCATGTTTTGAAGGAATCCTTCAGTTTATATAGGGCATTGGCCAATCCTGTTGGATATTTTTTAAAGATAGGCTTCCAGTTCAGGTCTGATGAACAGCTGCAGAAGACTAGTATCAAATAAGAAATCTCTCACTGAAGAACCCTGATAAAATTCCAGGTTTCTAGAACTTCAGGTTTCTCCAGAACAAAATCTAAAAAGACCCTTATCAAAATTTCTGCAATAAATGCATTTTATTATTATGAAATCTCTATTTTTTCCAGTCTGACAATCCGTTCTCCACGCTTAGTTTAAAGCTACAGTCCTGCTGCCAACCACGCCCTCCTGCCTGGCCTTGAAAAGGGACAGACAGAAGAACACCAGAGAGGCTCCTGCTGCTAGGCAGCAGATGGGCTGCTGGGTGGGGAGGATGGGTTATGTTATATTATGTTATAAGTGTTTTTAATATATTTGATGTATTGTTTAATTGCTTTGATGTATTTGATGTGTTGTTGTGGTGCCGCCTCGATGCATTGGGAGAGGCGGGATATAAATAAATCAGTCAGTCAGTCAGTCAAAACATGTATCACAAGATAGTTCCTCCGAATTAGCATATACAAGACTGGACTGCATATTATACACACTGAGGATCTGGATCTTTTTTCTGTTGTAGAATATTGTGGATAAACTCATATTTAACAGCTAATATTTAACAGAAAAGGTTAGTTTGGAAAATATGAAGAAATTCTACTTCTAGACCACTGGGCTGCTTTCCTAGATCTCTTATGACATTTTAACCATTAAAAGAGATTGTCTTAAATGTCTCTTCAAATTCTCTTGGCTCACTGGAACACTTTCCTGGTTTCTTTATGGCTTTTAAACTATTAGAAGAGATTGCCTTTCATTTTTCTTTGAATGTTAGATGATATCCCTTTATCCTATAAGGGTTAAAGCCATACCTTGATTCTAAGATGAACAGAACAGCCTTACAGTCTTGGGAATATTCTGCAACATACATCCAGCCAAAAGAGATGTGTCATAACATTTTTATCTGTCACACTTACTGTTACCTAGTCACCTCTGTAATATCCTTTAATATTGTTCTCATTTTGATAGGATGCAAAATGAGCATCCCTGAAATCTGGTGTTGAATTGTGTTCAAAAGAAAACATTATCCTGGTGTTCACCTGCCTGAGCAAAAGGCAAATCTGGGGTTAGGGGTTTTGGTACAAATGTAGGACTGGATTCCTGAACATGGAACCTCTGCAGTGCATTTAACCAAATGCAGTTACACAGTCTTCTGCATGCATTGCCATACGAATGAAGGATTTGACTACATGTCCAAATCTTTGTACCGAATTTTATCCTACAGACAAGCCCCAACATAAGTCTGAAGTTTGATATTATTTAATTACTGTCTAACAAAAATCAATCAGAACAGAAACACTTAGATCTTTCATTCCCCAGTTATTTTTAGCAGCAATCATATCACTGACAAAATTATGCCACACTCCCACATCTGTTTTTAAGGCACAGTGACAAATTGCAAACATTGCTTTAATGGATGTGTTTTATATCAATCAACCAGACATAACAATCTAAGCAAAACTGTACTTGGTTAGACCAAGGGTGCTTCTAAAGTTACTCTGTTCTCATTCTGGCTGAACAGATGCCTATAATGTCATGCAGAAGTATTCACATGCACTCCTTTGATTTTTCCATGTTTTGTTGTAGAACGGGAACTGAAATTTATTACTACTTAATGTACGTAAGATATATAACACTGTGAAGGTGCCATATTCTTTGATTGAGCTACAAAAGTGAAGTAAAAAGAACCCAACTAGGGCCATTTCCGCACTAGCCTGTTATAGCGCGATGATTCCACTTTCAACAGCCTCTGGAATCCTGGGGTTTGCAGTTTCGGGAGGGGCCGCCCGGCCCCTCCCGAAACTGCAAACCCCAGGATTCCAGAGGCTGTTGAAAGTGGAATCATCGCGCTATAACAGGCTAGTGCGGAAATGGCCTAGAACTTGTTCCTTACATTCACCTCCTGAGTCATTACTTTGTAGAAGCACCTTTGGCAGCAAGATACCAGGTACCTTGTCAAAGTACCACCGCACAGCAAGAGCACAGGAAAAAACTGAAGTAAAATCTCCCTGCCATTACTGCTTTTGAAAGTAAAACCCCCCTAATGTTTCATTTTTAATCTGCTGCCTGTTGCGCTCTCTTCACCTAAGTCCATTCCTCAGGAAGAACAGCATAATTTCTACACATAACATCATCTACTACATGCAACCATGTCCTAAAATTCCTTTGCTGCTTAGGTAAAGGCCTTGAAAATCAGGAGCAAACAAACAGGTATAGCTAAGCAGACAATTTTTTTAAAAAATATATAACATAAGCAGATTGACAAAAACATGTTCTTATGGGGTCTCCCCATTTGCAGGTTTAACTTTCATGGATTTGCTTATTTGTGGGTTTCTCCAAATCCTTCCTCTGCACCTCACAGGCTTCTTCTCCAGGGGAACCTTGCCTCTCAGTGGTTCTGATCAGGCTGCGCAGCCCTTTAAAAACCCACCTCTGGTCTTCTTCCTCTTCCTCCTCCACCAGCTGCTGCCTGGCCAAGCTAAGGACAGCTTGCAGCCCAGTTTCTCAGCACCACAAACTGTCTCCTAATGTCCCTCACACACCCAAGGAAGGAGACAGGTGAGAGAAGAAGCATAGGGCCACCCACACCAATCCAACCCCCATCCCTCTCCTTTCCCTAACCTGGTTTGGACCCCACCAAACTTCAGCCCTCTTCCCACAAACATAAACACACATTTTTGATATTTGTGCTCTTTGCCACTTTTGTGAGGGTTCTCTGGCATTAACCCTAATGAATGTGGTAGGGCCAACTGTATAAAAAATATTAAAATAAATAAAAATATGCACTTAAGAAGAATAAAAGACCAATTTTAAAATAGTACAGTTTAAAGTGATATAGCATGCTGCATAATGGAAAATGTTACCTTTTCTTTTAAAAAAGAACTTCAGCTCTAATACATGTCAGAGAAAAAAAAAGAATATTGCCTGTGAACAGAATTACTGTAAAGGAGAGGTCAATTCCTTCCTCCATAGGAAAGGAGTACCAGAACCTTGGGGCAGCCACAAAAAAACTCTTATCTGACATCCCCATGAACCATACCTCAGAAGGTGATGGGACTGAAAGAAGGGCCTCTCCTGAGTATCTCAGGGCCCCAGAAGTTCATACAGGAAGACTGAGGGCTTTTTCACACTTTGGGAAGAAAATGGGGCATTCTGTTACTCACCAGACTGGCATGCTCCCTCCGACGATCCACGCTGATCCGGAGCAGTGCGTGGCCGTGCTACACACTGCTCCGGGGACGAAAATGGCGGCTTCTGGTTGGTGGAGGCTCTCCACCAACTGGAGAAGCTCGCCAGCCAAAAGCCCACCCCCGGAAGATCTGCAGCCTCATGCTGGTGCGAGCCTGCAGAGCTACACAGGAGCGCAGCGATGGAGTGGGGCGCGCTGGGCTATTGAAAGACCTGTTTTAAGCGGTCTTTCAATAGCACGGTGAACTACCAGTTCTGGTCGTTCTGGAGCAGGCTGAAGTCCGAAACTACAGAAAGCAGTCGGGACCCAGTCCGCCCCCAAGTGCAAACGTCCTCGCTGGAGGATGCGCTGTCCCGCTGGAGGATGCGCTGTTGTAAAAACAAAATGCGGAAAAGGCCTGAGTTTGTCAAACAGCCTGAACCTAAACCATAAAACCTAAAAACATATTAAACATATTAATTAAATAATTTTAGAAAGTTAAAATTAAAACAATCTAAACCCATGTATGTATACAGATTTGGATGAAATAATTAATTTGGCACTGGAGTGACATCAAGTTAGTACAAAACCCAGCCTCCAAGAGGAGGGCATTCCATAAATGAGGTGCCACAGCAGAGAAATCCTTCTCCCATGTCCTCACACAACATGTTAGGGCATTGTGGAGGGGTCCTTTAAAAGATCTCATTCTTCAGACAGGCATATACACAGAGAGGTACTCCTTCATTTATATTATTTGTATAAGTGTTCCTATTCACCAATCCAGCTGCTGCAGTTACCAGCCTAGCTGAATCTACTGAGACATCTTGAAGGGCAGCCCCAAACAGCGTGTATTACAGTAGTCTAAGTGGGAGATTAACAGAGAATGAACTATCACGGTCAGGTTATCCTTGTTCAAGAAATTTGACATGCAAAGCACAGACTCCACTTGGGCCTCTGGTGATACAGATGGATCGAGGAGATTTCCCAAACCAGACACTTTCAAGGGGAGTTCAACCCCAAACAGTACAGGTCACTTAGTTCCCAAAATCAGGAACCACTAGCCCACAGTCAGTCTCTCTCTTATTGGCCCTCATTCAGCACATTACTACATCCAGGTATTGGCTCAGGATCCTCACAGTCCCAATTGACTCTGGTGATAAGGAGAAACAGAGACAAGCCAACCCCCCAACTCCTAATGACCTCACCCAGAGCTTTTGTACAGACATTAAACAGCTTGGAAGATAGAACAAAATCCTGTGGCATTGCACAGCTTAATAGCCAAATTAAATGAGGTAATGGTTTGTTGCCTTCCTGTGGATCAGGGAGTCAAGACAGCCTGCTAATTATGGGTCTGAATTCCATAAGCAAAGTATGACAGATCTTCACTTGACTAACTGCCATCTCAGCATCTTAATAAGTGAAGGTTTTTATTCAGATCTTTCAATTCTGACTAAAGGAGGCCTTCACAGCATCTCATTTGACTATATGACAATGTGCATAGATGTAAACAAGCCTGCATCTTCCAGATTCACTCTGAAGCAGCAGCTTTAAATTTCCAGGTGGGCACTAAAGAACACAACATACTGTCTAGCAAATGACAGTGTTTACCTTTAAAAGATTATTCTTGGGTACTGAAAATGTTGGTTATCTGTAAGAGAATAGTAACATTATTTTTTTAAAAAAATTGTTCTTTTGGGATCCACTATTCTGTAATTATGATCTTTAAAAGTTGGCTCATTCCATTAGGCAACTGAAGTTCCTCTGCATTTTGTTCTGAATGTGTATTCATCTTATTTTATTGTGTTAAAAATCATTTTATCATAATTAATATTTTAAAATAGTTTTGAATAAACATTAATTTGTCCTACTTTTTTTAAAAAATGTTCTTTTTTCTGAGTGTTTAGGAAAGTTTTTTTAATTTGCTTCTGAATTCTGCAGGTAAGTATTTGTGGCCAATAACCAAATCACTTATAAAATCAAGTGAAGACATATTATTGCTCTAGATTACAGTTCATGCGTAGGACATAATGATAATGATAAATGACATTCATTGAAAGAGCAGAGGCTGTTCTAAAATCTACTCATAATACAAGCAAACTTGTCTAGATTTACTAATGCTTAGAGTAAACCTATTAAAATCAATGGCATTTAAATCAGGTGTGACCAGATTGCCTCACTAAATTCCATGGGTCTGCTCCAATTACTGCCAACTCTGGAGCCAACCCATTATGTTGTCAGAGTGCACTGCTGAAAATATAATTGTGGAAATTATATCTCTGCTGAGAAGGGTCTCAACTCACCTGGAACCTCACCCTCTTGAAGGTGGTTGGTGATGAGGTCTATCTGAATAGCATGGGATCAAGCACTAACTGCAAAGCAGCATAGCTCACACTGACCTCCCCAGAAGTCTCCAACTATCTAGCCAGTCAAAGTCCTATTTAGTCTGGCTGGAAAGTGGAGGTTTCCAGAAGGCTCAGGAAGCAGAGGTTGTTTTCCACTGCTCCAGAGACTAGGACAAGGATTCAAACTACAAGAAAAAAGATTCCACCTAAACCTCAGGAAGAACTTCCTGATGATCAGAGCTGTTTGACAGTGGAATATTCTGTCTCAGAGTATAGTGGAGTCTTCTTCTTCACAGGTTTTTAAACAGAGGCTGGATGGCCATCTGTTAGGAGCGCTCTGATGTGTGTTCCTGCATGGCAGGGGGTTCAACTGGATGGCCCCTCAGGTCTCTTCTAACCTTATGATTCTATGATTCTGTATACCAGACAAGAATGTCCTGGAAATCAGAAAGTCAAATGTCGGAAGGCATGATTTGCGCCAACTTCAGATTATGTATATGTATATAGGGTACAGCAGGATGATGATTTTTAAAAGGTTCTCAGATGCGAGGAGGAAGGCTGTTAAAATTTATGCATCCGATCCCTTATTTTTTCCTCTCTTGTAGGTTCAATTGGATCAGCAACAAATTGTATAGATACCAAATGATAATTAGGACCATCTTTCATCTGTTTATTTTCCATCAGTGACATTTTTGAACGAGCCTTCAGGAAGAGTTTTGGGTGAATGAACATACCAGCAGGCTTTTGAAACTTATGTACTTGCTGCCAGCAATGCAACCTTTCTTTACTAAAATGTCAATAAGTCAGGCATCAGATGTCATCTTAAATCACTTCTACAAGCCTATTCTCTTTATATTACACAATATTAAATGGGGGGAAATGAATTTTTGCATGTACATATATTATGTTATAAGTATTTGCTTATTTTGCTGAAAGGATCTGGCTGTTCTTTTTCTAGTTCTGAGACAGAAGATTTGAGAATTGAAAGCTGATACCATCAAGGTCTCTCTGCTTGGCAAATCTTAAATCCAAAGAGAATAAAAGGTCTACCAGTAGGTTGAAACGAGAAGGACGGTTCTCCAACCACACTAGATGCTAGGTTGAAGTTAGTCAGAGCTTTTTTAAACTCACAGAGAATTTTTAACTTCAATCTAGTTTAGGGCTGCCAGATCTCTGGGTAACTACTTGAGATTTCAGGGAAAGTGCTACAACAGATGTTATAGTAGGGAGACTAATCTTCAGACAAGTGACTCAGGAACAGTCAAAAGGTTGATTTCAGTATGCAAGGTGGCTTTTCAGACTGACACCCATCTCTACCCATTCTCAGCTAATGTCAGGGCTCAATACCCAAAGTGTGTGTATGAGTGTCACACTTACTTAGAGTAACCAAGTTCTATTGATTACATTTCTTTTTGAGGGATTCATGTTGCTGCTTAACTATACGCAGTTGCTGGAGAAGGTTTCCTCTAAAACAAAGATCCTGCACCATTCAGTGCAGCACAGGACTGAGTCTGCTGCTGCTTTCTCATGGACTGTTCCAAAAATCTGAGAGAAGACCTCAAGACTATAGGAAACAATTTATTGTAGGATTGCCAGCTATCCAGACCTAGCCCTGAGTCTCAAGGCCTAGACTCTTTTCTCTGTTCTTCAGTGTGGAGAGAATGTCAAAGTGAGATTGCCAAGTGGAAAAGTATGTACGTGTTTTCCTCATTTGTAAGACCTATTTTTTCCCCCTTTGAATGCCATACTCTCTGCAACTGTGGTTGACACTTAAAGTATCATGCTTAGTGATATCACTATGGCTGACTCAAAATTTCCTCAGATGTGTTAGTATGAACAACTGAGAAGGAGAGTTAGTATGAGCAATTGAGAAGGAGAGATGGGTTAAAACATGCATGCACAGCATAAATATTTATTTTTGTACAGCAGACAACCATGACTGGCTTTCATACTAACAAATAGAAAAAATCCATTGATCCCTTCATTTTTCTTCTCAGAGGTTTGCTGCCATTAAAAAAAATCAGACCCCAAGATATCTACTTCATCTTATCTACCCTTACTTTGAGGAAGGCTTTTACCGAACTTAAGATTTCAACAAATATTAACTACTTTTGGAAGGGTCTGTACCTTTCACCTCCCTGTAACCAACAGATTGTGCATCAGCAGAAATGGCTGTGTAAAACTCCTAGCACATTATCTATGGTACTGCCCACTATTTGCTCATCTTAGAGAACTTTTGTTGTCACATTTTGTAACACAATGTAGTTGCTGGCAAACTCAAACTATAGTAGCCTATCTTTTATCTGATGAGCCAGAATATGAATCTTATCATGTCGCACTGTTTGCAATAGCAGAAAACAAAATTAGAATGAAAACCTTGAATCAGCTGGCACCAGATCACAGGGAAACTTGATTGCTTGAAAAGGCTAAATGTATTTTTAAAAAAAAGAAAAAGAAAAAAATGGAATTGCTAAAAGATTAATTTATAGATGGAGAGATGGACGCCTCAAGGTATCAGCGATTAGTAAATATTATGATGCATTCTAGCTATGTGTCAGTAATTACTATTAATGTACAAATTTCTGGGTTGAAACAGAACTTTAAAAAAAAGCTGTGAAATTTATTTTATCCCTCAGACTAAAAAAATTAGCTAAACCAGATAGACAATCCCTCTTCAAAGGCTATGCTGTTGTCATTACACAGTTGGAATAAATGTATTAGTCCAGCAGTTCTACCTATAATACTAATGTTGATATACTCCCTGTTTTATTTAGTAAAGATAAAGAACTCCAGTTTGCACACTGGACAAATACTAGTCTGTATCAACTGCTTAATTTCTGTCCAAAAGGAACCGAATTTACAAGGTAACAAAGCAGATAGGTGGTTCCACAAACACCAAATATGTGACTACAACTTTACTCGATGCTAACATTTTTTTGAATACTAAAACAGTTACAAAGGAGGTTACTAATATACTACTAGGGCACTGACATAGTTGGCGACACTGATGCTAGAGTACAATTGTAAAAGTAAAGGGATAATATCTGTGATACATGGTAAATTGCCAGATAAAGAATGGATTTAAGTTTGCTTAGTCAAAGCTGTAAGCAGCTGCGAAGCGACAGGGGGGCGATGGGGGGCAATTTGCCTCCAGTGGCAATGTTTTGGGGCATCCCAGCTCATAGCCACGTCTCCACGTGCCACAGCCATGCCCCCACGACCAAGCCCCCCCCCCGCTACCCACTCCAAGCTCCACTGCTAGCTATAAGATTGTTTCTTTTGGCTTTTGTCTGAAGGGATGTGAGAACACTTCTGTTCTTTATATTTTGTTATTGCATCCTTTAAAAAAAACTACTTGTCATCAATAATACCTTGTATTCTCAGGGAAATAGAAGGTCTTCAGATGAGGGAGAAAAACCCTCTGGAAATCCTTGGTTTTGTTCCTGTTTATCTCATTTTCTTTTTGGAGATCCATATGGTGTTTTCTTCATCCCGAGTATTTCCTGGGAGTTCCCAGTATTACTAAGGAATTTTCATTCCCACTCCCCAAGTCAATTTAAATGAAATAAGTTCTTCATAAAATGAAATGTATCTGTACTTGCCTGTGCTTTTGTATTATCTTGAAAGCAGTAAACTTGGTTGATGTCAAGTAAACATAGGTATTGTTTCCAGGGCACAGATTCAATAGAGAACAAGTGAAGGAAAGAGGAATATTAGCATTAAGACAAAATGGTCCTCATGGTTAACTAGCATAACTTAGCACTTTAACTTCCCGACAAAAGCAGCAGCAACAACAATAATAATGGCTCACTGGAAACTGCTAAAAAATCATTTGCTGAGATGAAACTGGATGTAACATATGATCTGTGGAAGGTGGAAAGGGAAGACACAAGGAAGGAGGGAAATCCAGCATATTTCAAGGAAGAGACTAGTTGCAACTCTAGAATAAGCAGGTACAATCAAAACAAAAAGTTTTGGAAACTCTCAAAACTTCCAGATATATATTTTTCCACCTGGTGGGGCCTTTAGTCTTACCTTAGGGTATCATTTGAACCTAAATTAAGCAGGACGTGAGTGGATTAGGCCGTCCAGATGTATATAGCTGTAGAGATACAGAGATAGAAAGAGAAGGTGATGTTAGACTGAAGCCATTTCCACACTAGACTGTTATAGCGCTATTATTCCACTTTCAATGTTCTATGGAATCCTAGGGTTTGCAGTTTAGGGAGGGGCCTGGCTAGGCCCCTCCCTAAACTGCAAACTGCAGGATTCCATAGGATGTTGAAAGTGGAATAATAGCACTATAGCAATCTGTGCAGAAATGGCCAGAGAGATTGACTCAAAGGGTGGAACAGTGAGAGAGGAAAATAGGAGTGAGAGAATGTCGTATTGCTTGTATGGCACTCCTGATAGATTAGCCATTAGACTCCAGCCCTCAATGTAAAAGCAAAATCCCCAGTGTTTCATGTAGGGGACGAATAGCCTTAATGTGAATGCAGGTTGAATCCCTGTCACTGTGAATACTTTTTCCCATTAAATATCTACTTTATAACGTGTTCTAATTATGCTTCCTAGCCAAGAGGTGTCAAACAGCATCTCACACACTTAAGCAGTAATAAATCCTTTCACTGTGGTCTTGTTCGTGATTGCCAAACAAAACAATGGGTATCTGAATGATGTGAGTTATCTGGAGTGATGAAATAACTTTAAAAAAAAGAAAGAACATGAGGTAAAGTTCTAGGGTTTGGAATTCTTCCAACTTTTAATTAGACCATTGCTGAAACACCGCAAGCCTGGCTTCTTGTCACTTTCTCCCTTGCATTATATAAAATCACCAAAACTACTTTATGAGAGATGGCGGGGGTGGGGGAGAGGGAGAGAATGAGATCAGCTTGTGACTTGACTTTATAAAGAACCTGTCAATGAAACTTTTCTTTTATATAAGGGCCACTGCTGACCAGTCAAAAACCTGATGAGTTTCATCTCCTGGTAACGGTTTTTGAAAAGGAGAAGAGAAGAATCTATTACACTTCAAGCCTTGCTATTGATTGATTTTCCTGAGACTGCCTTTCTCTCCATGCCACACTCCTCTGATCTTGTTAGAGGCCCCAGACAAGGTGCCCTGAGAAGTGCTCAGAAGGTCTAAATCAGTGGCACAGCTCCCATGTCACTAGGGTGGTAAGCATGCTCTGTGTTTAGTCTGAACTTTAAAGGCACTATCTAAGGTGCAGAACTTATAAACTTCCTCTGAAGTTCACACTCAGACGTACAGCCTCGCTGTCATGTAAGCCAACTGGGTACAGTTAAGCCAAATTATTTATTCCGAGTTTAAAATATGGTGACACTTTAAAGAAAGGATTCCTACTGAAGTCAGTGTTGATGGGTGGTCTACTGCTTTACTTGAGGGATGGAAACAGGTTGGACCTGCCTGATTTTCTCAGCCTTCTGGATCTTCACAGGTTATATTTTGTTTTCTGGAGAAGGATAAGGGAAGGTACAGGGCTTTGATTGCTTTAAACAGGGATCAATGGAGGCTGCTGAAAATGCGAGTCTTCCTTTGTCTTCAGGGGAAAAAAAAAGAACCAAGGAGAAACTCTGAGAGACTCCCATGTTTGGCAGAAGATTAAGTAAGACCAGAGCTGCTGCTGCTGCTGCTGGTGCTGTTGTTTGCCTTCAAATTGTTCTCTGTTTATGGTGACCCTCAAGTGAACCCAACATGGGATTTTCTGGGCTGAGAGTGTGCAACACATCCAAGGTCACCCAGTCAGCTTCTATGTAGAGCAGGGAACTGAACCCTGATCTACAAGATATAGTCCAGTGCTCAAACCACTACACCATGCTGCCTGTACTTCTCCTAATATTGTTGTGCTCCAGTTCCATGAGCTTCAACCAGCATTGTCAATATGTAGAACGGCATGTTACCGCAGTTTCTAGCCAAACTTGGGGGATACCAGATATCAATAATTTGGCCTTCCTCACCTATTCCTTCCCACGTGCTTGCGAGGCCCCCGGACGAGCACGCAAACAGGCTCGGTCGCTAATCGCTGTAATATTCCGAACAAATACAGGCAGGCCAGAAATAACCAGACTGCCGCTTCAAGAGAACTCAAGGCAAGTACCATATTATGTATGTGCGCTACTTACAAAGAACTCCCTGCCCCAAGCAGGCAGCTTGATGAGCCGAATACTCAATCGTCAAGCACTCCGCGTTTGCATACTGGCTACCCTATTGACAATTCGGACTTAACTCAATCATGCTGAATTCTGACCTTTCGGAGGCTTTGTCTCCAGCCCAAAACTCATTGTTTTCCCCGAGAACGGACTAGCCTACAGCCGCATTTTCCCCTATAAGAACCCCTGACTTTGAGAGCTTCCTCAGATCGCTCCCGACTTCCATCCAGCCTTGCTGCCACTCTGCTTGGTGAGCCTTCCCCTCAGTCCCATGTACTGAGAGCCTCCATATTCATGAACTCTATCTTCAGACTACCCAGGCTTCAGGACAGGTACAGTATTTCCCATACCAAAAACCTCCTCTAAAAATCCCTCTATCCAACTCCAACCTTTATTTCTATAGTTATCTGTGTGAGTGTGGTGCATATACTTGTTTGATTGTATTTTAATAAAAACAACAATTATTATTTCACTTCTGTGTGCTCCTTGACTCGGCCTGTCCCTATAGACGCCGGGTAAAAGATCTCGCTACGTTGCCCTGCCTCTCGTATTGCTAGCTTGTGCTCTTTGACTAATTTCCCCAACTTGGAGAGCATTTAGGTGTCCCTCACGGGACCCCCAGAAACCAGGGTAACAGGCAAATTGGGAGTGGTAGTAAATCATCTGCAAGACCATAGCTATCCTTATCGTTCTGTTGAAGTTCATAGTTTTTATGCATCAAAAAGGTGCTAAATTTGCAGGTGTTTTTCTCCTTAAGTATAGATTCAAATCACAAAGTAATTATAACA
This sequence comes from Iguana delicatissima, assembly GCA_948472985.1. Taxonomy (NCBI): domain Eukaryota; kingdom Metazoa; phylum Chordata; class Lepidosauria; order Squamata; family Iguanidae; genus Iguana; species Iguana delicatissima. Next base: position 69,787 of record CAOKZL010002962.1, read on the forward strand.
TCAATAGAAATCCAATGCGTTTTGGTCTAGTGGGAAAGACTGTGGCTAGGTGATCTATGTGCCTGCTTTGTCTTCTCTCAAAATATTAACTGTTAATGAGACCCCCAGTCTTCAAGTGCCCATCCCCAACGCACTTTCAAGCCGAGAAGGCTTTCATGGAAAAATCTGCCCTCTTACAGCCTTTCAAAGAGAAGACTGCTATAATGTGAAGTAGGGAACGTAGCAGGGACATCAAAATGTGCATTGGTCATTCAGACACCATTGCAAGAGAGGAGATGGTGAATGCATTCATGAAACTACTTTCACATATTGGTTTGCCATTAGACTGTAAGAGCCCTGGCTACAGTTGTGTTCACATGAGCTATTTCCCCACTAGCCTGTTATAGTGCTATTATTCTACTTTCAACATCCTATGGAATCCTGGGGTTTGCAGTTTAGGGAGCAGCCTCAAAGGCCACTGATCAGCCCAATAGCCAGGCTGACTCAGAAGGGCCAGGTCAAGGGGGGAACATAAGAGACAAAAATAAGGGCCAAAAAATGACCAAAATGGCAGAGTATAATCTCACACTGACATACTGCACAGCTATGGGATGTATTTTTAGCAGGAGCCAGTGTGATCTAATCAGCTTCTGAAGTATAAGCCTCTGCATTTCAATTCATGCTACTCACTGCATAACCTTGGTAAAAGAGAATTTGTTTTCTACTGTGTAACCTTGATAAAACAAATATTGTCTTCCAGTGCAGTGCCTGCAAGCATACATATCCAGAAAGAAGTTTCTAGCCCTCAGCACATTTTTTGTAAGCTAACCCTTCTGTGCACAACAAACAGAATTTCATCTAACAGATGAGTTATACTTGAGAGGAAGGGTAATCCATGCGGCAGAGAATGAAGCTTATCTTTAGGATAAAATTCTTTGTTCATCCATGAAGTTTAATTGGGTGGAATCAGTAGGTCACTAACTCTCAGCTTAATGTACCTCATAGAGCTATGAAAATAAGACAAGAGATGCATTAACTTTCACGGGTTCATGGGTTAGAGCAGGAAAATAAATGTAGACCTTGATGAAAATCCCAAGGCACCTTTAGCAATGAATTAAATTAAACGTTGAATTCAACAATAGTCCTTGCATTTAGGTTTAGCTTTATTATTTTTAAAAATTGTTTCTAGAATGTATACCTCACTTTTAAATACATGTCTCAAGGGGACTACTGGTGCAACTGAACAATAGCACAAATAAAACGAATAAAGATTTTTTTTAAAAAAAATCAAAACCAACAAATTCAACAAAATATGAAAATAAAACAATAAAAATTACAAATGAAATTACCATTGCTGCAAAGATATGAATATCTGGGGAGAAAAACAATTAAAAAATTGGAGGAAACTCATTTTTTTTCCAGGTCCCCTCAAAACTTTTTTTTCAGGAAAAATTACAAAGCAAATGGGAAAAAATAGCTTTAGTAATACTTCATTTTAAACTGATGAATAAAATGTTTAAGATAATGTGTGTGCATATAATTTTTATTTTATATATATATATATATATGTATATGTATGTATGTATATATAGAATTGATCAGATGATCAGATCCTGTACACTGTCTTACATAAAAGTCTTCCTGTTATATCATTTTTAGAAATAATTTTGGGGCAGTATCTGTATGTGAGCATTTGTGTGTGTGTGTATACACACACACAAACACATACGTATACCTACATACATACGCATAGAGCCCCAAAAATTATTTCGAAAAATTATGTAAGGGAAACTTTTATGTAAGACAGTGTACTGGATCTGATCATCTGATCAATTACTGATCTTAGTATCATTTTTTCATTTCTGTTTATGAGAAGGAATCCTATATGTATGTATGTTTGTCACAATGAAGACTGTTGTTGTGTGCTTTAAAGTCACTTCCAATGTATGGTGACCCTCAGCCGAACATATAATAGTGTTTCCTTGGCAAGATTTGTTCAGAGGGGGTTTGTCTTTGCCTTCTTCTGAAGCTGACGGAGTGTGGTTTGCTCAAAGTCATCCAGTGGGTTTCCATGGCTGAGTGGGAATTTGAACTCTGGTCTCCAGACTTATCGTCCTATGCTCAAACCAGAGCAACATGCAGGCTCTCAGTGAAAGATTAAAGAAGACAAAATAATGTTCTCTTGCTTTATTAGTGCTAATGGTTTCTTCTGATTTTATTTTATTTTTATTTTTTTTAGTGTTCTTCTAATAAAATGGCAAAATCAAAGAGATTTCTTTCAGTTCAAGCCCTTGTAGCTTCTAAACTTCTGAACTGTAACAAGAAAAGGGAAAAAAATCAGTTTGTAACTATTGTCTGACTGTATTTTACTTTCACTATACCAAACAGGATTGTTTTATGGCAAATACAATTGCATAATTGTATCATATTATGTATAGAATATATTATATGCCTGAAATAACAAAGTAATTTTCAATCTGTAAAGAATGCTAATCTCACATTTTGAAACATCTTTCAGAAAACCCTGTGACAGATTTAGCTTAGGTGACGTCTCCATAAGTCAGAAACAACTTGAAGGCACACAACAACATACTGCCCTCAGTGCCACACTTGGTTGGAAGACTGGAAAGCTCGTTTTTGGTTGTTGCACCTAGTCTGTATAATTTGCTCAGTTATGAGATTAGCTGGCTGTTACCGTTCGCTAGCTACCCATGTACCTACCTAGCTAGCTAGCTACTCTTTTTCCCAGTCCTAGGACTCAACACAGCTTGCACAACTTGCATTTAAAAACACAGACAATACAGCACATTATTTAATTTACCTTCCACCAAAAAAAAAATGCATCATAAAACCATTTTTACTCTGCCAGGTGTTTCAATCTGCTTTGATTCTTTTTTACTTTGTGACCAAATGTTAACGTTCCCTGCCTTTTGCCTTGTAATGTTGTTTTAGAGCCAGTTTTGGAGACTGAAACGGGACAACTGATTCTAGACATCCATAAATGAGTTTCTCCTGATGGATAAAAAAATCTCTAGCAGCATCACGACTTTCCAGATTACTTGTACCTGCATATTCATAGGTTTGCATCCAGTTTCTTTGAAATATTATGGGTTTATTTCTCTCCCTTTCCTCTCATTTTTCCTCTTTCTCCTCCCACAAATCACATTGAGTCTCATGAAACATTTCAGAAATTGATTTTCACCCATTTCTATTGAGCCTTTTGTTATTATTATTCAGGAGTTATAATCAAAGTGCTGAAGTGCTTTAGCATTTTTACTTAAGTTAAACACTAGGATTATTTTGCTGTAATGCTAACATTCTTCTTCCCCTTGGGTGATCTCTATTCAACCTGTGTCCTGGGAGCAATAGCCATGTTTATTTGGTGTTACCAAGATAGTACAAATATACAAGACAAGGACAGATATATTTCATTTCAGAGATTAGTGGTGACCTAGGGAAGTCTTTGTTGATGCAGGGAACTCCCAGGGATGGGGAAAACATTGTTTGGCTCTTCAAAATAAAATTGGTTTGTATAGGAACAAAATCCGGGACTAACAGGGACTTTCTCTCACCTGGATATGTTTACTTTTATTATACTAGTTATTGATGTTTCTAAAGTTCAGCTAAGGAGGTTGCATTCTTCAGGATAAGACTCTGAATCCCAGTATTGGGGGGTGGGAAAGCAGAATGTAAAGCATTAAATAACAAGAATAATATGTGGAGGTACAGCTTCTTGATCCTTTTAAACCTCGGATAGTTTTGAGTTTTTTTCAAAAAAAAAAACCTTCCCTCTGCCTGTAAATGAAGGTATTCAAGGCTCCGTGTGTGTTTTCTGGGCGGCGAAAGAGGAAAAGAAACTGAGGGGATGGTCTTCAGACATAGATCTCCTGAAAGGTGAAACACCCCCAATTAGGGTTGCCAGACTGATGAGGTGAGTGTTCCTATACCTTTAGTGGTTTTGCAGAAGAGGAAATTTCATCAGGTGTTGCTAGTCATGCAACCAGATAACAACCCACAGCTGCTGAAATTCCTTCACTATAGAAGCTGTCTGCACTTGGTCACCCTACCCCAAATGATTAAATGCCTACTCAGTGTTATGGCTGTTTAGGTTCTCAGGATTACTATAATCCAGGAAGTCAGAATCTTTGTTTGAGAAATGAGGCTGATATGGAAACTTACATTGACATGCCAGAATTTTTGCACCAAGGTTAATAATGTGTATGTGCTCCAATTCAAATACAATAAAATCCGGGGGGAGGGGGAATGAAGATGAGACTTCCTTTCATATTAAAGATTTACATTACAATGCTATACATGCTTACCTGGGAGGAAATCTCATCAATTTACTTTTGAGTAGACATGCATATGATTGTATTGTTAAAACAGCATTTTAGCATGGTGGTTAGGTGTAAAGTTTGCCACTTGAACTAATTACTAGCCTGATTGAGTTGTGGTGTGTGTTCCTTTAGCCCTCGTATTTCTGAATGAGGGAAAGCTTGTTTTCTTGATCATGGAGTATGTAGTGAAAAATGAACAATTCTTTTTCACATGGTTCACTTTCAAAAACTCCCTCAACTCATCTTTCAGAGATGGACAAGAATAGCATACTGATGACTAAGGGTCAAACTGCGTATGTTACAAAAAACAGATTAAGGGATCTTCCAGATGGTTCTAAAGAAGCATGAATTCTTCTGATGTTGCTCCTCTGATTTCTATGGCTGATACAGCTTCTGTGTCCCATTCCTTCCATTCTTTTAGGGGGTTGTTTGTGGCAGTTTCTTGGATCTGCACTATGGCTCTCTCAATTCATTTTTTTGTTTGTTTGTTTAAACTGGGCTATAGTTTGCTGAGATGGTCCTATGGTTTGAAGGACAAATTTTATCCTCTCTAAATTTTTCTTAAAAGTTATAGTGCAAAAGTACCTATGTTCTGATGTAGTATAACTCTAAAAGAAAAGAGAGAGAGTAGGAGGAAAAAAGGATAGTGTTTTATTCTGATATATTTTGAAATTAAAAAGAAACTCACTTGAGGATGGCAATAAAACGTTGCAGTTGGTTCAGGGAGCTGACAGAAAATAGTTTGGGAGAACAAAAATGTTGTCTGGATAAGACCTGAAGAACTACAGCAACAAATACTGAAACTTGCTGATTCATTTACCTTATTCGGAGAAATCTCCAGAGATGAAACGAAGATATTGGAAGTTTCTTGTGCACTCTCCTACAAAATCTTAAGCCTGTAAAAGCCCTCTTGCTAAGAAGCCTTAGCTTTAAAAAGTCCTTATCATCCCTGACATTTGGAGAAGAGAGAGTATTTGGGCTACACCCAGGAAACAATTTCTGGACCACATCCAGCATTTTGGTAGATGTTGGGTCATTCCACCCAGAAGATCTGTTGCAATTAATGTTGTCTCTCTTAAAAAGAACAGATCATCTGGCATGATGATTAATGCCTCTCAGCTTTGCAAGAACACTGAGAGTGCTAAAAAAAATCCCAGACTAATTAGAGAGGATACACTAGAGTCAAATACCAAGTTTCTGAACATTTTTCAGCTGAGGGCTCTAGACCTTGTGTTTGGTTCCAGAACAAAAACTTTTGTATCCAATGCTCGTGTTCAGCTCACATTATTTGGATTATTATTATAATGAAAGACTCAGAGGACACAATAGTCAGGAAGCTAGAAAAAACCTTTGCTGTCCCATTTAAAGAAGAAAAGAACAGACAGGAAACAGATAGGGAAACTGTGTCTAACTCCATTAAGTGCAGCCCCACCTAGTGATTAAATTGTATAATGACACTGTCCCCACAGGGGCCTTGCTTGTAGTTTTTTGTTGTCATGTTTTTCTTCGTCTTCTTAATAAAAATCTAGATACTTTGTAGCCTTCCTTTAACAAACATCATATAAATTGCAATGGAAAGCGGCATTAAAAAAAGGCTGAGTTGATTTCATCAATACATGTGCCTTGTAAGCACATTTCATGAAGTCTGTTTGATTTGAGGCTGATGAGACATCCTGCTAATGAATTGTTTCGGGGAGCTTGGAGACATTTGAAAACACATAGCCACTGTAGACTAAAATAAAATGGTTTATCAGCAATAAGCTACACAAGAAGTAAATACATCTATGGCAATTATAAACCTAGGCATTGCCCTTTCTATTTTCTTAGAGACCCATGCAGAATGTAGTCACTCTCTCTCTCCCTGCTTTGGGAAATAGTCATTTGGGGCCAAGAAAAAGTTGTGGAATACTGTCTAATATAATAATGTTGATCATTTAGGCTGCCTGCTTTTAAGAGGCATTTATGCCAGGGCAATTAGTCTCAGACCACAAGAGCTCACCAAACTGAATGCTGCTCCATCCAACACAGAACAACAATAAATCCTAAGAAGATAGCATGTTAAAGGGATCCTGGCTATAAATATTCAACTTCATCCTGCTTCATACGGACAATTTTTTGGAAAAATAAATTAGGAACATCCAATCATAAGAGCTTCAGTTTGCAGTCAGATTGGAATACCAGCATAACCCTCCAGTGTGTTTTAAACTAGAATGTGATTTGATTCTTCATAAGAAATCTGAAAGGCCAAATAAGGTGTTTGTGTTACGTATTTGGGTCATACATATCTTTGCCTTGGGAACAGTCTATTATGGCATGCCCTTTGGTTATCCCCTGAAAAGTGGTTTCGTATATAGAAATTCCTGCATGTCTTTCTTATTGGTGAGCACTTTTCTTTCACTTGCTGTTCTAACATACTTGTTAGAAGTACATTGGCCATTCTGCATGAGACTGTTTTAGTGGTATTATTCCACTTTCAACATCCTATGGAATTCTGGGGTTTGTAGTTTATGGAGGGGCCTTTGAGGCTCCTCCCTAAACTGCAAACCCCAGGATTCCATAGGATGTTGAAAGTGGAATAATACCACTATAACACTCTAGTGTGGAAACTGTCATTGTTTGTGTTTTTCATCTGTGCCTCTTTTTAGCGGTCTTCTTGCTGATAGCCTCTTGCACATTTATCTCCAATGGCAGACTGTCCCCCCAAGATGAATTATTGCAGAAGGCAGAGGGGGCTGCAGGCTGGTTGCTGAGGCCTTGTGGTTTGCACCCAGGTTGCTGGTTTTCCATAGTTGCTGTAGATTCTCTGTGAACGTCAAATACTATATTTTGCGTTTGCCTGGGTATTTGGAACCTAACAGGTTTATCAAGAGGGTCACATATAGATTCCTAGGAGGGCTTTTAAGCAAACATTTGCAGCAAAATTTGTCTAAGGGGAAGAAGAGCAGCAGGGTGGGATGTGGTCTGGAAGTTGATTTGCACTGAAGGAGACAATGCACAGTCATTTACAAAGCCAGAAAAGATCATAATGTCTATCAAATTCTAAGTGCTACATCCCTACTGGGGCCTGAATTATGGGAGTACAGGACATGGATCAGAGGCCTCATCCATCAGTGCTGAAGACTAGCTGTAGTTTAATCTGCGAAGGATTTTCATTGACTGATTGTATTCATTGTAGTTGTCATTGCTGTTGTGTGCCTTCAAATATTTCCAGCTTAGGACATTCCCTAAGGTGACCCTATCATAAGAACTGTCCTGCAGTGGAATATGCTGCCTCGGAGTGTGGTGGATTCTCCTTCTTTGGAGGTTTTTAAGGAGAGGCTGGATGTCCATCTGTTGGGAGTTCTTTGATGTGGGTTCCTGCATGGCAGTGGGTTGAACTGGATGACCCCTGGGGTCTCTTACAAGTCTATTATTCTATGATTCTAAGGTTTCCTTGGCAAGATTTGTTCAAAGGCAGTTTGTTCTTGCCTTCCAGTCTAAGGCTAAGAGAGTGTATGTGACTTGCCCAAGGTCTCCTAGTGGGTTTCCATGACCAAGTGGGATTTCAATCCTGGTCTCCCAGAGTCTTAGTCATAACACTGAAACCATTTTACCATATTGACTCTCAATTATATTTATACCTGACTTATAAGACTAGGTTGCATGTAGCCTGTAATTCAAATTCACAGAGGTACAATATATGAGAGACATGTGGAAATGTTTATGGCTATTCTCTTCTGGTCCTTGGAATGACATCACAAGTTCCAGGCTCTGGCAAGGAGAAGGAAAAAAAAGTCTACTTATGAACACAGAGTTTGGCAGATAGTATCCTAAAAAGGGTCAGCCCTGGTTAGTACTTCAGTGGAATACTGCCAATGACTTCCAGGTGCTGTAGGCTATATTTTAGGGGAAGGAACTGGCAAAACCACCATTTCTTGCCCAAGAAAATCCTATGAAATTCATGGGGTCACCCTAGATCAGTGGTTCTCAACCTGTGGGTCCCCAGATGTTTGTGGACTTCAGCTCCCAGAAGCCCTGAGCATTGACCATAGTGGCTGGGGCTTCTGGGAGCTGAAGTCCACAAACATCTGGGGACACACAGATTGAGAACCACTGCCCTAAATTGACAGGTGACTTAAAGACACATACACACAATGATGCCATATCGAACACTCAGCCAGATCAGTTCATCTCTTGCCATTCCTGTAGTGGTTTACAGCGTTTTAGAAACCTAAACAATGAACTGAAATGAACTCTTGGCTCTCTGGGAACATTTGGGAATTAGTAAGAAAAATATCCCCAACTTACTTTATTTACCATAGTCAATAATTTCAGGATGGAAACAGTGCTCTTTCAGTTGGCACTCAGCAGAAGTCATCTGGGAATGCTACAAATCATTTCTAGGAAGCATTTGGGAAACAAAAGTGGCAGCTGCCACTTTTCCTCCAGAGGAGGAAAGCTGGCACTAGCAAAACCGTCCTTTTATTCTCACTCAAACATTGCACCATGATTATCAGTCAAATTTCACCACCTAGAAGTGACATGGTGGGAAGAGGGACATTTCAGCTTAGCATTACTGATCCTGTCAGCCTGGATGAGTACATTGGTGACCAACAGTTTGGGAAAAAGAGCTTTCCCTGGTTTCTGTGTCTTCCAACCTTCCTTAGTTACATTTGCTCAGGAATTTTCTTGAGCAACAGCCTTAGTAAGTTAGCTGTCCCTAGTGGTTTTAGTCAAACATTTTCAGGTTTTATTTCTGTTTACTCTTTTATCAGATGATACAGTATTTTCTGTTATTTAACATTTTAAGGCTTTGCTAGCCTTTTTTGGACTAGGTCACATCTTTAAGGCAACTTGCAAGCATAAAACACAACCATCATTCCAAAACGGAGAACTTTAACAAATAGACAACTACCAGAACAATCTCCTGGTCCAGCAGTTACTGTTTCTGCTCAGAGAATCATAGCATTGGAAGGGACCGCAAGAACTATGTAGACAAATCCCATGCCGTGAAGGAATACATAGCTAAAGCACTCCCAAGAGATTATTCCGTTTAAAGTCCTCCAAAAAAGAAAAAGCCACCATTCTCCAAGGCAGTCTATATCACTCTCAAACACTCAAGAAGTTCTTTGTAATGTTCAGGTGGAATCTTTTGTCATTTGAATCCATTGGTTTATGTCCTAGTTTCTGGAGCAGCAGAGAACAAATTCACTCTATTTCCTACAAGACATCCCTTCAGATATTTAAAGAAAGGTATCATGTCACCTTTCAATCTTTTCCAAGCTAAACACGCCCAGCTCCCTGACTCCCTATTAGTTTCCAGGCAGAGTACAAGGTGTTGGTTATTACCTTTAAAGCCCTTCATGGCTTGGGGCCAGCCTACCTGCGGGATCGCCTTCACCCATATAATCTGCCCTGCACATTAAGGTCCTCTGGGAGGAATTTACTGCAGCCAGTCAGAACTAGGTTGGCTGCGGTTACCCAGAGGACCTTTTCTTCTATCGCTCCCAAGTTATGGAATGGCCTGCCGGAGGAGACCCAGCATATTGCCAGTCTTGACTGCTTTAAAAAAGCAGTCAAGACTGATCTCTTCCGACAGGCCTTCCAAGACTAGCATTTCCATCGCCTCCCATCAATTGCCTTGCTGTTTTGTTAATAGTTAACTGATTGACTGTTGTTTTGTGTTTTAAGGGGTTGGGTTAGGTCGGTTGGTGGGTGGGGAAGATTGGGTATGTTTTTAATGTCTTTTAATGTATTTAATGTATTTCATGTTGTTCACAGCCTCGATCCATGTAGAGAGGCGGGATAGAAATAATAATAATAATAGTTGTTGTTGTTGTTGTTGTTGTTATTATTATTTCATTCTTCATAGGACTTGGCTTCCAGAACTTTAACCATTCTCTGGACATATTATTGCTTGTCCATATACTTCTTGAACTGTTGTGCCCAGAACTAGATACAGTATGCCAGGTGAGGTATGATCAAAGCAGAGTAGAGTGATACCATTAATTCCTCTGATCTGGACACTGTGCTCCCATTGATGCAGCCTAGAATTGCATTGGCTTTGAATTTTTTTGTTTTTGTTTGTTTGTTTTGGCCATCGCATCATACTGTTGACTCATGTTTGGTTTGTGGTCTACCAAGAAGCTTAGGTCTTTTTCACATCTACTTCTCTTCAAACCACCCATCTTATACTTATGCATTTCACTTTTTTTTCTGCCTAAAGCCTTACCTTTATTCTTACTGAAATTCATTTTGTTAGCTTTTAGCCCAGCTCTCCAATCTGTCAAGGTCATTTTGAATTCCGATCTCATCACAATTCACCTTCTCTCTCTCCTAAACAGCTCAGGTACACTATGGACTGTTGATCCAAATAATTGTATTGCATTTTATATTTTCCTTTGTTGTTGTGAGATGTGTGGTGAAGAATACATCCTAAAAGATAGACTATAAATACTGCTATATACATTTAAACTCAAATTAAGTCACCAGGTCAATGCCAGGTAGATTTCTGTCTGTCAGCCTCTCTCTTGCCTGAAATGCCTATTCCCAATTGATCACAATGTTTCTCTGGCAGCATTACTGTGGCATTTCATTAGTGGCAATGTTGCCATCTGTGCCAAGTTGCTTCTGTAAGCTGACTCAGCCATCCTTGTAATTTACACTGAAGTAGCTGTGCCAATGATATTTATAGAGCTCAGTCCTTCAAGCCTTGCTCAGTCATCAAGAACATTAGCAAAAGGGTGGCCAGCAAGAAGAAGGAATTTAAAAAGGCTGAGCCACACAGAAAGAGACCATTTTGCCCATGTTTATTCAATCACAGCCTCCCATGGGAGGAAGGAGGAATCGAAGAGAGCTGAACCATTAAAAAACAGCTGTGACTTTTCACTCCAGAGAATGTGAATGTAGATTTTGTATTTTGATGAGTATATAGGACAAAGCAGAGAAAGCCCTTTTGCAATCATAGCTCTATTTGTATGTTACCAAATTGGTAGGGCAAAGAGTAACTTTCTCAGAACAGTAGGTGCAAATGTCTAAAAAGTGAGGGGAGCATGGAAGCCACCACTAAAAGCAGGGTAGCAGCATCTCTTTTCTGTCCCTTCTTGCTCAAAAAATGTACTCTTGGGGCTTCAAGAGTTGCTGCAGTTGGAAGCCCGGACCTTGATTAGAATGGTACTAAGTCATATCCAGCGGCATTCCTAGTGAGAAAAAAAAATTATGGCAGCTCCCCTAACTTGTAGACATACACACACATACACCTACCTATTCGTCAGAAGAGTTTCAATATCATCCCCACCTGTGAAGGTTTGAAGCAGGCAACAGTATAAATGCAATGCCTGTCAGAATATACTTATGAAGGAAGGCTTAACGAATTTTTGGACATCAGTTAGGCTCCAAATTTGGCAGGCCACTTGAGGAAACAAGTGTCACTGTTGTGGGCTTCCTATTTGGCCATCTCAGGAAAACACAAAGTTGTACTCAATGGACTTTTGATATGTTCTTATGAGTCATCCACTGTGAAGGTTTTCTACAATTCTTTGCTATACAAAATTAGTAGACAGATCACAGTTCAAAAGTGTACTCTTGATTGACCTTGGCCATTTCTGCACATTTCTGGCCAGCTCCTCCCTAAACCGCACACCCCAGGATTCCATAGGATGGTGAAAGTGGAATAATAGTGCTATAACAGTTTACTGTGGAAATGGCCCTTGCTGTACATGATGAAACAAATAAATGAGGCCCTCATGGTTTGAAGAGGACAAGCCCTTATATGCCTATGACTGTCTAGTTTGGATGGTCTTTAAACCAATCAAAAGTTGAGCCCACACCTGTAGTCCCAATATGCCAGGGGCATAAGGGCATAAAGTGAAAACATTCTCTATCTGTCCATGTTTTTAATCACACATTTCTACAAGCCAATTTTTCAGTGTTGCTCCTTCCTTTAATACTTCAGAATCTCTTGGGCAAGTTACAAAGCGTCTGTTGAGGTTCCAGTCATGTCTGTGCATGTGCCTTCACATTGCCTTTTGATTTACGGCAACCTCATTAATTTCATAAGGTTTTCTTAGGCAAGGAATATTTGTCTGAAATAGTCAGCTATATTCCTCTAAAATATAACCTATAACATCTGGAATTCCTTGGAGTCTTCCATCTGAGTACCCAAAAATGGAAAAGGAAAGGAATTCAGATTGCGTTTTCTCTAGTAATTCTATCTATCTAGAGGACTCTCAGAGCATATATTCTATGATGCTTGATGCTGCTTTGTCTGTTTTTGTCTGGATGTACTTAGCACCTCCCAAAGGAACCTACTTGTAGGCTCCCTGCTCTTGGGCGAGGGAATTAGTCTACTTAAACCCAATGACCCAATGGCACGAGGAATCAACTACTGGTGTTGTTTCCATGGTGATCTGGTACAGGAACAGCAATATAGTGAGAAGGCAGTCTGAATATTGTGGAGAGATAGAGAATGTTTCCTGAGTACTAATTGGGCCTGAGGAGACTCTTTAAAAATTGTGAGGGTTTTTTTTTCCAGGAGAGCCTTTATTCCAAACTATTTTGTCTATAAAGTTTGGTAATCCAGCTCTATGAAGTAACATAACATAGATCTAAATCATTGAAATTAGCATTTATATGGTAAGTGGTTCCAGTGGTATATGTTTGTGAGGGGTGTGATTGACAAATGTGGAATTGCAGAGAGTGTGCATGCCTTTCAAGCTGCAGGAAAGGAGATTCCACCTTAATCTCAGGAAGAACTTCCTGACGGTCAGGGCTGTCCGGCAGTGGAATATGCCACCTCAGAGTGTAGTGGAGTCTCCTTCTTTGGAGGTTTTTAAGCAGAGGCTGGACGGCCATCTGTTGGGAGTGCTTTGAGGGTGTTCCTGCATGGCAGGGGGTTGGACTGGATGGCCCCTGTGGTCTCTTCCAACTCTACATTTCTATGATTCTATATATGGGTGGGAATTGGCTGAGATAATGTGATGGGGAGGTTCAGTTTGGAAAGTATAGTACAAATGAATTTGTAAGAGGGACTGAGGGTTGGAGGGGACAATCAAGAAAAGACAAATGATAAAGATTGTGTTACGAACTGAGAGAAAAGCATATTTAAGAGTGGTAAGATGATGAGTGAATGTGATGATAAAATGTTATTTAGTATATAGGTCTGTACCAGAATATTACATGTAATCAAGTATTTAAGTGTTAGAGAAGCAGTGATGTATCAGATATAACCTAACAATTTCCTTAGAATGTAGTCTCTTTCACATTACATAGTTATAGAACTTGGTAACATGTTGGCATATTTGCATCCTATAGAATCCTGGGATCTGTAGTGTAGTGAGGCATCAGAGCTCTGTAACAAAGAATGATGAATACTTCATGAAACTACAGATCCCAGAATTCCATAGCGCAAATGGTTAACTATTGCAGTGGTATCAAAATATTTACTTGCATAATATAAAAGAGACTTATAAATAACCCACAATTTTTTGTTTCCTTAGTAAATGATTCCTACAGTATGGTCATTGCAATTGGAAATATAGTAGCAGTGGTGGTACCGCTACAATACTTTATACATTTTATTATGCTGAGAGCTGGATCTGCGCAAAGATCCTGGAGGCATCATAAACCCATTTATGACACTCTGTGAAAGCGTTTGCCCAAGGTGTTGAAATGAAACCCAGCAACCAATCCTATGGATAAGAGTATTACATGAAATATTGTACCAAGTAGAGAGGAGAAAGAGAATAGCTCAACTCTCACCCCCAAATTCTCAGTGCTGTCTCTTGCCTTCATCCCCAAATATTTGGAAACATTTTCTGTGTACTCCCACTAGCTACAAATTACCAAAAAGGAAACAAAAATAAAATCCAATGTAGAACTAGATCCAAGCTATTGGACCGAAGGTGGTGTGAGGTCATGTAGAAATTCTATCTGAAAGTTCTATTGTTTTGCAATGGCTGCAGTCATCAGGAAACGGATATTCATGTGTGAAAACAGCTCTTAGTAAATGCACAGGGGAAAAATGAATCCAATTCCTCTCTCCCTCCTCTTCTCTTTTTCCTGACAACTATAAAAATGAGCACGAAGTTGTAAGTTACCAGTCACTCCCAAGTTACTTTCAGAAGCAGTGAACTTTGCCCTAACAGCACATGGATACATTCATGAAGCAAAACTTGGGTCTTTAGCATCATACCCTGAACTGGATGATCATTTCTTGAGGTTCTCATTTGCTCTTTTTCCATTGGCAGAATTTTTCATGATATGTAGAGACTTCTTCAAGTGGCAGTCTAAACACCTGAACAGCGTTTAATCTTAAATTTATGGGAAGAAAGCCTAGGAATTTCAGTAAGAATGGATGCAGCCAAATGTTAAAAAAAAAAAAAAATAATGTTATGTTGAAAAACAAATTTATTTTTAATTAGGTTCCAGTTTGAAAAATTCATATAGCAAGTGTTTTTCTTTTGTTTTTTAGTTCAAGGTGAAACTGATAAAGGTGCTCATGGCAGTCAGTTATATACTGAACATAAAGAACAGTCCTATAAAATATCTAATGTCTTTGAGAGCTGCCTTAGTGTGTGCGTTAGTAGACAGTGACTATGGTGTGGTGGCTTGGGTGTTGGACTAACATTCCAGGAGACCAGGGCTTGAATCTCTGCTCAGCCATGGAAACCCACTGGGTGACCTTGAGCAAGTCACATTCTCTCAGCCTCAGAGGAAGGCAGTGGCAAACCCCCTCTGAATAAATCTTGCCAATAAAACCTTTTGATACGGTCATCATAAGCTGGAGTAAACTTGAAAGCCACAGAATCTTACAGAACATCTTACACTGCCCACAAGTTGATGGTGTGTATACACACATTCAGTGTGATAAACAGGAGAATCCAGTTTCTGTTGTTCCTTCCTTTTCCTTCTTGCCTTTGTGCAGAATCCCAAAGACAACAACTTCTTCCTCTTCTCCTCTCCTCCTCTTCTTTCTTCTTTATCATCCTTGGATTCCACAGCATCTGATACTAGTCCTTAGGTTTTGAAAACTTAAAATGCTTTAACAAAAAATGAGGAATGACAATAATAGTTCACACAGCTTTGGTGTGAATTTGGTAATAGACATACACATCATGCAATATGTGTCATGGCACTTAGGATGCTTGCAAGCCAACACTGTATGCTCAAGTTTCAGGATACTCAGGGTAATCCAATAATAAGCTGTTATCTCCAGGCAACTCTTCTTACCCTTGGTCCCACAATGCAGTGATTGCAACATACAACGTAGCAACCCTCCGCTTTATTTTTCAGGCATGCAGGTTGTGGTCTATTTAGTTCTATTTCTCAAGAGTCTAAATATGTATGGCAAATATATTTCTTTGAGCATGGTATTGAGTAAAATTCATGGAAGCACCTTTCCTACAAGCTGGAAAAGCAGTAACTCTTTCACAGCAAGTTTCTTTCTTTAGTTAGTTAGTTATTGGTTAGCACCAGTCTGGCTTACAATTAGTCCAACTTTCCTAATTAATTTACTGCTTCCTTGCAGATGGGAGGGGATTATCATTCTGGAGATATTCATATCTTACCCCGTGTCATTCCTCAATTACATTGAGGGCTTCTTCTAATTTTTCCAGATATGATTTCTGAAAAACAAAAAAGAAAAGAAGAAAATCCCAAGACAAACTTAGAAAGAAAGACACTTCACATCCACAATACACTCAAAACACTAAATATATTGTTTGCTACATGCCCCCTCTATTAAAACCCAGCAGGACTTTTACTCTGAGCAATGCTGACCTTCAAAATTTGCTTCATATTAAACATGGAGCTTCTTGCTATAATGATAGGCTCAGAAACTGGGTGGCAATAGTTTCACTTCTCAAATTCATTTTTCTTCTGGGCTATAAGCTGTTTTGGAGCCATAGGAGGGTATTTAATTTTTGAAGCCAGAAATACACAGTTGTGGTTCTTGATGCTCCCCACTTCTCAACATTCTTTAATGGTAAGGATGTCAGCAGAAGCAGGACCACTACTTGGAAGAATATCAGCACTTGGAAGAAAACAGATAAGTCTGGTAATTTTAAAAATTTAAATCAATTTTTTAAAAAATCATAAGCAAACATAACCTAACCATGTACTAAAATACAAAGATTCCTGAATCCATTTTCGCTTGTTAAAACACTGATGTTGAAGCAGACACATAAACATACAGGCATATATGATGTCTTTGGTGGATCTAGAATTTTTAATTTTATGTACAGAGTAAGTTACATTTGACTTAATCTTAAAGTCATGTTATCTACTTAACATGTTGAGAGGTAATGGCAAGGAAGGGCAATCAGACTGTGAAACTGGTTCATCAGGTATTGCTTTTTTTATTTTATTTTTTTACCCAGAATAGCTCCTTGATTTGCTGGGAGCAAGAAAGTAACCAAAGGTTTTGGTTCTTCTTTTTGAAAATACCACCTTCATACCCCAAACCCTTCACAATTGCACTTTGCAGTGTGAAAGGCATTAGCTCCTTTGTAGACACTTCTCATGTTACAATTGTGCATACAGTTACATAGGCTGCATACAGATACTGCTCAAGAACGGGGTAAGAAGTGTAACCTCACTCCTACATCCTAGCAATATGTGTTGAGTCTATGAAGATTCTAAATATCTGATCCGAACTACAGTTTTCTGTCTAGGAACTTGACTGTCAAAGATGCATTCATTTCATACATTATTTCATCATGTTTATATCACAGAGGAATTATGTGGTAGGTTAGACTACAAAATATTAGCTGACCCAAGGTAATGAATTGATTGCTGACTAGGGATTTGGACCTCTGCCTTCCTCATCATTTCTAGTACAACTTGCTGACTGGATCAGACTGGATCTTGGCCTTTTTGCTACTTCTTAACCTTCTCAAAATGTACAGTTAAGGCAGCTTCCAAAATGGTTCTAACAGTGGCTCTGTGCAGACAGTGATAGTGGCATTTGAGTCATTTTTTCACTCTGAAATTAATTCATAAATGTTAAGTGGAAAGAGGGAAACAAACCCCAGGTCATTATGTGATTCTTCATGAAAAATCAAGTGTATAGCTTTCTCCTTTTATTTCAGCCCCCATCCTAAAAACAATGGTCCTACCAGCAGCTTTCTAGTTTAAGTTTTCTGTATTAAATCAACAAAATGTGTTTCTAGGCACAGAGACTTCCTGGCATACTCAACTGCTCATTCAAAAAATACCATCTGTGCTTTGCTGGATTTTTTTTCCACGAAACTGGCAGCAGTCACAAAGTTCATTTGAATCTCCAGGATTCATAACAATCAAATATGTTGAAAATTCTCACCCTGAGGCAGATTTTTACATTAGGAAACTCCTACAGCATAAAACTCATCACAATATCTAAATGTCTTCATTTCCAGAGAGTAAAGTGGAGAGAATACTTTCTGTCTTATGGATGAGCTACCTTCTTTCTCATGTAAAAGTGTCCATTAGGTGTTCACTACAAATGTATGAAGAGGCCACTTGAGATGTAGCCACCAGCAACACCCCCTTTCATTTTCAACATTTAGCATTTAGCATGCAATCTGAATATGAATTCCAAGCATCTTAAGTTGACAATGCTTAAAGTACTGCATTCTAGTTTTTTACATGAGCATCTCTTGTCTTTCAACCAGTCTTCTGGAAAGGTGGGTGTTATCATCCATGGGCTCTTTAAAACATTGCCTTGCATTTGACAACGTTATATCATACAACCAGAAAGCAAACAGAGGCTTGAAATCTATTTGTTTGTTTGTTTGTTTCATACCACACACACCCCTTTTCCTTCTTCAAGACTCATGGGCCATTTTCATTACTTTAAAAATACATATCTTCAGCTTTGGAGGTACATGATGTGGCAAGTCTCTTCTCTTCACTTGAAGGGCTCTGATTCACAGGAGAGCCCAGGGATGCTGGTCTTGAAACTTGCATAACATGGCTGAGCTAGACCCACCAACATTCATATGATGAATAGAGATGGTGATTAAAAGCGAAGTTCTGATTTTGTAGGCATCTGAGTTCTACAGAGCCTTTGCATGTGAGCAACTGATCATTTCTCTTAAACCTCACAGTGGAATTAAGCACATTTTCTATAGATTTCTGAAACTTGTGGTGTGCATTTGAGGGGAAAATATGCATAACACCATGTCTAAATTTCAAAAATGGCCATGGCTAAAAATGCATATATAATTAGCCACTGGAACTCACCAACTGGGCAGATGTAGAGGCAGACAGTAAGGAGAGACCACCACAGAATTATAATGGAAGGTTGTCCATAATTCTGATGATAGTACAAATAGTCACTTGCCTACTAACTGGACTCCAGAACTGGGTCAGATCTGCTAGGCAAAGTTTCTAGAGAGAAATTTGTCACCATGTAGTAGAGAGGTGGAGAAAGTCTAAGAAGAGACATGGGACCTGTGAGGAAATGTGAAATAAAGGAGAAACAACAGATGGAAAGGAGGAAGGTATAAGAAGAACAAAGTGAGAGCAACCTACAACCAGGAGGAGCAAGTTAGAAGTATGATAGCAATGAGAAGGGTAGAGCCAGAATACACAGAAAGCAAGTCAGCCATAAAATTTTAAAAAGTACAGCCAGGTCCACAAGGGCCCTTAACCGATGTGGGGTATCAATTTGCAATGCCCTTTGACATCCAGCAGCTTGTCACTAGTGATACCTACTGCCCCAAGTCCCAAAGCAGCTACCAGTCTGTTCCCCTTACTGAAGGCATGATACTTGACATCTCTGGCTCATAAGGAATTTGAGAAGCATAAGGGAGCAAGAAGGAGAAGGTATCTGGTATTAGAGGAACTGAGGGGGGGCAAGGAGAAGATAGCTCCAGATTTTGGGGAAAGCAAGGTGATTGCATGTGATTGCATTCTGGTGCTGTCACTTTGTAAGGCAAACATATTAGGACATATTAGGACTCATCTCAAGTTAATCAGATCAATACAGAAAGGAGAAAATGACTAAACAGAGGAAGTGTTTGCCCTTAATAATTCTGGGAAGATGAAATTGCTCAGATTATATATAATTAGAGATAGAGTAGAAAACAGGTATTGGTGGAGGAAGAGAGGTTAGTATGCGTCAATAAAAGTGTTCAAACAATATTTTGTGTGGTCAGTGAGCACAAAGAGAAAGAAAAGTCTTGTATGAACAGGGTTTTTAGGGTATTGCTAAGTTATAAGCTGTTGTTGTTGTTGTTGTTGTTGTTGTGTGCCTTCAAGTTGTTTCCAATTTGTGGTGACCCTGAGATGAACCTGTCATGGAGTTTTCTAGGGCTGAGATCATGTGATGGGCCCAAGGTCACCCAGTGGGTTTCCGTGGCTGAGCAGGGAATCAAACCTTGTTCTCCAAAGTCATGGTCCAACACTTACACCATTAGACCATACCAGCTCTCTACCTGCAATTGTACAACACTCTTATCAAGACTTACATGTGTTTGTATATTCTACATGGGGACCACTGTTTCAACTGATCTGTCTGGAACAGCACAGAATAGAAGTAAGCCAGGGATTGAAAACGAAGGCTGTGTTGTCCAAATCATTGAGCCAGTAGCCATACTGGAAGAAAATGCAAGATATGACCTACTACCATGAGGATTATCAGGAATATTGAGGAGATTTTGGACATGAGTGAATAGTCCTGGCCAAAGAGTTCTCCTAGGATGACTTCTTACAGCAAACAAGCATTGCCTTGTGGGCAGGAAGATCACAAGAACAGGGAAATTGTCTGTGGAACAGGATGATCAGCTCAACATTTTTCTCTTTTGTTAGTTCAAATGTAACCATAATTTGAATCTAAATCATTCTTCTGTTTCCCGCCCAATGGAAAAATATAACAAAATCTTAAGGCAGTGCATGATTTTGAGATGTACAAACTTGACAAAGAATGTGTGTAAAACTTAGGTATATGTGTGTATGTGCTTTCAAGTCACCTGTCAACATGGCAACCTGATGAATTCCCAAGGATTTTCTTAGGCAAGGAAGACTCAGAGATGGTTTTGCAAGTTCTTTCCTCAGCAAATAGCTTACAGAACCTGGTTAGAAAGCATACCCTCCAACATTTCACGAACTGTGGCCAAGCAACACCATAATGTGATGAAGACGACAAAAGTTATTAATGTTAAAAAATAGGCAAGCAATGAGAGGCTGAAGCAGCTTCCTTTTGCCTGGTGGTAGCTACAGGATTCTACTTTGTCTTCTCCTCTCCATCCTGCTGAGTTAGTTGAGTGCAAACTACTTTTGTACTTTGAACTCAGTTTGCAGCAGCTAAAGGAAGCTGAGGACAAAGGGGGAAAGTGGAAGGAGGAGAGAAAAACCGGGATATTTTAAAAGCTGCTGAAAAAGTGGGATGGCAGAGGTTTAATGAGGACTGTCTTTGTCAATGTGGGACAGCTTAAGGCTTCTTTCACCCCACCCCACAAAAGGCCTCAGACCACAAAAATAACTTTATTATGGACCTGGCTCTGCTTGCTGCCTTTATTTCTGCAAAGAACATATTATCATCTGTTTCTGCATGCCTCCTTTTGGAACATTGTTGAAATCACTGGAATCATTGAATTCTGAAACTCTAGGCTTACCTAAATCATTCTCTTCTAAAACTCACAGAATTTGGGGTTTAGCCAAATAATTTCTCTTAAAGTCCTTGTTCAGACCTTAGATAATTTGTCTTCATCCAAGATTCCTGTCAAGATCACCCCTTCTTTTGACAGCTCCAAATCCTCTTTTGGAAAATCTTATCAAGACTCCAGAGAAGTGGTATCTATCAACCCTAAATCTAACTTTCACAGAGTACTTTCACAAGTCCACCCATCTATACCTTCACCAGTGCTTTATATATGTGTGTTTTAGAATCATTACTGTTAAATCTCTCTTACTTTCTCCCTTTTCCTTTCAGGAAATGCTGAACCTCAGATTTCTTAACCCAAACTCTGCCACCTTTTGTAATTTGAATCCACCCCTTTATACCCTCTATATACTCTATACCCCTCGTCAATCCCACAGTAGCAGCCTGAACCCCTCCATCTTTTCTACTTTGAATTAGTATTTCCCTATTCTAACTCTGTCTTCTTAGCTACACACACACACATATACATATACATATACATATACATGGGATTTTCTGCGGCTGAGAGTGTGTGATGGACCCAAAATCACCCAGTGGGCTTCCATGGCTGAGCAGGGAATTGAACCCTGGTCTTCAGAGTCATAGGCCATTTCAGTGCTACACTGTTATAGTGCTATTATTCCACTGTCAACATCCTGTGGAATTTTGAGGTTTGTAGTTTACTGAGGTCGAAGAGCTCTCTGGCTGAGAATTCTAAATACCCCTCCCTAAGCTATGGCCATAAGCTAATATTCAGACCCTTACACCATACTGGCTCTCTACCTGCATTTGCATAACACCTATATGTATTATATATTAACAGAGTGCTCTGTGACTTTATTTTTATTACTGTTCAGCTCTTTTTAAAAAGGTACTTCTAAAAGAGTGAGAACATAACCTAAAATTTGTGAGGAAATACAGTACTCTCAAAATGCCTCCCAGCCCTCCAGCACCAGAGCAATGAGCAAAGGAAAAGCAAAAAGTTACTCATTAAATGGATGAAGTAATGAGCCAGTGTGTAGTGGTTTGAGTACTAGACTGTGAATTAGTCCAGGGTATAGAAACCCACTGGTAACCTTAACTAAGGCCATTTCCGCACTAGATTGTTATAGCGCTGTTATTCTACTTTCAACATGCTATGGAATCCTGCAGTTTGCAGTTTAGGGAGGGGCCTTTCATAAGATTCAATAGGATTCCATAGGATGTTGCAAGCCCCAGGATTCCATAGGATGTTGAAAGTGGAATAATAGTGCTATAACATTCTAGTGTGGAAATGGCCTAAGTCACATTCTCTCATCCTCAGAGGACAGGCAGGTCAACCCTCCTCTGAATAAATCTTGCCAAGAAAACCCTGTGACACATTCGCCTTAGGGTTCGAAACAACTTGAAGGCACACAACAGCAACAATCAGCAATATGAGATTAATAGATGACAACTTTTTTTTCCCCAAAAAGTATCCCATTACTTCCAAAAGTAGTGTTATATGTCACATTCTTACTTGTAATATGTTACTCCTCAGTAGTTCCTGGATTATCAGGCATGGACAACCATTTGTCTCATGAAACAGTTTGTATGTGTGTGGATGCTTATAAAAATGCTTAAAGATAACTGGTTTCAATCTTGTTTGTGTATTGATAAATCTTATTTTTCTAGCTATGAACTATTTCATAGACAAATAAGGATTAGATCAAAACCAGAGTGATTAGAGGTGGGGTAGAACTGGATGGAAGAAAATAACATCAGAGGAGAAGGTTGAATTTGACTGAGACTATGAACTGGTTCTGTATTTTCAGAATTTAACATATGCTTCCCATTGGGAGGTTTCAGCATGATTGGAGTGTACATATAACCAAATCCCATAAACCAACATTTTTGTTTTTGTGTTGCAAGGAAAGTAGAGGAAACTGACTGCAAAGTTCCCAGAGATCCCAGAGAAGGATTCTCAAGAATTATTTGTTAAACCAATGGGACTTGTTTTTCAGATACTATTTAATGTTATCTTCTTTTTGGAGATGATGACCCCAGAAGTTACAATCTGCTCGGAAGATTTTGCTTTTTGTGTCAGAGAAATTAGGGAGGAAATTTCGGCAAACATTTAGATTTATTCTGGAATTTAGAAAATGTATTTTTCCCCTTTCCTAAGGCCAATGCCTGTAGAACAATAAAAGGGTTGCTACAAAAGTTTGGGCTTTCAATCAGAAATGTATTATAATTACTTTATAATTCATTATAGTTGTAGTTGTAGACTCTGAATGTATATTAGCTTCAATAGGTCTGGTAGTTCTACTGTCAGTATGGGATAAGAAGCTGCAATCTATATTATACCTGAAGCATGAAATTGCTTCTATTCCTCCCCAAAATTATCACTGTCTAAAACAAATAGAAAAGAAGTTATCATCTAGAAAGTTAATGTTGCAGCTGGGAAAATCAGTCTCAACATGCTGTTTGGCATCCCAGGCTTTAGCAATTAAATAGATCACAAAGCTTCCTTGAATGAATAGCAACATCCCCAGGATTAGTAACAGCACCTTCTTTTTTGTTTAGTGGGGGAGATGAACCGTGTTGTCAAATTTAAGCCACATTTCCCCCCCCCCAATAGTATGAAATCTAGTGGATGAATATGACTGAGTCATGTATATATTATACATGTTAGCCAGTTTCTTAGCCCTTGAAAAATGCCTTAACACTATTACATGACAAAATAAATATCTTACCACTAGGTAAAACTATATATATCTCTGGACTGGTATAGACATATATTTGTTGGGTACTGGCAGGGCAGATATGGGATGTTATAGGGAACAGTGCCTAGTTTAACACAGAAGTGGATGCTGCTGATCTTTGTTTTCATGTATATGAAAGAAGTAGGGGAAAGGCATGGGAGACCTGCACACAAACCTAACATTCACTCAAAAAGTGGGAAACCATGTATTTCTAGCAGAACATTATTCCCTACCTCCCAACTTCAACTTCCCAAATCTTTCCAAGCAGCATACCCAAAAGTTGGCTGAGGGATTCTGAGAACTGTAGATCAATAAAGTAACTTTCCAAGCCTTGATTTCTAATTAGGTAGGCTGAACTGGACCAGTGATTTGAACTAACCAGTCAATCCTTGGATGATGACTATCTAGTTACGATGTATTATGTTTGCAGGTTCAATTGGGCTCTTTTCTCTATAATCTTCCCAGCCTCAGTGCAGAGATGGCCAACAGCAATCATCTTCTCTTCTGGCTGAGTATTCTAGAATCTTGCTGTGGAGTACTTGTTGTTAACTGCCATCAAACTGACTTCAACTTATGGTGTCTCTATGGATAAGAAACTTCCAAGTCACCCTAAAATCAATTGTCCTGCTCAGGTCTTGCAGATTCAAGGACATACCTTCCTTGATTGAGTCTATCCATCTGTAATGTGAGCTTCCTCTTTTCCTACTGCCTTCTGCCCTACCAAGCATTTTTGTCTTTCCTAGTAAGCTGTGTCTTCTCATGATATGGCCAGAGTACATGAGCCTTGGTTTACTCAGTTTGGCTTCTAGGGAGAGTTCAGGCTTGATTTGCTCTAGGACCCATTAATTTTTCCAAAGTCCAAAGTATCTGTAGAACTCTTCTCCAGAACCATATTTTGAATGAATTACTTTTCTTCCTATCAGCTTTCTTCACTGTCCAGCTTTCACAACCATAAATAGAAATAGGAAATATGTCGGCATTGAATACTTCAGTATTCAATGACATATTTTACACTTCAGGATCTTTTCTCGTTTCTTCATAGCTGCCTTTCCAAGTCTAGTCTTCTTCTGATTTTTTGACTGCAGTCTTGATTCTGATTAATGACTGAAAATGGAAAATCTGGAAGACAAAGGTTACCCATATGATTCTTCAAAAGCATAAAGGAACTGACATTTATTACAAAATAGACAAATGTGAAACACTCATTAGTCCTTTATTGTTAGCCCATGACTCATTTCAGTTCTTCAAAAAAACCAAAAAACAACTTGCATCCCCATCTAGAATCTAATCTTGTTTGGTAGTTAAGAGTCTTAAATATGGATGGGCCAAATGAATCCTTGAATCTTCAAATCCTAGGTAAGGATTCAAGATTCCCAAATCTGAATCCCTGTGCCAAAATAGGCAAACTGAATCTTTTGAATCCGCCAACTAAATAGATTGTTGGAGAGCGGGACGCCTGAAAACCTAGGAGATCATACATACAAAGGAAGATAGTGAGTAGGTGACGTTTTCCCTTGGAGTAATAATGGCCTTTGCTAACAATTTCACAAATTACATCTGGGTTTGTATTCTAAGATATTTAAATTGAACATTTAATATTTAAGTTCAGTACTTGACTGGAAGCTACAGGCTTGAGATTTCAAGAACAGCTCAAACATTCCTTTGCATAGCTCCCTTGCAGACCTCTTTCAGACACAATTTTGGGCTTTGGAGTTTTACAAGGTGTCACAGCCTTCTCTGCCAAATTGTACTGGTGCATCATCAAACTACAAACCCCACGATGCCAGAAGGAACTATGCAAAGAAAAGCCACTTTTGACCTGGATTATCTCTCTACTGTAGTATGTGGTCCTGTTTACACAGGCAGGAAAATGTGGGATTAAACCATATTTTCCTGCCTGAATACAAAGGGCCTTCATGTCATTTTCAATCTAGGGAGATCCTGCGGCAAAACTAGGACAATTGTCTTGGCCAGATTTCTTCAGAGGGAGATTTGCCTTTGCCTAGGCTTTTGCTAAAGCTGAGAGAGTGTGTCTTGCCCAAGATTACCCTTCTTTCCCTAGCTTTTTAAACCCCTTTTGAAAAAAGGATTTGAAAGATTCAAGATTCATGAGATTTGTGCATTCCCAGAACCTTCCAGGGATTCAGATCTGGATTCGGATTCGGAAAATTCTGGATTTGTCCCATCCCTAGTCTTAAAGATTCTCTTAAAATGAATTTTGGTTTACTTGGGTTTGTTGAGCAGGCAAGCAATATATATTATGACTAGTTAAGAGCAGGAATGTTTTTATTTTGGTTTTCACCATCTCAGTAGGATGGGTATGAAGCGGGGAGTGAGAGAGAGACAAACACAACAGATTTCCCATGGCAATGAAGCAGTGCATAAAAGGTCTAACAACTTTCCACCTACACAAAACACAAAACTGTGAAGACATTAAACTGACAAGTGCTTTAAGTTTTGAAATGAAAAGTGGATTCTTAATGTTATCAGTGATAAGACATTGAGTGTTGTATTTACATCATGAATTAAACTACAGATGTGTGAAGGTAACTTTTTTGCTTACTACTTGACTTAGGAGGGGCTGCCTCAAGTGCAAATGAAAATGACTCAGTATAAGAGAGTTAGAGATCTTTGAAACAATATAACAACTATTTTGACCTGTGATTATTAATTCACATGTGCAAGTGACTCCCTAATGACAACCTCAGTGAAGCATACATGTATACATATGAATCAGTGTACAGCATTCTTATTTCAATCTTTTTTTAATGTGTGTGTGTGTGTGTGTGTGTGTGTGTATTTAGCCTGAAGAGGTGAACCCCTCTGAACTGACTGGTTTAGCTCAATGGCTGAGGAATCTCTTAAGAAAGGAGCTATGCATATAAAATTTTGATTTAGAAAGCAAGAGAGGAACACTGGTGCTCTTCTGCACCAGATCCTATCTGATCTTGAAAGCTAAGCAGAGTCAGACCTGGTTAGTACTCTACTTGGAAGGAGAACCACCAATGAATATTAGGTGCTATAAACTATATTTCAGAGGAAGGAACCAGCAAAACCACCTCTAAGCATTCCTTGCCTATGAAATTCATAAGATCAGCATAAGCCAAGAGGTGACTTGAAGGCAAGGAGGGAGAGATTTTAGCCCTTATCACTTGATTTAGCACACAAATTTAGCACTCAAAGTCTGGGGACCACACATTCTCTTTCCCAGGTGTCAGAGGGTTGTGACTAGTGCAGAGAAGTTTTGGGCAGGAGGACCTTTGTAAGACTCAAAATGGCACGAGTGCTACATATGGACTGCACTTTGCCCACCAGTTTGAGGCAGCGGCCCAGACCACAAATGTAGAAGGAAGTTCAGCGTTTCCTGGACTTAGCAAAGTCTTACCATAGATCAGTGGCCAGCATTTCTGATCCTGCCATTCCCTTGACAGATCTAAGAAGGCACCCTGCCATACGTGATTGCAATCCAGGGAGCAGGTTTGCTTTTGACACCTTAAAGGGCTCTTTTTGTCCTCTGAAGTTATCATATCCTACAAGTGCAAAACTTTATCCTCTTCTTTGTAGTATAGATGCATACATTTGGTCCTGGTTTAGGATCAACACTGATACAGGCACAGGGTGATGAGGAGCCTGTGGTGCTCTCTCTATGTCAGTGGTTCTCAACCTGTGGGTCCCCAGATGTTTTTGGACTTCAGCTCCCAGAAGCCCTGAGCATTGACCATAGTGGCTGGGGCTTCTGGGAGCTGAAGTCCAAAAACATCTGGGGACCCATAGGTTGAGAACCACTGCTCTATGTTATTCCTCAGGGAACAAGATCATGCCACAACTGGAAAGGAAGCAATACCTGTGGGCATTCCTGCTCCCTAGTATTATTTGTCCTTTCATCTTGGCAATAGATTTTGCCTCCTTGAAGTGGTTGCTTATTGTGAAAAGTACCAACTCAGTGTTATTTAGCATTGAAGCCACATGTTTTCATGTTGCAGTAGTAGAAGAATAAATCACATTTGAATGTGGATTTCCTTTCTTGGAAGGGTCCCTCAAGTGTAGCAGAAATCTGTCCCCTCTCAAAGAGGGATTTATATGGAGAGGTAGCTACAATGCCAAGGACTCCTCTCTGCCAAAGCTACTACCCAGGTGGTGTAAAAAGCCAGGGTAGATGACTGAGGCTGTCAGTGCCCAAATATGTCATCACCCACAGATAAAGCAAACTGAGAAGAGTAATGTCAGGCAGGCTATTTAAACAAGCCTAACTTGAACTGAGGAGGTAGAGATCATCTTCAATATCATCTGCTCCCCATATGCAGAGACTTCAGCACCTCGCTGTTGCTGGATGACTGACCAACTGCATAGGTGACAACATTCTTCTTCTCACTGCTCAGTATAGCAGCCTGGATCCCACTCACTTGCCCCCCCCCCAGTTTGGCAGAAGCAACAGGAATGGTGGATAGTTAGTATGGTGGTCCCTGACACTTCATCACAGTAGACATTTAAGCTCAAGTCTTTCTAGACCTGGTTTACCAATTTGACTAATATACTGTGCACAATTAATGGCATGTTGAAGAGACAGGGGTGACAGAGAGCTTTGTGGCATCTTTGTGAGCTCCCCAGATGTGTCTGGTTGGCCTTTATGCAGAAAAGAATGTTGGAACTCATCAGAGCTTGAGAATGTTACTCTTTTGGACCATAACACCCTGTATATCCTGGGAGTTGTAGTAAAAAAAACACAGGAATTTTTCCAAGCTGTGGAATTGATTGATATGATGCAACGGGTTCTTATATTCCTCTTGGATCAGATTTGTTGAAACAGAAAAGTATGCTATTCTTATAATGTTCAGATGTTAAGCAGATCTGGGTGTCAAGCAGCCAAGTGCTTCCCTATAAATTTAGATACATGCTTTGCTTTAAAACAAAGCCTACAATATGATCTCAATGATATTTGTGTATGTGTGTTACCGTAGTTTCTAGTCCGGGCTTGTGGTATATTAGATATCACTTAATTTCAATAATTTGGCCTTCTTTACCCATTCCTCTCCATGTGCTTGCGAGGGCCCTGGACACACACACACACAGGCACGGCCAACAATAGCTGAAACATTCCAAACCAATCCAGACAGGCCAGTAATAGCCAGACTGCTGCTTTAGGAGACCTCAAGGCAAGTACGCTTTAAGATCATATTATGTATGCACGCTGTTTACAAAAGACTCCCTGCCTCGAGCAGGCAGCTTGACGAGCCGAATACTCAACTGTCAAGCACTCCGCGTTTGCGTACTGGCTACTCTATTGACAAAGCTGTCATAATTCAATCATGCAAAATACTGACCTTTCGGAGGCTTTGTCTCCAACCTGAAACTCATTGTTATCCCTGGGAACGGACTAGCCTACGGGCACATTTTCCCCTATAAGACCCCCTGATTTTGAGCGTCTCTTCGGATCGCTCTTGGCTTCCATCCCGCCTTGCTGTTGCTTCGTTTGACGAGCCTTCCGCTCAGCTCCTTGTGCTGAGAATCTCCTCTTCTACGGACCTTTTCTTCAAACTACCCGGGCTTCAGGACAGGTGTAGTATTTCCCATACAAAACCTCCTCTTAAAAACCCTCTATCCAACTCCTACCTTTATTTCAATAGTTCTCTGTGTGAGTGTGTTTGCATATACGTGTTTGACTGTGTTGTACATCAATAAAGAAAACAATAATTATTTACTTCAGTTTGCTCCTTGACTCGGCCTGACCCCGTAGACACTGGGTTCAAGATCTCGCTAGTTTACCCTGCCTCTCATATTGCTAGCTTGTGCCCTGTTAATTCCCTTCCCCATCGTGAGCACATTTAGATGTGCCTCCCGGGGCCCCAGAAATCAGGGTAATGTGTGTGTGTACGCCTTCAAGTCACCTGTCAACTTATGGTGACCCCATGAATTTCATAGTGTTTTCTTGGGCAAGAAATACTTAGAGGTGGTTTGCCAGTTCTTTCCTTGGAAATACAGCTTATAGCACCTGGTATCTGTTGGTGGTCTCCCATCCAAGTACTAACCAGGGGTGACCCTGCTTATCTTCCAAGATAAGACCTGATCTTTGCCTTTAGGGTATTTAGGTCCACACAGACGTATATCTAGGGTGGGCAACTGAGGTACATGCCCTGGGCGCCAATGCCAGGGGAGCACAAAAAATCTGAACCCTCCCACCCTCCCACCTCGGCCTGGCCCACTGCCACCCCCAGCCCCTGCCGGGGTCCTTCCTGGCCCAGTGTGGGGATGGCGGCAGCAGTAGCCCCCCTACCCCTCACTGTCCCTCGGGTCTTCCTGGTCTGATGTGTGGACAGCGGCAGCAGAGGCAGCCCCCCCACCCACACATGCCGAGGTCTTACTCAGCTGGAGGCAGTGGTGGTGGGAGGAGCAGCCTAGGCGCTGTTGAGCTAGATACACCACTTTGTCCACACCTTAATGATATATCTAGTGGGTTTTTCCTTTCATCGACTTGGCACTCTAAAAGCCCTGAAACATTTACTCTGTCCTTAAAAACTTGTAAAAATTATCAATTTGACTATTCAGAACCACATTAACAGACATGTTAATTGAAATGTTTATGGTCCATTATATTCATTGCATGCTAGAGCATCTTTTTCACTTTTTAAAAGAAGGGAAAGTGCTTCATTTGCCAAAGACAAAGATTATTGCTTGTCCCCCCACCACATCACATCTTTTTGTAATTGTAGAGTATTCAGCATTTTACATTCTATTTACACTTCAAAGCAACAAGGAGACCTATTCAACAGCTGTGTAATTATGTTTCATTTGCAAATCACATTCACTTACAAATACATCTCTCTTGGTGGTCTGTGGTGTGCATGTGTGTGTCACTTATAGCCTAGTATGTCATTATCTTCTTTATTGATCCCAGGAGTCACACAAGAAAGTAATGCTTAATAATGGGATATATCTTTAACCCAAGTCAATGACACTAGTTCCCATTGTTCACTTCTGTCAACTAAGGTCAACCCTCTTTCTAAACATTTTCCTGCATGAGATTCTTTAAAAGAAAAAAAATCACAGTACAGTAAAGTGAGCTTCCAAAGGAAACAAATCTTTTGCTGTAACTGAAGGGGCAGGGCACCTTCAGGCTCTAGGGCAGAATCCAGCCCACCTGGGTTCCAAGTTTGGCCATCTGGGGTTCTCCAGTTGGCCATACTTTCTTCACCATTAACACCTTCCTCTACTTGAGACATAAAAACAACCAAGATCCTTCTGTCACCTTAAAGGCTAGTAAGAATTATTTGGCCTTATTAATTCTTCCTGGACTACTGCAACCTTCTTTACCAGATGCATAGGGCTCCTTCCATTGGCAGTGCATGCTTGGAGCGGTGGGTGGAAAGAGGCAACATCAATGGAGTGAGAGAGAAGTGGTAAAATGTACAAACTATAATCATCATCTTAGGAATAATCAATAGTTGGGTGGCAACACAGACAATCTTGCTCTGCTGAGCTGATCAACATTATGTATTGTACTGAAAAACCTTTACACCTGTTCAAATCATAAGGCAGAGTAAAACATGTTTACCTGTCAAATGGAACAGTGGTTCTTAAACTTTTCTGTAAATATAATTTACAGAAATTCTGTAATCCCAGTAAATATAGTTTGTTCCTGGGAACCACTAAGACTCAACTCAAGATCTAAACATTTAAATTTAGATTTAAGTATTCAAATATTTATTTATTTATTTATAAATATTTATTTATTTATTTAAGACTTCAAGAGACTAGGATTCAAATCCCCACTCAGACACTGGGTGACCTTTGGCAAGTCACATTGTCTCAGCCTCAGAGGAAGAGAAAGGCAAACCCTCTCTGAACAAATCTTGCCAAAAAAGGCTGTGTGATAGATTCATCTTAGGGTCGCCATAAGTCAGAAGTGACTTGAACATGCACAACAACAAAGTGCTGCTCACAGAGAGAGGTTCCTTCTAGCTGTCATGTCTCTCTCCTTTGAAAACTGACTTATAGTGACCCTAAGGTGACTCTATCATGGAAGTTTTCTTTGCCTTTCTGTAAGGCTGTGATTTGCAAGAAGTCACCCAGTGGGTTTCCATGGTTGAGTGGGGATTCACATCCTGGTCTCCAGAGTCATAGTTTGGATGGACCCACACACCTCCAGCCGTGTTTCTTTCATCAGGGATGTGGCAGTGGTGTGTGTGTGTGAGTGGGTGCCTAAACTGCTCTCTCATTTACAAACAAGGGAACCTGTTCACACACTGCTATGTCCCTGTTTCTGCCACTGCTGTTGGTGTCCAGCAGCAGGGCTTTGTGGACCCCATGGGGGCTCCGTGGCCCCCTGAACCCAAGTTAATAATCACTGAGACAGAACATGTAGTGCACTGTGTACAGCAAGGATATTTGTCAGAAACAGACACCAGTCTGGACCGCTGCTAAAACCTCCCTAATGACTGTAGCACAGGCATTTCTTCTCTCTTTATCCATTTCTGGCTACTTTTCAGGCACCATGGGGTGATCTTCCTTTTTAGAATTGTATCCATCCTTGGATCACATTAGGCAGTCATAATTTATTCAGTTCCTGACAAATACCCCTTGTCATCCTGCTCATTTACCTGATTTACAACACCAGTTGGTTTCATCCAAAGGTTCTCGCTTTCTTTTTTTCTCTGAACTCCAATATAAAGCAGCCAGATGGGTAGAAAGAAGCAGGTTATAGAAAACTATATTTTTACCCTTCATCTCTGCTGTGCGAACTGCTGCAGTGTGAACTGTGAAGTGAGGGACAAGAATTTAATTACGTTTCATAGCCTTTGGCAACCATTCTGACCACTGCAAGATACAAAACTGATAGTCTAAAAATAATATACTAATGTGATCCCACCAACTGCGACTCTCCCACACACTACACATAGGAAAAAAAATCACTAGATTCAAAAGTAGGATTAATTAATGCTCGAACAGTACTCTCTGTGTGTGTCCTGGCGTCACCAATCTCAAAACAACCTCTCCCCACTGTTTAATTAATGTATTTGTTAAGTAGCATGAATGGCATTAGTGTAAATAGCATGGAGAACAAGATAGAACCATAGAATAGAACCAAACAGTAACCCTTCCAGCAAACCTGAGTTGCCCTAAAGAAATCAACACACATGTCTCACTAAGATTACAGTCCCATACACAAATGTGTAAGTCCTACCAAACTCATTGGAACTTAACTTCTGAGTGAACATACGTAGGTTTACTCCTTCTTTTTCCACCTTATCCAAATTGCTTAAGAGCTGAGGAAGCACTAGATTAGTGGATCTAGATGTGGGATTTATATATTTGGAAACAGGACTCTTATTCAGAATTGCCAGATCAGCAGCATCCTATTCCCTATGATTTCAGAGCCTAAACCTGAGACTTTGAGGTAGAATTATATGTCATGCTGGCATTGCCCTTGTGTTGTCAATTGAATGACAAAACTTAGCTTTTCAAATGCCATTGTTCTGGCCTCTGAAGGAGATGAAGAGCAGCCAGTATATCTTTATCTTGCCAGCAATTAGTTACTGCTGAACATAGTCTCTCTTCCCTGCCCTTAACTTCTTTTCCCTTGGGTGTCATGTCTTATTTAGACCATAAGTCTAAGCCTAAAACTGTCCTATTAATATTGTCTTTTTTCGCTATTGATAACTTCCAAATTAGACTACTGTAAGGCACTTTATCTGGTGCTGCCCTTGAAGATGACTCACCAGTTGTAGCTAGTGCAAAATGCAGTGGCTTAGCTGCAGACCAAAATACCAGATAGTTGCCAAATAATGTCAGTCTTACAAAAATTACACTGATTGTCAAAATGCTTCTATTGTGAGTTCAAAGTGTTTATCAAGACATTTAAACCCTTAAAAAAATTGGCCTGGGACCTCAATATTTGAGACGGCCTCTGCAGTTGTGGCACCACAATTGTAGAATGCTTTTCTCTTGGAGGTCCAATTTATGCCAATACTGGTTTCAAAATATGGCTGTTTATTTAAAGACTTTGGGCCTTACTGATTATTTTAAAATGCTAATGCATGTTGTTTTAAATTGGTTTTAAACCTGTTTAATTTATTAATCATTAAACCTGTTTAATTCATTAATCATATTTAATATGCTTAATCTATTTAAATTATTGTTGTTTTGAATGGTATTAACTTGTTTACCTTGCTTTTACACCCCCCCTCCAAAATCTTTAGATACAGGGAAAGATAGAAATATTTTATAAATGAAAGAATAGTAGAAGACAGGGTGTATATAGATGCCAGCAAAATAGAGGTGCAGAAAATGATAAAAGAGTCATTGTGGTACCTAAGAGATGCTAACAGATTTATTGTAACACAAGCCCTTTCAGCAGATGCAGCTCACAGGTGCATATGCATCTACGTACACGAAGTTAAATAGAATAGAAATATGCAACAGGTAAACTGTAAACAGTGAAGAAAAATGGTGATGGGATGTGGAGATTTACATCTAGTGACAACAATACATTTCACTTTCTTAAAAAGTGCTACAAATTTCTTCGCTATTTTTACTTGAACAGATTAGCAAGGCTACCCCCCCTCCCCCAGAAGATGTTTTACCCAGAAAGTAATGCTATTTGCAGTGCCCACAACTGGCATAGAGTTCAGCCTAGAACTCCTAGAATATAACTGTGCATTTTCACCATCCCAGATTCCTTTCATATCTCTTTGGAGCAAATCTTGTCTGGCCTGGAGGCTGGCGTCTAAACACTCAAGCATCTAAAGCAGAACTGGACACCCTGCATTCTCCCTCCACCCTCAGCCTTGCAAGGTTGCTGCAACTCTCAGAATAACTAACAGTGATGAAGAGGGAATTTCAGGCCAAGAAATTCCCAATCTACTGAAATAAGGCAAGATTTAAATTTAGTATTCCAACTCCCTCTCTCTCTCGGGTGCACACACACACAGAGGGAGGGGAGAGAGATAGAATTAATGTGTAATTGGGAAGCTGAAACCAGGAAGGGATGTAAGAAGCCAAGTGTCTGGAGAGAGAGAGACTGAGCTGGAAAAGGGAGAAGCCAAGCATTTGCAGAGGAAGAAAAAGGACTAGAGAAAAGTGGGGGAGGTAACAATCAGCAGACTCTTGCAAAGAGAGGCAAGCATCATTGTATTATAGTCTATCCAGATATCCATAAGAAGATCCTTTCCCAAGACCTATTAGGCAGGGGCAAAAGAATACTCAGTCCAAAGGTTATTATTTTTTTTCCAGAATTCTCTGAAAAAAAAGCCACACACAATCCATCCCCATGAATCGGGGCCCACACCTCCCCATTCATTATCCCATCTCCTCAGAAAGCCACAAAACTCAACACAGAACAAATGGATGGCAGTGAAGGGGGAAGCTCTGTAGAGAATAGGCATGGGATTTCTCCTAGACTAGAAGCCCTTGTCTTTCCAAAAGCTGACTCCCCAAACAGTCGCATAGAGACAGGAAGGTGTGGGTGGCTTGTCCCAGGCGGCGATGTCTTTGGGGCATCCTGGCCCATAGCCATGCTCCACGCACCCTGGCCACACCCCTACATACCTCAGCCACGCCGTCACGCACAGTGGCCATGACGCTTGTGCCACAGCCCCCTCCCCACACTCCAAGCTCCGCCACTGTCCCCAAATTCACCTTCTCCTTGAAAGAAAGAGAAAGAAAGCTACTTGCTTAAGCAATGACAGCAAGGCACTTCTAACATCTACTCCTTTGCTTTTGCCCTGGCCTTACTGGGGGGATAAGACTCTTGTCGCCTGCTATCAAGCAGGTTCCCTGAATTACCGTAGTTAAGTAATTAACAGACTTAGCTTCCTGAGTGCAAAGTAATCATACCAACTTCTAGGAATATTGGATTCTTTAATACAAGCAGAGGTACCCAGAAAGTACAGAACTAGCATGGCCATCCTGACAGATCTGTGGCTGCTGAAGGGTATTTACCCCACTCAGTTAGGATTCTTACATGCATGCACCATGTACATATCAATTGCAGTTCACTCATTCCGCACAGGGTCTCTGCTTTGTGCAATTCATGTAGCTTCTCTAGAACAGAAAGCAATGTTTGAGTTCTGAAGCTCTTCCAGGTAGAACCATGGTTCTCAGCCTTTGGTCTTCCAGAATTTTGGGACTTCAGCTATTAGAATTAGTTTGCACTGACCAAACTGGCTGGAATTTCTGGGAGCTGAAGTCCAAATCTTTTAGAGGATGAAAGGTTGAGAATCACTGAGGTAGAAGCTAAAGAGATGGTTATGGTGGGGAATTACCATTTTAGGGATCTTTTCAGAAAAGATAAAATGGGATTTTGATTACCTCACATTATCCATTCAATGTTGCAGTGGAATTTAAAAAGGAAAAAAAAAGGAAAACAAAGGCTGCCAAAGGGAGGCTGCTCTGTGGAGAGGCTGAGCTACTTTGAAGATCAGAGTCAATCCCAAGGACTGGTTCACTTACTAGGGAGCTGAAGGTTGCTTCATGCATAGAATTGCCTACAGTGACATGAGATCTGAGTGAGGACTGACCAATTGCTAATCAGGTCATATAGCTTCCTTCATCCCCCCCCCCTCCACCGCCCACTTCTCTAGGCATGTGGAAGCTACAGTTGGATGCAAAAGCACTGAGAGATAAACCAGTAAAAAAGGACACTCTTTGTTGTGTGTCCACTTTTTTTACAGTAGTCTAGAAGAGTCCTGTAACTGGACTAGCTGGTTACAGCTTCTTAGCAGCCTTTGTTTCCATATGGGACTTTATAAAGCAGTACGTATATTTCCTTCCTGAGAGGAGTGGGAATGTATGCTACTGATCTGTTTATACTAATAAAATCACCAAGATGCCTACTTATTCTCCCATCTTAAATATCCTGAAACTCCAACACTCAGGTCCTTTCCGCACAAGGAAGTTAAAACGGGCCAAGGCGTCCTGTCACAGAGGTCGTCCGCACCTTGGATCGGATTAGGTTCGGACTATTTACCTTAGTTCCGCACCTTAGTCCGATCCAAAACGCCCCCAAGTGGTCCTCCAGTGCACTAAGTGAAGACCGGAAAAATCCGGTCTTTCAATCTTCTGGAGCACGCCATTTTGTTCCTTCTCACTTGTGCAGATGCGCAGGCTCACACCAATGCGAGCCTGCAATCAGCGGAGGGCAGGCTGTGGGCATGGTCAGCATCAGCAGTTGGTCCAGATGCACGAAGAACAGGAAGCCGCCATTTTCAGCCTCAGCAGTGCAGATCTACGGACCTCACACTGCTCCGATTAGCCCTGCAACAAACAGAGGAGCCCTGCAGAAGGGCTTAAGGGAAAGTCCGCGTTGCTTCGAAGAGAGAAGACCAGTAAGTAACGGCATGGAGCGATTCACTCACCTCATGCGGAAAGGGTCTCAGTATTACTTAAGGGGAGCATTGATCCTAATATGCCTATCTGGATGATACTGTTGTTCACATGTTGGAAGCACCAGGTAAGCAGAAGATGACTAGAGGTAACCCTTGGCAAACAGCAAGGAAAACTGAATCCCTCAGTTAAAAGAGATTAGGCTTCTTTAGGTGTTGAGAGACCTCTTTCATGTTATTAGATATTATTATGCTCCTTACTGCATCTCACAGTCTTTATGTGAAGTAGCATAAACATTGCTAACAGCAAGGATGAAACATTTTGCTCCTGGTGTTCTTTCTTTTTTCCAGTCCCTTAAAAATGCCAAAATAGAAGAATACCACATTTATTTTAAAGGTAGATAATAGGGAGAGAAATTGTTTCTGCTTTCTCTAAAGGTGAAAAGGAAACTGAATGCCAGCAGCATGACCATTTTAAATCTACAGAGTATGCGCAATCGATGTCAGGCTTTCTGCTGATGCAAGGTAAAGCAAGGGAGGAGGGACAGCAGAATATGCTGCAAAATAATCTGAAATGGGAAAATTTAGCTGTAATAGAATTTAATGTTGGCAGCAAACAGCAACTGAAATTACTTTTGATGTCTAAACATCTGTCTGTCTGCCAGGCTTTAATAGATAAACCAGCTACTGCATGTTATGCTAAATTGTGTACATTAATGAGCAGGCAGTCGCCTGAAAAGCTGGATGGATGTCTTCTGCTGATTTATGTTGTGGGCTCATGTGGAAATTCAAGGATATTTAACTCTGCTTAAAAATAGAGGTTCTTTACAGAAAGTGATTTACTAGAAATGTTTATCAGTAAGCAGCTGATCCATAGTGAGGAAGTAATGAAGAAATAGTAAATAGTTGGACCTTAAAGTTTTACGGCTCAGTTGCACCAGGGCCAGAGTATAGGAAATAGGTGGGACAGCATTCAAAATATCATTTTAAAATATGCCTGAGACTCAAGAGAGAGCCAGTGTGATGTAGTGATTTGAATATTGGACTAGAACTCTGGGAGAAAAGGATATGAACCTCCACTCACTCTTGGAAACCCATTGGGTGACCTTGAGCAAGTCACAGCGTCAGAGGATAGCAATGGTAAGTCCCCTCTAAACAAATTTTTCCCAAGAAACTTCCTTAATAGGGTAACCTTAAATTCATCCTAAGTCAAAAATGAGTGGAAGGCAACAGCTTGAGACTCAGGGTCTTTCTGCACTACACTGTTCTAGTGCTATTATTCCACTTTCAACATCCTATGGAATCCTGGGGTTTGCAGTTTAGGGAGGGGTATTTAAAATTCTCAGCCAGAGAGCTTTTTGGTTTCAGTAAACTCCAAACCCCAGAATTCCACAGGATGTTGAAAGTGGAATAGCAGCACTAGAACAGTATAGTGCAGAAAGGCCCTCAAATTCTTGGTCTGGATGAGGGATGAGTAGATTTTGTGATGGAGGGATTTCATCCAAGACCCTGGCACAGACCCTGGTACATTTCCCACTGAACTACTGTTGAAATTTGGCGGAAAAATGTACTGGCTAACTAGAAGAAAAGCCATTAAAACAATCAGGAAATAATACTCCCCCCACCGCAGTTTGTTACCATAAATCAACTGTAAACTATGAAAAGCTCACTAAAACAAGGATTTTCTCATTGATTTTAGTGCTCTCCCTTTCCTGCCCAAATTCAGCAGAATGGTTTGGGGAGCACATGCAGTCAGCTGATTGCTTAGCCCTTTGTGTATACTTAGCAGAGAAAAGTGCCAGAGAGAAAAGCCTGTTGGAGATGGTTTGGCTGCTGAATCAGTTTTGTGTTGTTACGAAGTCAGTGTAGTCCTCCTTTTTCCCTGGGAGCAGCAGCTGTGGAGGCACTTAAGCCACATAAAAATGCATTTAGCCTAGAAGGTGAGCAATAGAGTGGGAAAAGAACAGCAGGAACCAGGTGCTACATAGACGGCAATAGAGAGTTTTGAGTTTTTTGGCTTGGCTGCTCTTGTTAAGCTCATTTCGTAAATATGTCTAGTTTCCACTGAGAAAGCAGAACTAGATTATTTGACTTTGTATTTTCTGGCTGAATTTCATCAGCATAACCATATGCCATGTGTCCCATAATGGCTTAGGAAGACCCAGAGTGATTTTGTTTTTTTAAAAAAAATGTTATACTGGATGAAAGCATGCATATATATCCAACCCTAACATATTTAGGGTTAATTGTACAATAAAATGAAAAACAGAAATATAGCGTGGGTGACATTTGGCTTGAAAGCAGTACATGGAAAAAGGATTTAAAGTCTTTGTAACAGACCACAAGTTTAACAGGAGTCAATGGTGTGATATAGCAGCCAAAAAAACAATTCTGGGCTGCATCAACAGTAATATAGTGTCCAAACTGAGGAAAGTAACAGTGCCACTCTATTCTGCTTCACTATTCTATTCACCTGGAATACTAGTTTTGGACAGCACAGTTCAAGAACTATATTCACAAGCTGGAACGTGTCCCAAAAAGGACAACCAAGCCATATGAGGAATGACTTAGAGAACTGGGTATGTTTAGCTTGGTGAAGAGAAGACTGGCAGGTGATGTACAAGTCGTATTTAAATACCTGAAACAGATGTCATGTAGAAGATGGAGCCAACTTGTTTTCTGTTGCTCCAGAGACTAGAACATGAGCCAATGAATTCAAGTTACAAGAAAAGAGATTCCACCTAAATGTTACAAAGACCTTTCTAATTTTGAGGGCTGTTCAACAGTGAAACAGACTGCCTCGGGGCCATGCAGAGGGGGAACTCTCTGTCTTTGCAGGTCTTTAACCAGAAGTTGGATGGATATCTTTCAGGAGTGTTTTAGTTGTGCATTCCATGGCAAGGACTAGATGGCTGTTGTGGTCCTTTCAGAGAATCTTAGAGTTGGAAGGGACCACAAATCTGTGACTGAAACTCTCCTAAAGCCCTATTTAGATATCCATCTCTTTACCTGTAGGGTTAAAACTAGGGATGTGGGGGAGCACCAGCTCCACCTCAAACATTGCCAAAAAGCCAGAAGCATTGAAGTTCTTTGTGCACTGAGGATGAATCACTGTATGGACTTTCTAACCAAATTAAATATGGCTCCTAAACTCCCATTGTCAGGAATCTGGCTCAATCAAGGCTTATCGGGGCTAGGGTTCTGTGTATATCTAATTTCCAGTCTTAGTCCTACATGACAACAAATGAACTCATCCATAAGGTTTCAGTTTCAGAAGAAGTGAAGTTTCACAGGAAATTGCACACATTCAAAGGGCTCTTGTACAGCTGGAAGTAGTTCCATGATTAAATAAAAATCAAAGGGGTGAAAATTCCTAGAGAAATGAATATATCCAAATCTAGTTCTGAACTGTTTAAAAAGATTACTTTTAGGATATCAGTGCTTTGTACTTGATTGTTTTAGTTGCATCAACAGCAAGTACAATTCTTTGTCAAATATTAAATAATGTCAATTAGTAAACGTTATTTCATATCAGCTAGCAAATATGATCAGTTACTAAATACTAGCTCATGACCATTGGGGGTGTGGCCTATAGCCTTCACATACAGTCTTCCTCTATATGACCTCAAAGCCAAATGTGCTGTAGATTGTGTGATTCTAATAATGTCAGTTTCCTTTTCTTGCATGCTTTTTTACCACCTTGCCTGATGAAGAAACATGTGATTTTGAAAGCTTGTCTTTTAGGTTGATCAATCATCTAAATACCCTGAAGGCATCTGATCCCATCTAATCTTGGAAGCTGAGCAGAGTCAGGTCTGGCTAACAGGTGGATGAAGGACTGCCAATGTATACCAGGTGCTGGAGCTGTAGTTCAAGAGGAAGGCAATGACTTTCCACCTCTGAGTATTACTCACCTAAAAAAGTCCTCTGAAATTCATGATGTTGCCATAAGCTGACAGGCAACTTGAAGACACAACTGCACACACACTAACAGTATCACCACAATATGAACTTTGGAATTTTTTTTATGATCTACACAGTTACCTGTCCATCTGCACTGCAGATAAGTTGCCAAATATGACACACTGACCACAGAGACTTAAATCTACTTGTTAACTCCAACTGCAGTCACCCCTCCACATTCGCTAGGGTTGGGGCACAGGACTCTCCTGAAAGTGAAAAAACTGTGGATAACTCTAGGCCCTTCCAAACCATATTTAACACACAAAAAATGATGATCATCATATTCAACCCACCACGAATTCCTCTGAGGCATCAGGGTTCCTTCACAAGACAGAAGTAGGTGGCTGATGAGGCTTACTGCCACATCCATTGCTGCCTCACATTTTTAACAGGGACTTACAAGCCTTGTTTGCAGTTTCTCAGTCCCACAAGGCTTTCAGTTTTATTAAAAATGGCATAGTGAGGCAGCAGAGGTGACAGCAAATGATTCATGAATAAGGAAACCTGCAAAAGTGAAACCTGCAAATGTGAAGGGCTGACTGTAATGTAGCTCCACTGAATCTGCATGTACTTATGAACTTACATAAGATAGTTTCTAGAATGACATACTCAACCAAGTTAAGAAGTTGGATTTACAAGGGATGAAGGGGCAGGAATAGCTATATACACATAAAAAGTAAGGTTTTGTTTTTTGTTTTTTTGCAAATAATACAGCAAAACAAAATAACAAAAGCAGGAAGAGAGTACAGAAATTGACACAAAACATGAGGCAAATAAGCCTGGAAGTAGAATTCTTTAAATACCAAAAATCCACAGCAACCAAGCCAGATCCAACTAATTACAGAGCCTAAAGTCCAGAACTTTCTAGAATTTGGTAGATGTACAGGTTTCCACATGAACTTCACTTAAAAGAAATGTCATTTTTAACCAGGCCCCTGCTGTAGCCTTGAGGAATCAAAAATGAGTGATATGTAGTTAGGTACAAGTTTCAGACTTCCAGGGAATTTAAAGCTACCAGAGACTACAGAAGAACATTAATTTCTTGAAAGTCCCTGCATTGAATTGTGGGTTTTGGCAAATGATAGATTCTGGTTTCCCCTGGATTTTGTATCCAGTCACTATACCATAGTTTTAAAACATCTGTATAGATGTCAGAGCAAAAGCCTCTTTTCAATTTTAAATATTGCCTATTCATCTCAGCATCTACGAACAGAAACCTAACTTCTTGCACCCAGTTTCTAGTACTAAAGAATGGATACATCTTGCAGCTCTCTACTTACTTACCATCAAAAGACAAGGAAATTCAGTTTATATCTGGCAATTAAATCCAAACTGGGGTAGCAGTTTTCTCCCATATCTATTGCTCCAAACAGTTTCTGTCTAGAAGAGGAAATATAATTTCTCATAGAGGATTAGGAGAATGTGGCTTAATTATTCATCTTTAATTTATAAGCTTGTAATCATTTCACAACTTAAAATGGAATTTGCTGCTGAAAGTTCAGATGAACTGCTATATATCGGTATTATTGTGTCCTCGATGGAACAGGCATACCATTTGCATTGTAAGCTGAAAAGCTGTATCATGCAGCCTTTTCTTCCTGTGTTATTTTAGGCATCCTTCCACAAAGGAAAAGTAGTCAGTGTCCTTTTGCTATTACATAATACGAATGACATACAATTAGAGAAGTGATACATTCCGACAGCATTTTTCGGCCCAGCCAATAACACACGTACTTAATTAAAAAGCATTTCTGACTTGTTTTATGAGTAGTCAAAGTGCTTCAGCTATATTATTTATTATATGTATTATTTCAGGGTGTACCCAGATTTTTGCTGGATTAAAATAAACCAACTTGAGGATCTGATATAAAAAATCTGTGATCGCAGCAGGAGCTGACAGAAAATATTCTGAGATAGACTGAATGTGTATAAATCTCCAAAATAAAATCAGAAAGAACATGAATAAAATCTGGGACTTTCTGGTCTTTTTAATCTGTCTGGATGTACTCTAAATTATCCTTTTGGCAGCTGTGTAAAGTGGGATAATAGTATGATCACCATGTTATAGATGTGGAATATAGAGATCAGCAAAGAGCCTAAAGCCACCTGGTCAACTCATAAGTAAGGATGCATCTGAAGCCAAGACTTCCTGTTTCATAATTTCACACAATGACAATGAAATCCTACATTTGTACTCAGAAGCTCTCCCAAGAAGTTCAATGGGAAGCACCCCAGTGCAAGTGGATAT
Source organism: Iguana delicatissima (assembly GCA_948472985.1). Taxonomy (NCBI): domain Eukaryota; kingdom Metazoa; phylum Chordata; class Lepidosauria; order Squamata; family Iguanidae; genus Iguana; species Iguana delicatissima. The sequence continues at coordinate 112,953 of CAOKZL010002962.1, forward strand.
AAAGGCAAATGGGGAAAGAGAGATTCTGACCTACAGGTTGATTGATGCAATCAAGGAAGTCACAGATGCCCTGATTTTGCAAGTCCTGAGCAAGGCAGCTGATAACCAGGGATCTTAGAGGTCTCTAATTCACAGGGTTGCCCTAAGTCAAAGCTGACTCAATGACAAATAACTGCAATAAACAAAATGCCCTTTGCAGATATTCACTCTCAAAAAAATATAGTATGTTCTGGTGAGATATTTTCATGGCAAAGCAGCCTAGAACTGTTGGTTGTTGCTGTTGTTCTTATAAACTTTATACCTTACTTTCTTCCCAAGGACTGGGATTCAAGGTGGCTTACACATTAAAATAATTACAATATAATTAAACATGAAAAAGTCAACATTAAAGTACAATTAAACTATTAAGAATATTAAAATACTTTAAGGCATACACTAAAAGTGATGAAAAGCAGTTAAAAACATTGCAGTACAGCAATACAGAACCCTCTTTCCTTTACAACATTCAGTTCCAAAAGTCTATTGGAATAATAATATTAAAAAGCCCCACCAAGGATGGGGCCATTCTAACCTCTCTAAGGAGGGAGTTCCAGAGCTGTAGGGCAGCCACTGAGAAAGTCCTATCTTAGCTACATACCATCTGTACTTGTGAAGGTGGTAGGACTGAAAGAAAGGTTTCTCTTGAGAATCTCCTAGTCAGCTTCATACAGGGCGATATGGTTTATTAGATAGCCTGGAGCTAAGCTGTGTAGAACTTTATGGATCATAACCAGCACTTTCAATTGTGCCCTGGAAGCAGACCAGCACCCAATGGAGCTATTGAAACAGGGGAGTTGTATGATCCCTGTAATCGGCTCCAATTAACACTCAGGCTGCAGCTCTTTGTACCAACTGAAGTTTCTGAATAACTTTCAAAGGCAGCCCCACTTACAGCCCATTATAGTAATCAAAATGGGACATAATTAAGGCATGTTTCACTGTGGCCAGATGTGGAATTTCCAGAGGAAGAGGCAGCTGGTTTATTGGTTTATGTATGCAAAAGAACTCCTAGCCATTACAGAATTCTGCCCTTCCAGTTTCAAGGCTGAGTCCAGGAGTACCAATGTGGTGTACAAGCCAGTGTGGTATAGTGGTTTCAGCACTGTATGACCCTGGAGACCAGGATTCAATCCCTTGCTTGGCCATGGAAACCTACTGGGTGACCTTAGGCATGTCACATGCTCTCAGCCTCAGAAAATCTTGTAATAGGTTCACCTTAGAATTGCCATAAGTTTGAAATGACTTGAAAACACACAACAACAACAACAACAACAACAACAACAACAACAACAACAACACCCAAATTGTGATCTTCAGGAGGAGTGTAATCCCATAAAGCATAGCCTGAATTCCTATTCCCAGATCTGTCTTTTGACTGACCAGGAACATCTCTGTCTTGTCTGGACTAAGCTTCAATCTGTTTGCCCTCATCTAATTCAGTAGAGGCACGCCTCATTTAACAGAACCTCTGGCAAAGCTCTTTTTTAGCAAAGTATTTTTATGCCAGCCCAGCCCAACCCAGCCCCTCTTTTCTTGTCCTCTGTCTAGCTGGAAGTTTTTTTTTTATTCCCACCCATCCAACATTTGCATTGGGAGAATGGTAAAGGAAGGCTCAAGAAAGACAGACTTTTAGTGCTGGGTTGCAACAATATGTCTGCAGTAAGCAATGCAAATAATACTTGACCTGTGGGAGAATGTGATTCTGCTCTAGGTGCTCCTACTGTAGCTGTGTGTGTTTACATACAACAGGCAAGGTAAACAGCTGCCTCCAGAATAATTTACCAAGCGTATGTGCAGAGCAAAACAGAAAGACAACCGGAAAGGGGATTAGCCTATTTCACCACCTACCCTGGCATGTCAAAAAAGCATAGATCTGCATGTTTCACCACCAAAATGGAAACTGTAAGAAAAGTTGAGGTTGGTAAAAGGGGGAAAAGGATGCATTTTGAAAGAAGCTTTCAGGTGGTCTCTAAGAGATTCAAAATGTTTTTGTTTACTAATGCAGGGCTCACCTGACCTGGGTGTTTCATTTCACATGTGCATCATGCTAGTCTTGAGTAAAATGTTTGCTCTCACACGTTGAACTGCTCTTCTCTTTTGAGGTATAGGAACCTATCCCTATGTTATTTCTATCTCTGGTACCACTTCTTCTTTAACTTCTTTCTAAAGAATACCACTTCTTTTAAAGAAGTAAAATCCAGGAAGACATCTACTTCATTAACTGAAGTGTACCTGAACTAACAACAGGCACTGTGACAGTACTATAACAGTTTCCTTGGAGTTGGGTGGAAAAGAGAGATAGAGTAGAGTGTCACTAGCATACTGTTGACATCAAACCTCTGGATGACCTCTCCCAGTAGTTCCATGTAGATGTTGAACAGAACAGAGCCCTGAGGGATCCCACACAACAAGGACCAAGGAGTCCAACAGAAATCCCCCAGGATCATCTTCTGGACTTGCCTCTCCAGGAAGTAACAGAGCCACTGTAAAACAATGCCTCCAGGTGCCATCCCAGAGAAGCAGCCCATTAGGATACCATGGTTGTTCTGTTGTCTGAGGAGAGTTTCTGTGTATAAGTCTACAAAATGTCATCAAGCTCATTGTAGAATTTGGGCACGAGACTCTGCCACTCTGGCAGATATTTTGTGCCAGTTTTCCCTGGTTACTTCCCAAACTGACTGTGGGTAAGATGTTTTTTTGTGCTCTGAAATCTGCACATTTATGGATAGTTGAGAATGCAATGGGGGGGGGAGAGATGCTCATTTAAAAAATGCATGGAAAAATGAACACCTTTCAGATTTGTACGAAACAATACATAAACACATGTTAAGTCAGTGAGGGGAATGCATGCAGGCAATTTATACAATTAAAAAAAAATGCATAAAATGCTTGTATTTAAAAAATGCAAAAAGGGAAGTTTTTTGTCCAATTAAAAATGGCAACAATAAAAACCGCAGTACTGGATATAGGCTGGATTTGGAGACTGAAATTGGAGGAAGCCTGTGGATGCATCCGTACAAATGTGCACCTCCCTAGGGCAGATCCAGCCAGTGCAATCTACCTCATACATGTTTCTTCTGCTGAGAACAAGAATCTGTGAGGAATGGCAACATAAGCTGTCTTCTACTTCACCAGGCATAATTTTTCCCCCTTCCAATAATGCCCTTGAGAACAACACTACATGATGATGCATCATCATTCCCAGGTGCATTCTGTTCTAGAACATGATCGGAATAGCTGCACCCACTGCATGAAGAAGTTCAAAAAAGAAAAGACTTTGCATCCTCATATATTTCAGGAAAGAGGATTATTATAGAAAAAACCTGAACTACCTCATACACAGCACACAGCACAAGGCTGAGGAAAGACACAAAATTAAGCTGAGTAACAACTAGCTCTAGTCCTGGGGAAACAGGGTTGCTTAATTTTACCTGCCCTTCCACAGCTGGACCTGTTTAAATTTATGACCCTTCACCAGTTCATTCTTGAAAAGGCTTGGATCCATCATGGACTAAAGTACAAACAGGGTGGGAAGACGGTTGGGATGTCTTTTGGGATTTCTTTTCCATTTGGGATGTCCTTTCCAGGAGGTGACAGTTCTAGACTCCACTCTGCGAATACTATCTGCTTCTGGGTTTTTCCAACCCATTTTTGTGGAGGTGAGCAGCTTTATCATAGATGGGTAAGTTCTTAGAGCAGGTTCCCCCTGGCTAATCTTTGCTGCAGTGGCTGCCATCCATAACCATGTACACATGAGTCCTAGGACAGCAGTGAAGGGATTAGAAGAGGGATTAGACCCTGTAGATGTTTTAGTTGTTGTGTCCTTTCAAGTCATTTCCAATTTATGGCAACTCTAAGGTGAACCTGGAGTTTTCTTGGCATGATCTATTCAAAGTGGGTTTGCCTTTGCCTTCCTCTGAGGCTGAAAGAGTGTGACTTGCCCAAGGTCATCCAAGGTCAGAGGGTTTCCATGACTGAGGCCCAATATTCAGGGCCAATAATAAGGGATTATGAGACTGATAATCTCAAATAAAAGAAAGCCAGCATGATGTAGTAGTTTGAGTGTTAGGCTAGGACACTAGGAGACCAGGGTTCGAATCCCTGCTCAGTCATTGAAACCCACTGGGTGACCTTGGACAAGTCACACTCTCTTAACCTCAGAGGAAGGTGATGGCAAACATCCTCAGAATAAATCATGCCAGGAAAACATGTGGCAGTGTTTTCATAAGTTGGAAATGAAAGCACACAGCAAGACACAACTCACTAACGCTTATACTTTTCAGAAGTCTATGCAAACAATGCATCAACAAATTTTGCACAAAAGACCCCTCCCCAACTTTCACAATACTTGGCTTCATATATGCAAATAGTTACAAAACTGCCGTTCTTCATAATTCTGGCCAATGAGGAGAAGGGGAAATTAATTTTTCCATTCTTCCCTGCAAGAACAAGAAAATGGTAATTTGTTGTTACTCTTGTTGCGTGCCTTCAAGTCACTTCTGACTTATGGTGACCCCAAGGCCAACCTGGCATGGGGTTTTCTGGGGCTGAGAGTATGTGACATGCCCAAGGTCATCCAATGAGTTTCCATGACCAAGCAGGGAATCAAACCCTGGTCTCTAGGGTTGTACTCCAATGCTCAAACCACTATACCATGCTGGCTCTCAAATAGGAATTTACCTGCACCTATTCTTTACCCCTGAACCAGAAAGAAGATTGATTCTGGTGAGATCACCAAATGAAGAGACACTTTCTTCCTTCCTCCCCTAAGTTCTGCCTCAGGCTTTTGATCTGCTGCCAGGGTAAACTTGCTACATTAACCATTTTCACTGCTATATTTTCTCTTTTAATTCAATTTGAGAATTCAACTATGAGGGGTTTTTTTTTAGAGCATTCTAATAGTTCTTTAAGAGATATGGTTTCTTTTCTCTTACATAAGCAAATAACTGCTGAAAATCAGGAGATTTTCACAAAGATGCTGCAAGATGTAGTTTCAGTTAAAAGATATGCCTGTGGCAAAATATAAACCTAGCCTCCATTCAGTTACTTTGCATGTGTGAGTAAGGATGGTTGGAATAAACACTAGCAATAAAATAAATATCCTCAGGTTCAGAGAGTCTTGCTTTGCTGAGCTTCATACTGTTAAGCCCACTGTTGTTTTCACAGGCTACAACCTTGTTTGAAATCCTTTTGACAAAGTGCTTGAAAATTCTGTTGAGTATCATTTTATGAGATATAATTTTAACTCAAGCCTTTGGATAACATACTTTCCATGGGCATAATATAGCTGTGTAGTCAGAAGAGCAGGGGTTACAGATTCCCCAAAGCTTTTTGCTTCAACTTCTGCTCACTTCAGCGGGTCAAACATGAACAGGTGAGCAAAGTCAGCTGTCCCTATGCCATTATTCATTATTTTTAAACCCTCCCATGTACATATGTTATTCCATAGGTACACACTCACACATTATGCATTATACTAACTATTGGTCTCTTAATCAGTTTTTACCTCTTAAAGATTTAGCACAAGAATATACCAAAAAAGTACCAAAGAAGAAAGAAATAAAAGAAATAAAGAAATAGAGAAGGAAAAAGAAAAGATAACATGCAGACGAGCTGGTGCCCTCCAGACTTTTTGGACTAAAATTCTTACAGTTCCTATCCATTGGCCATGCTGGTTGGGGCTTACAAAGCTTGTAGTTCAAATAACCTGGTAGGCATAGATTGTCTAGAAGTAGTCTTAATCATACTAAAGTCTTGTAAACTTTGCTAGAAAGTGAGAGACCTTCAAGAGATTCTGTTAACAGCCTCACTAAGGTCTTGCAAACTCAGAGCTATGGCTTCCTTGAATGAATACATCCATTTGTAATGAAGTCTTCATCTTCTCCTGCCTTCAGCTTTACCAAGCAATACCATCTGTTTAAATTAATCATACTTTTTCATGATATATCCAAAATATGATAGCCTTAGTTTAGTGTTTCTCACTTTTACAGAGAATTCAGGCCTGGTTTCCTCTAGGACCTGTCTTTTTGGCAGTCAATAGTATTTGTAGAATTCTTGTCCATCATAACATTTCAAATGAGGTGCTGACAATACTGGCTTCAGTGTATCTGGTTCCTTCCATAGAGGATTACACCTTCCTTGGAACAGGATTCCTTTAAGAGACTCTCTCTGATCTTAAATTTCAATTTAACATTTAAACTGGTCAATCAAGTTAGAGTGAGAACCTAAATTTTATGATTCATTGTGAACTAGATGGGAGCAGACAGCCTTAGTTGTTCTCAAAGTAACCATAGAACTGTTGTTGCAATTACTCATAGGGAGTTCATTTACATAAGCCTGAGTGACAAGCAAAAGCCATAGTCAGAGTCCAAAATCTAGGGGTCAGAAGCAAAGAGATCAATCCAAGTTATCAGGAGCCAGGTGCTGGAAGCAAGGAGAGGGCTTGTAGAAAGTTTGCCACAAGCAAAGGAAAGCTTCCAGGCAGGCAGTTATATAGCCCAGGCACAGGTGTGGCCAGTCTCCGCTTCTTGAACTTAATCAAGGAAGCCTCCCTTTGCTCAGTTCTCTTGAGTCTCCGCCTTGTTTGTGGGCTGATTGCCGCAGGCTCCAGGGCATCCTCGGGATCACAGCTGAATCCCTGTTGCCTTAAAGGAGCAGGCAGAGGAACCTCCGAGCCTGCTTGGTCCATGGCAGCAGGGGGAGCTCTTGAGCTGCAGGACTCATCTCCAGCCAGAGCCACAGGGACCAACAGCTGCTGCTCGTCAGCAGCAGCTCTGACAGGGGCTTCAGTTATCACAATCCGGTATATTATCCAAAATGCTCAAAACACACAGCTCTTTTTTGGTCTTCATCACCAGAAGGAGAAGAGACCAAGACAAGCAATGGAGGGAATGGAAAAAGGGGGCTTGAAGCAACCCTTTTATAAAAGACCCTGAGCATGCCTTCTCATTTCCATTCAAAAGTGTCTGTGTTTTAGTCTGAATTGTGCGCTGGCTTGTTTTGCCAATGATGATCACTCACTCCAGCTTCCAGTGTCTTGCGAGAGGATGGCACCTGCTACAGCAGCACCCCTCTTCTTATTTGACCCCAATTGTCCCTGCTATCCTTTTTCAGAGTTGGCTGCAGTGTAGTGTCGAGGATGCCAATTGAAGGGGCCAAATGAGAAGAAGGGATGCTGCTGCTCAGGTGCTGCTCAAGTGCCACCCCCTAGCAAAACACTGGAAATTGGAACAACAGATCACTGTTTGCAAAAGCTGCCACTCAGTTCAGATGAAAGCCCATGCACTTATGAATGGAAATGAGGAGGCACACTCAGGGTCTTCTGTAGAGGGGTTACTTCAACCCCTCCTTCTTTGCCTTCAAACCCCCTCTGTCTTTTCCCTTGCTCCATCCCTCCCTTTCCCATCTCAGTCTCCCCTCCCCCTGATAAGGAAGGCAAAAAAGGGGGGGTGCTTGAGCATTTCTGCTAGACTGAAGAGCTGGGGAAAGAGGGGAGGGGAGAGAGACAGAAGGGCAAAGGCTGGCTGGCTGGCTGGCCGGCTGGTTGGCTGGAAGAAGGAGGGGAAAAGTCTTCCCTCCCCTTCCAGCACCTCTCAGAAAAGTGTGCATTTATTTATTTCTCCCTTCTCTTCCAATTTGAAGATCCTTGATGAGCAATTTTAAATAAATATTTGTTGCACTTTAGGGTTTTAAATCTTGAATGAAATCATGAGGGTCCACGTCAACAACAGATATTTTAAAGGGAGTCCGTGATAAATAAAAGGCTAAGAACTACTGTTCTAGGGAACTCTTGGGCACTGGGGAACATGCGAAGGTTACTTTTAAAAAGTAATTACTTGTCATTACTATTCTAAGGCCCTAAAGCTGGTTGGTAGTTATAACTGTCATTATATTTGAAATTTTACATGGTAACTCATTACTTTTCCAATTATTAAAAGCAACTTACAGTTACTTTTCATTTCTTTGAGATTGGACAATGGAATTACAAGTAACTAGTTATTTGTGATTAGTTCTTTCCCAGCTTCAGTGCTTTCCTCTTCTTTCAACCCCAGATCTGCCTATATTCCCTTGATAGTAAACCACATAAAACCTCACTGATTTTTGATAGCATAGCCGCGTTGGGGAAAAAGTACTTAGCCAGGCTGCTTCTCTTGTCCTGTTTCTTTCCTAACTACCACTGTTATTAAGCGTTTCTTCCTGTTCCCCTAGGATGTTTAGAAGAATGTGCTGGAATGTAAAACATTTTTGAGGAATGCTTTCGCAGCAAACCATGCCACCTAGTGGCTGTACTGTTAACTAAAAAAAAATCCTCCATACAAAAATATAGTAGACACATGTAATTTTTTTGCAGCATACCCCCTCCAAGTAGATGACCAACTTGCCTTTGTCAGTGTTGTTCCACAGGTATATGACCTGCCTCAGCACTGGGGTGCAGATTCCCTTTTGCTCACATCCTTGGATTTCAAAGTTAGTGAAAAATCTGTGTTTCCTTTCTCAGTGCTGCTGTGCAAAACAGCATGCAATATATCTGTCATCAGCCTTATTAGAGTTCTCTAATAAGGGACTCTCTATCTTAAGTAGTGTGCCAGGGATGCAGACTGTTCTTGCAACAAGTACATATGCCAGCACTCGGTGCACAAACCAGCTTGTGTAGATGACACACAAATACACACATCATTATGGCATAAGCATGCTGTGAAGTTCTGGCTTTGAGTAATTCATCCTGAAATTGAATTACAAGTGTAACCCAGAGGGTATAAGGGATAGTAGAGGAAGTCTTCTTGTGAAGTCTCATGTAGCAACTAGAAATTAAACTGCAGTGTTTCATCAAATGCCTTAGGACATTGAGCATATGGAAGTCTGATGTGCACTGTTTTCTCTGCCCTAAAATGCATTTGCAAATAAAGAGGAGGAAAATCATTTTAAAAAAGTAGTCTGGATTTGCAAGGCACCACAAATATTGCAATATAACCCGTCCAGCTATTCAGTTTGACACGCCTTACCTTCTTGAGAAGTTGTTGCCTAGGTCTGCTGTTTAATCAACCTCCATGGAACCTTAGAACTCCATATAATTCTCTTTTATTAGAAGTTGGAGAGACACAACAGGAGTCTTGATTTATGTCTGATATTAAGGTTTTGCATTAAAAGGTTTGTGACTTACTGGTCTGGAAAGCTGGAGGCTCACTAAAGGTAGCACAAATTTGTGAGAAAGGCTTCCAAGACTTGTGAAAAAAGGGTGATAGTATATATCCCTCCTCTGACTCATGGAATAATCAGATTTTGATTATAGTTTTAGCAGAAAAGATGAACAAACTAAGAGAAATAAGAATACAATTTAATGGTGCTAAAAGATTTTTCAGAAAATGTTGTTGCTGTTGTTATGAGTCTTCAAATTGATTCCAACTGATGGTGGCCTCTTCCTAAGAATCTCTTGGCAAGATTCGATTCTGAGGAAACTTGCCACTGCCTTCCTCTGAGGCTGAGAGAGTATGACTTGCTCAAGGTCACCCAGAGGGTTTCCATGACTGAGCTTGGTTTCAAGTCTCCCTAAAGTAGTGTGCCATGCTGGATCTTTTAAAACAATCAGGATAGCACAGCGACAACACCCATGCTCTCAATGATCATTGTGGAAAGACACCTGCAGATGAAATAGTCTATCAAGGCGTTTTATAATGAACTCTCTGAACTTGTCTACTACACTTGCTCCCAGGGACCTCTCAAAAAATACATTACTAAAAAGAATAGAAATTCCTGGACGTTATCCTACACCTACCCAGCCACCCCCTAGATCTTGTGGATTGCTTTATAGAAGACAAGCTCTCCTGCATGATTTTAGGAACAGCAGGTCATAGATAAATAGATTTCAGTAGTAGGAAGTGGTCCAGAATCTGCAAAAATGGGAGGGGTGACAAATATGTGCAGCCCATAGGCCATGTATTGCTAATCCTTGTGTAACAAAAACATTTACCTAATATTCTTGCATTGTCTTTTACAGTTTTGATCATTTGTTATTTTGATGGAAAAAAATAAAAAGAACATTTCAAAAAAAAAGCCTCTAGGATAACAGCAATGCATCAATGAACAAGACCTTATTGTGTGCTTACTCACATTACTATAGTTAGAAATACAGTTATCTAAAAACAAATTAGTGTATTCCATTAAGGAAAGCAACTGGAATGGTAATATTATTGACTGAGGAATTCCTGGAAAGAAAGCATAACACTGAATTTCTAAGTTAGGAATAAATGGGAAGTTTCAAAAAGTTATATTTTGGCTTCTGAGCTTTATCCTCTGGTCTTATGCTGGAGAATGGAATGATTCCTATTCCTTCCTACCATCAATGGCTTAAGAGAGGCTATGATCATGATACAGTAGCTGAACTGATAGGATGCAAAATTCACTTTCAAGACTGTATCCTTTTCCCACTGTTATCATGGAAGTAGCAATAGAGATGAATAGCCATTGGTTAATGTCTCAAGGGAAGGTTGTGGTGTCCTAGCATCTTTGATAGCCTTGTCTTCTGGAGGCAGAGTGGGAGCCTGAATGTGTGCCAGAGAGGACTCAATTCAGTCTTTATTGTTATGGTCAGTGACTAGCATTGTGGCTGAGAGGCATTTAATGGTCAGAGTAATTTACATCACATGTTGTTTCAGCACTGAATTATGATTGCAACCCACATAGTATAAATTATACCAGAGGAACAGATCAGGGAATAAAAAATATGGATCAGATTAAGCTCCAAGAGGAATGTTATTCAGCTGTCAGCGGTGTGTTGGTGAAGCTCACTGAATAATTTGTTTGGTCAATAAAATATGACTAGACTATCATTCTGTATTAGTTTATTATATTTTGGGTTCTCTTTGTGCATGAGAAGGTACATAGTGGACCCACCCTTTGACATCTCAAAAGCCACATCTAGGTCTCAGGTTTGGACCATAAAATCTCAGGGACCCATATTCTTACAGCAATGCACACAGCATGGGAAATAACATGAGCTTGAGCTTTTAATACAGGAAAGCACATTCTTTAATAAACATTATGGAAAGCTGGTGGGATGAGATTCATAAATAGAATATATTAGACGAAGCATGTAACTTATTCAAAGGAAATAGGCAATCTGGAAGGGAGGAGTAGCATTATATTAAACAGTTGCAAGAGTTACATAGCTTGAGCTTGGAAAGTTGACGCTTGAGTAGAACCTATGGAGAAGGAGGACAAGACTGAAGACTTAGATGATGCCTATCTAGAGAAAACATTCAAATCAGGGAGCTATGGTAATAAGGGGAAATTTTAACTACCTGATATCTAGAATTTGTTATATTCAGGAAAGATGAAGGTAGTTGAATATACACGCTGTACTTCAAGAAAGCTGATTGCAATAAGCTTTAGGAAATGCTGGGTGAAATCCAGTGGTCAGAAATACTCAGAGAGATGAGATTTCATGATGGGCTTGAATTTCTAAACGTATTAAAGGCCCAATTATTTTTTAAAAGAAACATCTGAAATTCTGCATCAAGAAAAGTGATGGGCACCTACTACAAACTCAATTTGGGTACCTTGGACACATCATAAGACAGGACTTATTAGAAAAGACAATATGTGTTGGTAAACTAGATGGCAGTAGGAAAAAAAGAATACTGTGTTACAGGTGGACAGACTCAATCAAGGAAGCCACGGCCCTGAACTTACAGGATTAGAGCAGGGCTGTTGAGTACTTGGACTACTACAGACCAACACAGCTATGTCTTTGAATATGACTACCTTAGAAAAAATCAGATTCAGCCAGATGGTGAGGAAATCCATCAGCCTCATCTAGATACTTGCCCAGATACAGATAGGCATCATTTTTTTTCAATAAATGCAAACATCAGGATGTCATTCAAAAGGAACTGTGGGTGAAAAAAACACTGCAGACAATGTACCACACAACATCAAACTGTGTAGTGTTCTCATCAGCTTTGCATACAGCTAATAAGAAAGGATGAAGAGAGACATATCAGATCTGGAGCCACACATAGTGAACCAGCCCTCTACAGTGGACATAACTTCTCCTTGGACAGCAAAAATATCTGTGAGATACATATTTGCTCTCTGGTTAAAAAGATAGGGGGGGAACTGTTGTTTTTTTTACTACTACTATTATTTTTAACTACTATAGGACTCCATGACACACAACATGAGTATCATGAACCCAGGCAGCAATATTATATATCTATCCAGCCACATGATGTAGTTGTTTTGGGACCAAGAGGCTTTTTTCATCCACTTAAACCTCAAGGAATTCTTACAGTCACTCTGGCCAGAAGAATAGCCCACAGGGATCATCCCGGTTGTATGCCATGGCAAGAGACACTGCACCAATACACAGCAATGTATTGCCCAGTGCCAGAAAAAGAAGAGCATCACATGGACTCCTTCTGATGGCTAGAATTTGGGACTGGTTTTCTACATAGAATGCTTCTACCACCATGCCCAGATTGAAATAATCAACAAAAGATGTAATTTACTACACAATCCATATGAAACAATGCTATACACAGTCTCAGTAAGATTCCAATATTGTTATCCAAGAGGATGATAAAGGAGAAGCCATAGCCATCTTGAACAGGTCAGACTACATAGAAGAGACTGGGAGATAACTGTTCAACACTGTATTCTACAGAATCCTATCCACAGACCCACAGATGAACACCAGAAAAAATTACACAGGCTATCCTCATAGGAATTTCTCATAGACATATAAAACCAAATATAGATTGAGAATTGACCAGGCACCTTCTATTTATTACCAAAAATACATAAACAGGGCAACCCTGGATGGTCCATTGTCTCAAGAACTGGAACACTCCTCACAGTTCGTGCCTCTGGATATAAGGACGGTATCCTTAGACTATATGCCAACAACAATCCAAGCTATGTGAAGGACACAACTGACTTCTTCGGTAAATTACAGTCTATCAACAACCTCCCAGAGAATATCTTCCTAGCCACTAGGGATGTAGAATCACAATATATCAACATCTCTCCCATAAGGATGGACTACAAGCTGCCCAGAACTGCATTCCAGATACAACCTCTAGGGGGAAACTATCAGAAGACCATTGTATATTGAGGAGATAGGTATGGTGTGTCACAATTGCTCTTTCCATTTTCCATGTCTTCTGGCAAACTCTGAAATTTAGGTTTCCTTTAAAGGTGTGTTTGCTTGTATGTTGGAGGATACCACTATCAGCCAAATTGACTGCTATCCACTCGCTTTGGCTTACCTTTTAAGTGGTACAAAGACTCAGTCATATCATAACATCTGTGATTAACATCTGTGCTTAATTATGGTGCTGTCTGAAATGCCTCATAGTATCTTAGGGTATAAAAGGTCTTGTAGTTCTGTTGAAGTTGAACTTTGATACAGATTGAGACTGGGAAGGTGTTGCATACCAACTGTGGATTGGGGTATCTCTGTTATCTTTCGCTGGAGTTCCTGACAATTGATTAGGGAGTATGTTTGCTTGGGTTGTTTATCCTTAATATTATTTTGCCTGCTTTACAATAAAAATCTGTGAACTCTGAATCATTTGTGTACATACTGCTCTGGATTTTTTTTTTTAAAGAACCTTGCCTTTGGTAACATACAACCAGAGCAGCTACCAAGATCGGCAGTTTTACACACACACACACACACACACACACACAAAACTACTTCACTTTTGGAAATAACGTATTCCTTCTGGTTAATGTCATTGCCATAGGCACATGCATGGCACCACAATATGCCAGCATTTTCATGGCTGACCTGGAACAGTGCTTCCTTAACTCCTACTCCCAGAAACCTCTCCTGTACTTGAGGTACATCAATGATTTCTCTATCATTTGGATTCATGGAGAAAAAACATGCAAGAAGTTTCAATGGAATTGCAACAAATTCCATCCCTCCATCAGTCTTAATTTGGAACTATCCATACAACAAGTTCACTTTCTGAATACCACCAGACAGCTACACAGCAGGCATAGAAACACCGCCTTCTGCCATAAACCCATTGATGGCTACAGCCTCCAGCTTCCACTTTCAACACACTACCCAAATGCACAGTTTACAGCCAAGGTGAGGAGAGTGAACCTCTCCCAATTGCATTCTCTGACCCACACAACAGAAACACCAAACTCATGGAATTACAATAGTTACAAGTATTTCTCAGGCTACAATACCCACTGAATGAAGTGAAAAAACAAATCAACAAGGCAAAGCAACACTCCAAACTAATTTACTACAGGGCAAACTGAAATGGTGGAACCCCACTAATTATCACACAACTCTCAGCTGAGGCCTCTTAGACACACCATCAAGGAGCTACCAATTTTGGATAATAATGCCGCCCTCTCAAGGACTCTTGGGTGCAGGCATTTACTTTCGTGCAGATAGTCTCACAGTCTGAAATAGCAGGTCACCTACAGCACAAAACACAGATGGGGAGAGAGGAATAAGACCTTGTCATAAACCCAGATAGCAACTCTGTCCACACATCTATTTGGGCAATATCATCACAGGGCCTAATGAATATCACCCAAAACTTTGGAGATATTTTCACATCCTCATTCTCTGATATGATATATGCCATCCTATGTCAACTCTGTCCCTCAGTATTCTATACTGGAACAGGCCATTCTCTACGGCAGAGGATAAATAGACACAAATCAGACTTTGGAAATGTGAATATACAGAAACTGCTTGCAGAACACTTCAGCCTTCCTGAACTATCCTCTGATAGTCTTTGAGGAAAAACAAAACAAAACAAACTTCAAATAAAGATTGGAAACAGAAACAGCTGAACTAGGATATATCCACAAACTCCAGTCCATTGACAATGGTTTGCACAGAGACAATAGTTTCCTAGCACACTACACATAACTCCTTTCTTCAAGAGGCTAAAAGCTAGCTCCTTCAGATGGCCTCAAGGAGTCAGCAGAGCAGGGGAGAACCAGCACTGCCACGATCACCACCAAACCTCAGAAAGGAGAGAAGCTTTCCTTCTGCCTGCCTGCCTGCCTGTTTCCACTTCTCTCTCTCTGTGGACGGCTGTTTGACATCTGTTCCCAAGAGTGAGCTTCATCTGTTCCGTTCCTGCAAGGGGATAAAGGCTGGCTACTTGAGGGTTCAGGTACTCCACTAGCAGGGCTGCCTCCAAAGGAGGTGACACCAAAGGGAGTTTGCCTCATTGAGGGGACCCACTTAACAAGTGAAGGTGAGGGCCAGTCCCCCTGGTTGGTGGGTAGAGGAGTGTTGTTTTAAAATTTTTAACTGTGGCCTTTTAAAATACCCTGCTGGTCCTGTTACCCTGTTTACTGGAGGTCCCACGAGGGACTCCAATCGTGCTCCAATAAAGGTGGGGAAGATTAGCTCAGAGCACAAGTTGGCAAAACGAGAGGCAGGGCAACGCAGCGGAATCTTTTACCCGATGTCTACGGGGTCAGGTCAGTTAAGCAGTCAGACAGTTTTAAACTAACAAAAATGATGTTTTATTAAGAATAGACAAACACTTAAGACGACACAACCACACAGCTAACTAAGAAATAAGAAACGAGAGTTTTTCGGGGGAAATGGGTGATACGACACCTTTCTTGTAGTCCTGGAGAAGTTGCAGATGGAGAGAAGAAGCTCAGTGTGGTTTGCTGAGGGGAGCTCGCCGGGCAAAGCAGCAGCAGGGCAATCTGGAACTCAGGAGCGATCTAAGGAAGCTCTCGGAACTGGGGGTTTTTATAGGGAAAGTATGACCATAGGCTAGTCTGTACTTGGGAGAGAACAATGAGGTTTGGGCGTGAGACAATGTCTCCGAAATGTCAGAATTTAGCATGATGGGATTAAGTTCGAATCGACAATGGAATGGCCAGTATGCAGATGCAGTTCACTTGGTCGGTTACGCATTTAGCTCAGCAAGTTACCTGCTCAGAGCAGGGGGTTCTCTGTAGTAGCGTGCATCTGTAATGAGGTGTTTGTCTAGGGAGATCTCCTAAAGCAAGATCTGGCTGAGTCTGGCTTGCCTCGGTGGAGAAAGGAATGTTCAGCAATTTAAGGGTCATGCCTAGCTCTGTGCTTGTTCGAGGGCCTCACAAACACTTGGCCAAGGGTGGCAAAATGAGACCGAATTATGATATCAAACGATATCTAATATCTTCTGAAGCCAGGCCAGTTCACGGTGACAACAGTCCCCAACAAAGATAAGTTATATAGGCAGTATGGGAGGGGAACAGATTAGGGAGCAGGCATTATCATAATAACAAGCAAGGGGAGACAGTGTGGGGAGACAGTGTTATAACTATGGGAGAAGGGAAAGACAAAGAATGTTGCTGCCCTTAAACTGTCCCTGGCTTCAAATAGCCCCAACAACATGCCCCATGGGCTGAAAATGCTGCTGCTCAATGCAGGTAAAACACTCTTGATCCAGGACTTTATCCTGGATGAGAATGCTGATCTGGCTTGCATAACAGAGATGTGGCTAGATCAAGGTGAGGAGAGTCAGCCTCTCCCAGCTTAGTCCACCTGGATTCTCTGTATGGCCTGGAAAGCAGGAAAGTGGAGTTGTATTGGTCTGTCAAGATTCCATCTCCTTCACCAGTTGCCCTGTCTGGCAGTCTGCTGAGTTCAAGTATATAGTTTTGAAGGTGGGTGGCAGGGACTAGAGACTGGTGTATCATCCACCTTCCTGCTCAACAGTCTCTCTTCCTAAGCTGGTTGTGCTGGTCTCAGCCATGGTGTTGGAGTCCACCTGACCTGTTGCCCTGAGGTACTTCAACATTCATGCTGAGACCACTCTTTCAGGATATCCTGCTCTTAACCTCAAGTAAAGTTCTGATTTCACAAGTCAGAAAACCATGGAAGCAAGAGGTGTCCAGTGTCTAACCATCCAGGGTTAGTAATGTCATAAATCAGAGTCAGGATGCCAAGAAGTCATGGTAGCAGAGTCTTTAAACAGTCTAGGAGTGATACTGCTGATAGAGCTGTGCTCCTCCTGTTGCCTTGATTGCCACCTCTCACTTCATCTGTGGTGAATGGCCTGAGCCAGATGCCTTAGCCTCTGCCTTTCACTGTTATGGACAGATCACTTTCTGTTGGAATTGAGACTCACTGAGACAGCTCTGGAACTGCTCGCAGTGTCAAACTTGTCTTCCTTAACAGAACTAAAAAAAAAAAAAGGAAATTTTAATGTCAAAAGTCCTATTCCAACAGTTTTTAAACTGATTTCCAAGTCATGACTCAGGAGTGCATCTGCAGAGGATCATAAGTATCTGTTGAAGATGACTCATTTCCAATTTTCCATTGAGAAGTCTGAGTCATTCCTGAGATTAGTTTAATCACACGGGACAGCAAATAAAGTCAATCACAGGAAATGCTGCAGCAAGTGCCACTCATTTTTCAAGCTGTGGGGCTTGATCCATACAGAGATGTTTAATGGATCATCCTCAGGCAAAAGTTGTGAACATGGAAATCGTTGAGAATTTTTTTTCACCTGGTTGTTAAATAAATTCACATCTTGGTACCAGTGTTCATGCCTGAAAATTCATGCACTGCTTGCTTCCAGAAAACCATTAAGAGAAAGAGAGGGAGAAGTGTGCCAGGTGATTAATACAGAAATAGCCACTGGAATATGCCTCTGCAGTAGTTTTCATTGGTCATCCTGTTCAACCTATACAATTCAGTATTTAGCACAATATGTGCCATGTGAGAAGCAGCCAGAACAGCTAGAGAAGAGAGAAGTATGGTAAATTTCAAAACATTTAGCTCCTTGCTAAATGTGAATATAGTGAGTAGTTACATCTTAGAGAGATTGGGAATGTTCTTAATGGAACCTCTTACTTATAGATACCTACTCAGGTTGCCAAACCATTTTGCTGCCTTGAGCAACCCTCCACCATCAGCAAGTTAAGGTGCATAATAGTGAAGGCTAAACAAGTAATTTCTTCACTTGAGGCAGAAAATCCAGCTAACAGTTTGCTGTTCCTTCATCATGACAGCCAAGTTCAGCTTCCTTAGGCAGATGTCTCACTCTGCCTGGCTATTGGAACATAACAGAAAAAGACTTAGCACTTTTATTTGTTAATTGTTAGCAAGCACAAAAGTCTGATCTGTGGGTAGAGAAAGTCATTACAGTAACTGTGCTACTTTAATTCATTACTTCCCATCTCTGCCTAGAAATATAGATGGCCCCAACTGACTAGCACCATAGGTATGTTTAGGAGCATAAACACAACTTTCATTCTTCCTAGGTTAAAAACCATTTTGCAAATAGCTTAGTCCAGAAGAAGCCAACTGTCAGGGGTTCAGAATCACACTGCCTTTCCATGAGAATTTAGAGAGTTGTAACACCCTGCTTCTCCCAACTTCTGAAAAAAATGCATAAAAAAATTCATCCAACCTCCTCATGTCAACTAGAATGAGTGATGGGCAATTTTTCCATGCTTTAAATGAATGTTTGGTTTCCTTCCTATTTAAAAGAAGGTCAGCTTCTACTTACTTCCTGTTTAAAAAAGACCTCTACTTGAAACAGCCTGAAACAGTCTCCCCTCTCCCTACAAAAAAGTTATGCAATTGTCCCCCATTGCTTGCAGGAGTATATGAGGGCAACTCCCCTCCCAAAAATGGTGAGTGCCAGGGAACTTCAAAAATAATTCGGGGGCACACTTTTCCTACACTTGGTTTAGTTGTATCTTCTAGCCTTTAAAGACAGTATTACTCCTATGTTACTATTTAGCGTAATTTGAACTTGGTTTTATGGTGATTTTTATTTATATAAACCCCATTTTTGGTAGGGAATTGTATCTTTTTAAAATAATCTACACTTAAACTACAGCTTTTAATGCATGGTGCACACATGCAGCAGCCCTAATGAAATACATAATCCCATAAAATGCCATTTCTTTCCTCCCTTCAGAAAGCTGAGTTCATCGTGCATTTAAACACTCTGAAATCTTTGTCCCCAATTATCTCCTGGCAGTGCCAAAATGGAGCTCTCCAATTTGCTCAGCTGAATGGATGGTGCATGTGAAGTAGCAAGTGACAGAAAGTGCTATGGCTTTTGGTCTCTGGCATCTGCTATTTGATGGAGCAAAAATGCCTGCAATAAATCTAGCTTAATGCCAGTGTTCTCACCTAACAGTACTAATTCTAACAGCAATTTATTTTATCGCTCTTATGTCTTCAGCAGTTCCTAATATCTGAAACATATAAATGAGAAAATTGTGGCCTTTCAAGGAAAAAGTATTAAGAAGCAATAAGCAGAGGAAAATTAATGTCCCTAAGATTTTGCTCATTCAGCATTGGTCATGTAATTAGAAATAGTTAAAACATGCGAGAAAAAGAGCCACATTATGGGTATGTTTCCCATAGATAATATTTTGAATGCAAAACCTTTTCTTCATGTAATGGCTGGTATGAGATACACTAAATCAAGCTTAAATACTATACTACTTACTAAACAAGCCATCACAGATTATACATGGCCAAGAACTGCCTACCTATGAGACAAGGCCCTGTTTCAGAGATGGACTTCATGTCACAGAATGTCCACAAGTACTATAAGAGAGTTCTTTAATTGTATGGTGGGAGGGGAAATTGCCTTTTCAAGCTACAAAAGATATATGCTACCCAGCTTTGAATGTTTTGTGCCCATTTATGACTATTTAGGAAACCTAGCAGCAATAGTTTAGCACTAGAAAGGTCCAATGAAGAAATTGTATTCAAAGTTTCAAGTAGTGCCGCAGCATTAAAACAATTATAGCAATTCAGTGATTTAAAAGTTCATGGCTTTGTCATGAATTGGTCCTCCTGGCTTGCCATGCCAGCATGGTATAGGTGAACTAGCATGTACAATGCACTCTGCATGCCTTACAAAAAAGCTCCTCCGTGAACATGCTCCAAAGACTGAAGGAACTGTTGAGGACTGTTGTTCTTAATTGCCATGAAGTCAGTTTCAATTTATGATGACCCTATGAATAAGACATCTCCAAGACACCCTATATTATTGTGGACTTGAGGTTGTGGCTTCCTTGATTGAGTCTATCTACCTGTAATGGAGTCTTCCTCTTTTCTTACACTGTCTTCCACTTTGCCAAACATTATTGCCCTTTTTAATGAGTCCCGTCTTGATCTTTGATCTTTTTCACGGTCCATAGTGTCCATAGATCTCTCTTCCAGCTACACATTTCAGACTGATTCTTTTCCTATCAGCTTTCTTCACTGTCCAGCTTTCACAGCCAAACACAGAAATCAGAAGTATGATGGCATGGTTGATGTTGTTGTTGTGTGCCTTCAAGTCATTCTGTCTTATGACAACAAGAAGGTGATCCTATCATGGTGTTTTCTGGGCAAGACTTGTTCAGAGGGAGTTTCCTTCGCCTGCCTCTGAGGCTGGGAGAATGTGACTTGCCCAAGGTCATTTTTGGGTTTTCATGGCCAAATGGGCCATGAAACCACTTTACCACACTAGCTTTCCTATGATGGCATGCGCACTTCTGAATTTGTGATGGACACCTCTGAATTTGGTATCAACGATTTATCTTGACACTTGAGGATCTTGTGTTGTTCTTCATTACTGCCCTTATAGTCCTAATATTCTTTTTTTAAAAACTATAGACTCCATTTTGATTAATTAGTGAGCCAAGGTATAGGTAATCTTTAACTACTTCAATGTCTTTTTTGTCTCCTTTAAAGTTCTGTAAATTGTCTTTGATGATTTGTCTTTACTAGTGAGGATGTTGCCTTATGATGTCTCCAAAGATCAATAGCCCCAGTTTAGTTATTTTGGCTTCTAGGGAGAGTTCAGACTAGATTTCCTCTTGGAGTCATTTATTTGTCTTTTTGGAAGTCATGGTATCCATAGACCTCTCCTCCAGAACCACATTTCACCTCCTTACCAATTGGAAACCATTCTGTTTTTCCATACACTGTCCTGACCATGGCCTCTTGTCTTGAGTATACCCTATATATCAGGACAAACAAATATTGTGGCGTGCCCATTTCTTTTCCAGTACTGTCTCTTGCTTCATTTGAGATTGTCTTACCATACGGTTTTCATGGTAAAATACATTCAGAAAGTGCCTCCATCTGCACAGTATTATATCCTTTAGAGTTAGTTAAATGTCACTGCCGTCACATCTGAGAGATCTTTCACCATTGTCACCCCAAACTGCTGCTTCTGAACAGTAGCTGTTCAGCACATTTAGTCTATCTCTTCAGCAAAAGTCTGTCTAGCATGCAAGACCCTACCAGCAGCATTGCTACCAGAAGCATGGCTTCTTTCTTCACAGGAGCCATCCCACTAACACAGAAAGATAGAACCATAGAGAAATTGTGGAAGATGCTAATTATAAATTTCCTTGCTGATACCATTCACACTAAAAGTGGGTTTTGTTGTTGTGTGCCTTCAAGTTGTTTCTGACTTATGGTGACCCTATCATAGGGTTTTCTGCGGCTGAAAGTGTGTGACATTGGGTTTCCATGGCCAAGTGGGAAATTGAACCCTGGTCACTAGGGTTATAGTCCAATGTTCAAACCATGCTGGCTCTCAAAGGTAAATTTACCACTGCTTATATACTTGAAGAGTTCCTCTTTACTCCTTCAGTCAGAGTTCATTAACCATGGGAACATGAAAGGACAGCAACAATAGATATGCAAAGGGTTCATTTATTTCAATATTTATATCTCACCATATATAAGGTAATTGGGGAAAAGGTATATAAGTACAATTGATTTAAGTAGCCTTTATAATATTTTATAATAAAAATCTAACGACTCTAAAAGCACCTTAAACAATTTAACATATTGAAACAGCTTAAAACCACATTTGTGGACATTTTAGAATAAATCAGCTCCAAAGGATTTAATAAACTGCCACATTTTATGGGGTCCTGAAAGAAATTAATGCATTGAGGGACTTGTAGAAGGATTTCACAAACAGAGACAAAATTAATCTGAGATGGTAGAAACTTTTAATTACTTTTATAAATGGAAGGAAAAGATTGAGAGTATCTTATACAGTCAGCTGTATGTTGATTTAAAATGGAGGCACAGGGTGTGTCTCCCAAATTTATACATACTATGAAGCCTTCCAGCTGCATCAACTAGCCTGATTGACATGCAATAAATATATAGATTCTTGGATAGCCTTGGAATGTAAAGACTTAAATACAGGTTAGTGCAGGCTTTTAGAAAAACAAACTTAAGGTATGTCAAAATGATTCAGAACATCTTCCAAAACATGTTCCAAATTGGACAACAGAGGAAGGAAAAATTTATGGCACTCCCATTACCAATTTATCAGCATATATGTTATGATATGATTTCTATAATTTAAAGAGTGAGAAGTTATGGGTCTGTACAGGTTAAAAGACTCAGGACATAAATCTGGCATTCAAATTAAGGCACAATTGGGCACAGTTTGAGTTTCGTGGTTTCAAGTACATCAGTTTTACACTTAATATGTTTGAATAACACTAAAAACCAAGTAATAAGACCTTTAAGTAAATTTAAGAATGTGAGAATGTGAGTAAATTTAAGTGTGAGAATGGAAAGGATCATATCACAGGTTTCACATCTGAACTACATGCTTAGCTATCTGTGGTTTGATATGATTACAGTGGTCTAAAGATCTACTTTGTTTATTTATTGAATTTATATCTCCCAAGATGGCATTCAATGTGGATTACAAAAATATAAAACAATATCACATTAAAAATCCTATTCCACAAAAGTTAAAAAAGAACTACATGCAAAAGAGTTAAAACACATTTAAACATAAATTGCTAATAGAAATATTAAAAAAATAAAATATAGCACGCATGCTACTGCCAACACAATTCACATCTCAAAGGCCTAAGCAAAAAAGGGTCTTCACTTGCTGACAGAAAGAGAGCAAAGAGGGAGTCAACTGGACCCTCCCATGGAAGGGATTTCCACAGTTTGGGAGCAGCCACGGAGAACGCCTTCTCCCATCTTCTCACCAAACGTACCTGTGAGGGTGGTGGGACTGACGCCCTTTTCGCACGCCGTTTCTAAAGCAAGAAGGCCCCTTGAGCATCGCGTAAATGGGAGGAGCGGTCTGCATGGCACGTCCCATTTACATGATGCTCAAGAGCCTGACGCGGACCGCGCACGCACCTTTTCATTTTCGCCTTAAAGCCGAAAATGGTGCGTGGTCATGCAATGCTCCCGGGGCCCGCGCGCACTTACCAGGTGTATGATGCATTGGGAGCCGGGCTGGTAGAGCTTCCTGCCTCAGCGCTAGCCTGCAATTCCCAGGTTGCGCTGCAGTAGGAAGGGGCAGGGCATTTGTGCGGTGCTCACATGACCAGGAAACTGCTGCAGAACTCAAGCAGCAGGGAAGCGGCAGCGTTCCTGCTGAGGCTTTTTGCACGAGACGCCCCGCCCAGCCGCACAAACGGGTAACATGCAAAAAGGTCCTGAGAGTAAGCCCCCCTCTGTAGATCTTAAAATTCATGCTGGCTTGTATAGGGAGATACAGTCTTTTAAACCTATATTTAGATCTAGGTATAGATATATCACAAAAGGATTGTGAATGCATATGGAAACACCAACAAAGTCACTTTCTTCACAATAGCTATTAACTAATTCACTAAAGTACTTAACTCCCTAAAAATTGAGTTACTAAATAAAGCATGAGTGGTAAATGGACCATATATGGTATGTTGGGCATTTACTTACATTATTGATGTGAAGTTCACAGAGTTATGCGGCTTTAGGAAACAACTTTACCGAAATAAACGAAATCACAAACTGAACCATTGGAACATCTCTGGAAGCTGAAAGTAAAACATTAACTCATAAGGACTTAATCGCATTAGTCTGGCACAGCATTACAATTGGCACAGTATTGAAAAAACGTGACTGGTTCATCCATTAATGATTGGTTGAAAAAAGTTTGGTATTTATTGTGATCAGTAAACAAAGTCAGGAATACAAAAATGATGCAAGCAGTTTATAATTTTATTAGATTATGGTTTCTGTTCATTAAATACATAAGTAATTCTTAGGAATCTTCCCCTGCCAATAACTCCATATGGTTTACAGAATGGTGTTTGGAACACAATTGGAAAATACTTTTGTATGTAGAAGTTTTTATTACATATAAGGTTGGTCAATAACAGAAGCAGATGTGTATATTCATGAATGTTTTATTAGGACAAATTGCTGCCAATATTGTGAAGTGCAGATATACCCCAATTTTGTGTTCCCTCTTCCTCCTCCTCCTTTCTTTTAAGAGCTACCAAGAGAACAGCCAATTTTATTATTTTTGTTTTATATATGGCTCAAGTCCAAGTTATTTGAAGGACCACATTTTCCCTTACAAACCAGCCTGTGCTCTGAGATCTGCTACGGAGTCCCTCCTCTCTGTCCCACCACAGAAACATCTGGTGGGAACACAGGCAAGGACCTTCTCAGTCACTGCACCCAGGTTCTGCTTCTACTGGTATCGTCCCTACTTTCTTTTTGCAGACAAGCAGAGACTTTTCTGTTTCAACAGGCATTTAATGATTGATTGTGTAAGGCAGAGCTTTCCAAATGGTGTGTCATGGCACATTAGTGTGTCACCTGCAGTGTGTAGGTGTGTCATGCGAATGTAACGGGTGGAGGGGCTGCCTCTGCTGCCACCCCAGGCCGAGGAAGACCCTGGCAAGGGCAGTGACAGGCCAGGCCCAGGTAGAGGAGCTGCCTCTCCCACTGTTGCTGCCACCGCCCCGGACTGAGGGCACCAGCGGGCCAGGCTTGGGTGAAGGGCTGCCTCCACTTACTTATTATTTACTGAATTACTGAGTCATGAAATGATGCATGTCTAAAAAGTTTGTCACCAACATAAAAGTTTGGAAAGCTCTGGTGTAAAACCTTTCCCACCAAAATAATGTGCTGGATTTTTCTATTTGTTGTACTGGTGTGTGGGTGTTCAATTGTTTATATTTTAATTTAATATTTCAATATTAATATTTTATTTTTTGTTCTTTAAACACTTTTTAACGATTCATTAGTTTTAATACAAGGTGGAAACAAATCAATCCTTAACCACAGAAAAAGAAATAGAAACAAGAGAAAAGAAACAAACACCATACAGACAAACCTTACACATGTATAATTAGAACTAAAACTAAACGAATTCAAATTAAACTGCAACTGAAACATAATGACACAACTCAAAACTAAACAGAAAAACAACCTCCTGTCTGACAGTAAACACATCCACGCTACTCTACAGTAATGTACAAAAGAGCTCAAACCGCCCCCACCATACCAACTGTAATGAAAAAGAAAAATCAAAGTAAAATTAGTATCCCATATCTTATTCTAACCATGTGTTGTTTAGTCAGTTCAGTGGCACAAGGATGTCGATGATGATGATGATTTTGTTCTACTTTCTTTATTTTATTTTTTTTTAAAAGCATTTTTTGGGGGGGAAAGCCATATTTTTACTGTGGCCATTTCTGCACAAGACTGCTATAGCGCTATGATTCTACTTGGAGTGTGCAGTTAGGGAGGGGCCTTTGAGGCCCCTCCCTAAACTACAAACCCCAGGATTCCATAGGATGTTGAGGCCCATTTCTGTGGCTCCAAGGGGCAGACATTCCACAATGGGCATGCCACGGCTGAGAAAGTACTCTCTCAAATCCACCCACAGTGTATTGACTCCAGTGGTGGGCACAGAGAAGTCTTCTTCAGCAGATTTCCTCAGTCACGTGTGTATGGGAGAGGTCCCAAAAAGCCATTTGGGCCTTGAAAGTCATCCCAGACAGGCTAGAAGCATTTCTATTGTGTTAGTCATTTATATTGGGAAATGCTTTCAGAGTGTCTCTGGCCACTGCATCACCACTTCTTATTTTTAAAAAGCCACTATTGGCAAGGACCTAGCAGAATGAAATTTCTGTTCTACAACCAATAATAAATTGACAGGAGTAATCCATGCTATGATTCTGCTATGAATGGCTCCACCAATATGGCTTATCTATTATGGCTTGGGACAAACAAAAAACAAAAAAGAGCTGTTGCATCCTTAAATCCAGCAAAACTAGACTCTGTTAAACTCACTAGGACTCATTTATGCACAGAACAATAAAGCATTATTCAGTTACAGGCCTCTCCAATGTTACCTTGGTAGCATAAGAGCAATTGCAGGTTTTGACATTCGCAGACTTCATAAATACTAACTTAAAGCCTAGGCAAAGGGAGAAAATACGTGTTAGCACTGCTAAAAGATTTACTGTGATATCTGCTAGCAAACACTGCAGGATGAGTAGGAGATACATCTTTATAAGCACGTGCCACTTACACAGGGAAGGGAAGAGACCAGCTGTTCCACTTTCCTCTGCCCTACTGCTTGATTCATTCCTCAAGGCTGCATTTCCAGGAAAAGCTAACAATTTATCACAGGACAGACAATAGAAATCCCAACCCCAGTGTAAGAGAAGAGAGGTTTTGTGTGATGGAATGCTGTGACCTTTATTTGAAATGCACCCTTGGTGCCAAGAGAACAAGAAGAAATAGGAATTATCACTTTGCTAAGACCCCAACAAATACAAAAGTGCAGCTGCATAACTCCTGCAACAGCAGCTCATGTGGTCAGCCAGATGCAACTATCATAGTCCACTGCCAATTTTGCAATTGTGCTGCTAAATTAATAGGGCAAAAATGTGATCTTGCAGCATTTTCGCAGCAGCTCAGCTTCTGCTACCTTCCCCTTGTATACTTTTTCCAAAGCAAGGTACCAGCAACACACTTCAAAGATAATACACTTCTAGATGCTGTAGGACGTGAAGGCTAATAAGGACCCCCTGCACACTACTACATTATATAACACTGTGCTTCTACTTTAACTGCAATGCCTCCATGCTACGAAATTCTGGGATTTGCAGTTTTAGGGAATAGTATATAAGAATTATCAGCCAGAAAAGTCTAGTGCCTCACCAAACAATCTCCCACAATTCTGTAGGATGCAGTCAAGGCAGTTAGAGGAGAACCGCAGTGTTATAATTGTGTAGTGTGAAAGATTCCTTGGTCACCTTGCGATAGCGTGAGCCCATGAAATCTACAACTTGGTAATGAAGACTCTGCTGTGTTTCATTGGGCACTGTCATAAAAGACCTGCTATCTGAGTTTACTCATTTGCAAAATGGCCACTGTGGTGTGTATAATAACACTCACCACACAATGCAAAGTGGTAAAACTAAATGGCAACCAACTCCCCCACTCCAGGTAGAAGGCTAAGGTATGGTGTGAATCCTAGAACCATCTTTTTAAACCCACAATTTTCTACTTCCAACAGGGTATCTGTTTCAGGGAACACAAAATACCCATTTCACAGAATACAAACTCCTTTTCTCTCTCTCTCTGCCAGCCAATCCCCATGAATGTATGTGTGTGTGAGAGAGAGAGGCGCATGCGCGCGAGAGAGAGAGTAAGTAAACTCACACCACTAAATCTCTCATGCAAGCCTCATACAAGCCAAATCTGCATAGGCTTGCAGTATTATGTTACTGCAGCTTAGGCCTACCTGGTGATAGCACTAGATATCACTTTTATATCATAATTCGGCCTTACCATACCACCCCTCCACGTGTTTTTGAGGCCCCCCGACAAGCACAGAACTAGGCTGGGCCATCAAATGCTGCAATATCCCAAGACAATACAGGCAGGCCAGAAATAGCCAGATCACCGCTTTAGGAGACCTCTTGGCAAACACCCTCATTATGTATGCACGCTGTTTACAAAGGACTCCCTGCCCCAAGCAGGTAACTTGGCAAGCTAGAAGCTCAAATGCCAAGCACTGAGCATTTGCATACAGTCTACCTCTTTGTCAATTTGGACTTAACTCAGTCATGCTAAATTTTGACCTTTCGGAGACATTGTCTCGCACCCAAAACTCATTGTTGTCCCCGAGTAAGGCATAGCCTGCAGTCACACTTCTCCCTATAAAAACCCCTGATTCCTCAGATCGCTTCCGAGTTCCAACTGCCTTGCTGCCGCATTGCTTGGTGAGCTTCCCCTCAGCTCCATGTGCTGAGATACACCGAATCCCAGCATCGCTCTCTATCTTCTTCCAGGCTTCAGGAACAGGTGTCATATTACCCGAACCAACTATCCCTCTGAAAACCCCGCTATCTTACTCACACCTTTATTTTCCTTAGTTGTCTGTGTGCTTGTGTTGCTTACATTGTGTGCCTGTATTTAATAAAGACCATTCATTATTTTCAAACTGGTCTGCTTCTTGACTTGGCCTGACCCCATAAACATTGGGTTACAAGATCCTGCTAAGTTACCCTGCCTCTCGTAACGCTAAAGCAGTGCTCTGAGCTAATTTTCCCCACCTATAGTTGAGCACATTTTGGTGTCCCTCTGCGGGACCCCCAGTAAACAGGGTAACAGTTACCCCCCAATGTCTTCATCCATCCTCTGTTTTCATCCATACTTCTGAGAGCCTAGCTTCACTCTTTTCTTTCTATAAGCATCTCTGTTGCTTTTTCAGACCCTCCCTCCATAGAGTCCATCTATCTCATTTACCATCCTCTCTGGATATCTCCTCCTTCAGTCCACAACACACAGGCAGCCATCCCAAAGTCTATCTGTCCCAGTGGAAATGCTGCTAGGGAATTTCAGTAAAGATCCAGCAAAACCTCCAAACACAAATTTTCACCCTTCCTGCTCCAACTCCTTCTTGTACAGTACCAAGAAAACTAACTTAAAACTTTGAGTGTCTTATTGTTCCACACCTGTCACACTGTCAACAGCTTGGAAGAGTTTCTGTAAGATCCATATGCTCCCCCGTTGTAATTACCACTTCACTGGATTCTCATTTCCTTTTATTAATGCTTTATATGTATCACTTATTTGCATAAATTCAAATTGCTCCCACCTATTTAAAAATAACATTTATATTAACATTTAATCCTTTTTTTATAGCATGGCATTTCCAGTTGGTAATACTGATAAATTATATGTGTATAGTGATGCTTCCATAAATGTATACATGCAAATCTCTTCCTATATTATAAATATAGCATTCAGAGGACATGTTATATTTGAAATAAGCTAAACGTGGCAAGTGTAATACTGTGGGTCCATTTGTATGTCATCCAAATTTCCCTTACTCCTATACTCCCTTTTCCAATCTTAATCTGGTGTTGACATTTCTGAATCTGACGTATGAATTTTTATTCTTTACTAAAATGCAAAATTAAGTCTAATGCTGTGAAGGGGGGCAGGTGGCTTGGCTTTACTACTTATTACCACATCACTTTTAGGATACCCTGTTTTTCGGGATACTGGGGCAGGATGGGATGTTTTAGTTCCCCAGTCTATCAAAACTGCCGAAATTCTCCATCCAAACAATGTGCCAGGTCTTTATGTCTTCAAACAATAGCTTCCAGATGACCTGTCTACCATTTGATTTTGCTTTCCCAGTCTTGGTGATCCTATCAGTTGTACATTCACATCTAAAGATACCTAGCTTTTGACATTTCCAGCATCTTCTCTTCCACTCTTTACAAAACTGCTGATAATTCTGTCTTCCTTCTTTCACCTTTGAATCAACTACTTCACTTTTAAACTCACTCGCTATAGGTGACAAGTTTTGCAACACAGATTCATGACACATACTAAGTGAGGTCTTTTCTTTCTTAGTACTGACAGTTTGTGTTCTATTGATTAGACTTATTCTCACCTGAACTTGTCTATGGGCTGTCGTAGCTCCACCTAAGTATACACCTTCATTGCCTCATCTAAGCTACTGGGCTTTGCCAGGCAAAGTTACACTCTCTAATCAGTTCTTAAGATGTGCTCTAGTGAATGGTATCTCACAAAGACAGCCTGCCCATCAGAAGAATAAGATGGATGTATTTTTATTCCTGAATACTTCAAGAGCACAACCAAAGAACAGATCTTGGAAAAATTATTTTTACCCTATGACTCCCAGAACTGTCCAACCAGCATATCAACAAATATAGGGATTTTGGGAAGTGTAGTCCAAAAATAACTTTTTCAAACTCTCCTGGCTCACCTTCAGGCAACCAAATTGAACACACACTGTTTAGATCAGTGGTCCTCAACCTGTGGGTCCCCAGATGTTCGTGGACTTCAGCTCCCAGAAGCCCTGAGAATTGACCATAGTGGCTGGAGCTTCTGGGAGCTGAAGTCCACGAACATCTGGGGACCCACAGGTTGAGAACCACTGGTTTAGATAAAGCTGCTGGCTCTAAACATTTTCTGAGAGCAACTTTACATAACCTTGCCTCATTTTAGAACTTGATTTTTGTCCCCTTTCCCTACTTGAGTAAGTCAACTCACTAATGAAGGTTCTTAAGAGCAGGACATAACAGGTAAGGTTACCATTTGCTTAAACAGTTAAATGTTTCCAAAAGTGTACATAAAAAAAAATAGTTTGCAGTTTTCTCTCTGTATTTTCCTTTGTAGCAAACCACCACTTAATTCTCTAAGATATTCTATTGTTACAATTGATTTCTGTATCTATTAGTATAATGAAATGAACACATGGACATTTTTGAAGAAGTTTGCTGCTTTATCACAAAGCTTTTTAGGATAGCAGACTTTCTAAATCACATGTATTACTCCCCTCCCTTTCATCTTGTATTTTTTTTTAATGTTTCTAACCCAATCTAATCTTTGGAGCATTACATCTTCCAGATTTATTTTTCTGACTAGTTTGTTAGGCTCTAGCTGATTGTGCTCTGGCAAACAGACCAGAAAGGCAGCAGCAAGTCTAATTTAATAACACAATCAATTCCTATGATCCAATATGTGACAGTATGTCATTTTGATTAGTGTCCTTCTAGCTACATGGAGACCTCTTAATTTGACTGGATAGCACTTCTGATTTATTTGTAATGGGGGAGTCTTGATAAACAGTCACACTCAACACACAGAAATAGCAAATGTTTCATAACCTGGTCGCTCTTGCCTTAGCATTCTTTAGAGACTGCTAGAAAGGTAGAGAGTAACACTGGATGGATGCACCTGCATAACAGCCCTATTTGGCTAAGTGGAGGAAAGGGGAGTCTGTTCTGGGTTTCCACCAAAAGAACGGGAGTGCCCTCAATAAGAAAGGAAAGGAAATCTTCTGAAAGATGTAGAAGAATGTAGGCACTCCTGACAAGGTTTCACTTTTGGTGGGATGGTTAATTTGGGTTATCCACATGGAACTGTTGCAATGGGAAAGGAGAGAGTGTACTTTTGTAAGTGTGTGTCGAGTTTTCTGGATAGGGAGGAAGGCCTACCTAGCCTGTTCCCCCTGTCACTGCCACATGTACCCATCAATGCAGCACTGAGGGCTCAGTGGTCCCTGCCATAAGCCAAACAGTCTTTCCAGCTCAGGAGGCCACCCTACCGTAGCCTAGCCCCAGTCCCAAAGATTTACTTGTTGCTTCCCCATAAGCTAGATGTGAAGTCTCTTTCCCCACAGGTGGAGTGAGCGCAGCTTAAGCCAGGCCATCCAGCAGTCAAAGCTTAGAAAAAAATATTTTTGGAGTACAGCTCCTGTAGTCCCTGCCAGGGTTTCAAGCCAGTGGCCATGATGGTTGTAAGATTATGGGACCTGGATTTAAAAACAAAGAAATGTTTCCAGTTCTTTATTCACGCTGCCCAGTATCTGAGCTGGAACTCAAGGTCTTGGTGCGTACATGGCAACTGCCTGGCTATCTTTCCTTGCTACTTTTACACACTACAATAACATTTTTCTCTTTTCCTTACACACATTGCTTGGGCTGAGGTTTGACTAGCTCACCTGTTTTCTTCTTCCTGGAGGATTCCTCTAGCAAGGATGAAGTTGAGCCTTTGGGATCAAGGGCTGAAGAAGACTCCAAACACCTTTAGGGCAACTGCTTGCATTCCTAATTCCCTTTGTCGAGTTTGCTGTGTATAACTCTGGATTGTATCCTGTTTTGCTGTTTGATTCTCACTGTCTGGCATTTCTCCTGTCTGTTGGCTTGCTTACTTTAGAATGCTTGATTTTGCCTTTGGAACTCCCACATGAAACAAACTTCGTGCCTGTTAAAATTTAACTTTGTTTTTGCTGCCTCTGTCTCAGCCTGTCCTTTCTGAACCAGAATGGAGTAGCCTGTGCTAAAGAATACACCAGAAGGTTAAATCTGCCTGGAGGCAACACGTAGTCTGAAGCAACTGTTGACTGCTGCTTTGGAGGAAGTAGCTTGCCTTCCATGGTGGACATGAATGGACTCTCCCTCCCTGTAGAGGAGATCCCAAAATTTCCCTAAGACAGCTCTGCTCAAGAACCAGGGCTGCTTCACCTACCTTGCCCATCAGTGCTCAATTAAAAGAAAGGGGGAGGGAGAGATGTGCAGCTGTAGCTTGCTGTGTCCAGAAACAGGGATTCCAAACTGCAGTAGCAGGACAGTATGCCTGGAGGACGGAGAAGCTACACCCCTTTTCCAATCCCAGGCCAATAGGATCTCTCTCCATGCAGTTTGCGTCAGTTCACTGATGTTCTTTACAAAGACACTGAAATGGTGCTGGCAGCAGCAGGAAATGTGTAAAACTGTTTTTGTTTTTGTTGCTATTGTGTGCCTTCAAGTCATTTCCAACTTATGGTGACACAAGGCAAAACTATCATGGGATTTTTTGCGACTGAGAGTGTGACATGCCCAAGGTCAGCAGTGGGTTTCCATGGCTGGGTAGGGATTAAACCCTGGTCTCTAGAGTTATAATCCTACGCTCAAACCACTCCACTCCACTGGCTGTCCCTAGACATTTAGTGCTGGCCAATATGGGTGCCAGCTTGCCACTGAAGGAACAAATCCAAAGGGGGCTGCCACTTCAGGATGGAGCAAAAAAATCCATATGTAGATGTCTTATATCTAACCGAAGATTGTTCTAAAGTGCTTCTCAAAGTTCTGCAATTCTTTGGAAGAAGATTGCACTAGAAGGAGGTGTCAAAGTACACCACCAAGAGCAAAAATAAATACGATCAAAGAGGTAGAGGCTATTGCCAAGAAAAAAAAATGACTTGACAAAAATATGCATGCTTATTTTCACTCCCACAGAACAAACCCATCCAACTTCCTGATTTTCCAACATCAGCTCCTGAAGTTCTCTGCAGTGAGGGCGGGCAGTGAGAATCATTTCACTATTTATATCACATTGTATAGAAGTATATGGATGTGCCAGAGGTCATTCCCACAGTTCTGGATTTTTCTGGCCCAAGTGTAATAAATGCACACTTTAATGCTGTAGATATCAATATCTGTTTTGCTGTGAATGCTCAGATATAGGACATGCTCACACGAGATAATAAGATGTGTCAAAAAACAACAACAACACCCAGATTACTTTTTGTTAGTGCTCTCTAAGCTTTTCTATTCTATCTCAAGAGGGTTCCAACTACCACAGAGCATACCACTTCTGCACAGGTTGATATGAGGGCCTGTTTTGCCTTCACCTGCTGCCTTCTGAATGCAACAACATCATATAGGAGGTTGAAGACACTTCCAGTGTGAATGCAGGAACAACACTGGACAAAATTCATCTGCCCATTCCATGCCAACAGCACAAATCCAAACATGATACCATTGTGATATTACATTAAAACATTTTCTCTACAATAGGAAGGAATTTATTCTGTTTATGTGTTACCTTTTTTCCCCCAGATGGAAAGCTGTAAGCGAAGCACATACAGAAAGGTGACGTACAGATAAAATGACTGACTGAGAAAGCACCTACAATGTGTTTGATTTAAAATCAGAAGGAAGAGAGGTAGACCGGCAGATCACTCTGGAATCAACTAAAGATATGTGTGGGTGTGTACGTTTTTGATTTTGAGTTAACACTATTCATTGAGTGATCAGATCAGATCAAATAAAATACAAACACAGCCCTTAGACTACAAAATTAATTAAAAGGCACAACATTA
This sequence comes from Iguana delicatissima, assembly GCA_948472985.1. NCBI lineage: Eukaryota > Metazoa > Chordata > Lepidosauria > Squamata > Iguanidae > Iguana > Iguana delicatissima. Next base: position 146,915 of record CAOKZL010002962.1, read on the forward strand.
AAACTGTTAGAAGGAACTGTGAAAGCAGCTTTTACTAGACTGCTGTTGTGTGCCTCTTCCTTCATCTCCATTCTTCGTTACTGGCTTAAAGCTGCTCTGTCTGCCTGTTCTTACTTGACTTCTGTTGCTTTCCTTTGTGTTTCTCCTCAGTGGCCTCTTTTCATGCCGTGGCCTGTCTGGTTTCTGCTTCAAGTATTTTTCTCCCTTGCAAAAAATCATTTTCCTTTCTTTCCATTTGATGGGAAACGTGAGCTTGTGCATGAAAAAGGAAATGTACTTGGGTACAGGCTATTATTTGTTTCCCACCTTTAGGACTCAAGGCAGTTTACAGGAGTTAAAAAAAAAACAGTTAAACTTGACTGGTGCTATCCTCAAAGCCTCCACTGTGCTTGACTTTTTTGGGGGAGGGGGGAGCTTGGAAATGTGCTTCTTTAAAAAAAATTAAAAGAAGGGTATTCTGAATCCATTCATAACTGGAAAATCAAGGAACAGGTCTCTTGTCTTCACCATACCCTTTGTATAACACATCTCATAGTTTGGGTCTCTCAGGGCCCGTGCGCACAACCAAATAGAGCACTATATTCCACTTTAACTGACATCGTTGTGGAATCCTGGGACTTGTAGTTTAGTGAAACGAGAGCTCATTTGCTGAGAATTCTAAATCCTCATCCCTAAACTTCCAGTCCCAGGATTCCATGAGATGTTGCCATGACAATTAAAGTAGAATATAGCAATATAGTTGTGTTGTGTGAATGGGCCTTCAGTCTAACATTTGTGCAGAGTTAATGTTTTAGTTTTTAATAGCTTTTTGTGGATCTATACTGTATTTTAACATTTTATTTGCTTTGCTAGCCTCTTTAAGCATTTGTGTCTTGGGGAAGCTAAACAAATATTGTATAATAAGGAATTTTTAAAAAAGAAAAAAAGCTTTGAAAGCTTGCCATATGCAGCCCACTAACAATGTTTCCAAGCATTTTTTCCCAGCCCATGGCGAGAAACAGCAGGTTTTGTGTGAGGACATTTCGTCTCACAATGAAGAGTAGAAGATTATGCCACGGAGTAGTGTGGGATATAAGAAAGTAACTTCCTCCGTAAAGAAGTCAGGATGGTCTCACCCTTGTTCTCCTTCCATCAGCAAGTCAAAACATTTTGTTCCTTCAGGCTTTTACAAATTGACTAGAATTGGACTTTTAATGCTGTGAGATTTGTGTAGTCTTTTAATGTGTTTTAATATTTTTTAATGTGCGATGCTTCAACCTCATAAATTGTTTTTAAAATTTTACATTTATAATGTTATGAATACTTTGAAAGCTTTGTATTGCTTTAAATTTGTATTGTTTTAATTTGTTAGCCACCTTGAATCTCATTATTGGGATAAAGGCAGCATATAAATTCAATGATGATGATGATGATGGTGGTGGTGGTGTTTATTTATAATGCCCTTTTTCTCAAATAGATGCCTTGAGTGTGGCCATAGGAGCAGTGCTGTTACAACCACACCCACAGGATGGAGAACTGCTCCCTTGTGCCTGTTACTGCTACAAAAGGACCCCACCGAATGTAATTATACCTCTGGAATAAGGAGCTATTAGCCGTTAACACAGTTTTTGAAATGTGGTGGCATTTGTTGGAACGAGCTATACATCCACTGGAAATTCACATGGATCACCACAACCTGGAATATCACAAGACAGCTAGGCAATTTAATCAGCGACAAATACAATGTTCCCAGTTCTTTGCCTGATTTAATTTCAAAGCCACTTATATCTCTAGCTTTCACAAGAAGACACTGAAGAAAATATGAAATGGTCAATGAGAAGCAAATGATCTTTTCACTACACCCAGGATGTCATAGAGCCCTTCTCTAACAGACCAATAGAGACAACCTCTTCTATAAATGTGTGAAAAATATGAGAATGACCCTGACATTTCACCAAACGTAGACAGAGCTTTTGCTCCAGCTCATCAGTGCTGAAAATGCCACCAAGCACAAAAATAACAAAAGCATCTACTATACCGTGATAGGAAGTGAAAAGTAAGAGCCAAAGTGACACAACAGGTAAAAGATTGGCATCTGGAAATTTTTCTACAGGCCCCAAACCATAATACATAAATGTGGTCAAGGTAGTGGAAAAGCTAAATTCATTGCAAGTCATGTGGGGATGGGGGAGAAGCCCTGAAAAAGAAGAAAAAAACTAAGGAAGATACAGATCAGAGATCACAGAAAGCTAATGTCTCTAAAAAGGTACAAATGCTAAATAAGCTGAAAGAAAAGAGAAGCCTTAAAAATGAACACACTGACATTGCTGACACAATTAATTGGGTGATTGAAATCTTGGCAAACAAAAGGGGAAAGTGATCCAAATGTTTGCTCACTGCACATTATATTTCCAATATTGTCTGGAAATTCTGGAAGACAACAACTAGGGGCCAAACCTGGAAATGAGAGGACTGAGGGAAACTAATGAAGGACAGAATTGTCTCTGTTCTTACAACCTGTCTGACAGAGTAACTGCAGGATCTTGGGATAACACAAGACGATATATAGCAGGCACACCAGGCATCTGCAAGCCACAGGATGGACTGAGGCCTTAGATCATAACTACATGTTTTAATTGAGAAGCAAGAAAGGATCTAATCTTGGCCATTGCTAATGAACGGGTTTTGTAGGACATTTGTCTGGAAGCTCTTCACTGATACTTTTGTTCTACACAAAACTTCTGAAGAAAGCCAGGATCCCTAACTGTTGGCAATATTGTTATGTCTGACCCAGGGACAGATATCTTATCCTCCTAGATTATGGGATTAGGGGAGATATGCTCCATACACCAGAAATTCCATAAACAACATCATACTCCTTGACAAGGCCCCTAAAGAACATCATACCTAGAACCCTAGCTGTAGCTACTGAGGAATTTGCCTGACCGACAAAATGAAAGGAGGATGCTGAGCCATCACCCAGCCCAAGAGGGCATCAGCACTGAAATATGCAAGCACAGGAAGTCTCATATCAGCAAATGGTATGGCTAAGGGCCAAACAAAATAAAACACCAGAGTCCTGATCTCAGGAATATGTTCTACGCACCAGGTCTCTCTACAGTTGGAACAATGGAGGTGCTGCCTCTGTGGAATCCAGCTGGATAGTGTGCTTCCAGACCGCTCATTCCTGGAGTGTATCTTGTCTACCTTAACCATGGATGATCTTTAATCTGTTTCCATCTGATATTCACAACCAGATTGCTTTTTCCAGGCTTCACCTTGGGCCTTACTTTGGCCCTTTCCACATGGGGGGGGGCGTGAAACGCGGGGAAACGGGGCGGCGCACGTGGGAACGGAGCTTACCTCGATCTGTCGCCACGGGGAACAGTGTGCGTTCGCCGCTCTACACGGCGGCGGCGGCGTCCGGTGGTGCCCAGCGGCACCCAAAATGGTGGCTGGTAGCTTCCAGTGGCTCTCCGCCAATCGGAGAAGCGTGCCAGCTGGAAACCCATCCCCGGGCAGCTCTGCAGGGATGCGCTTGTGCGCCCCTGCAATTCCCCACGGGGCGCTGCGACGGGCTAGCGTGCATGTGTTTCATAAAGACCACATGAAATGTGGTCTTTATAAAACACACGGTGCCACCCCCGCGGCCACGCAAGGGTGGTTTGAGGTGAGGAAACTCCACATTTCTAACCATCCTAGCGCACCCCATGGTGTAGACGACCTCCGGGTGAGGTCGTCCTACCCCGTGTTACCCCGTGTTTTCCCCCGTGTGGAAAGGGCCTTTGACTTACCCAGCCTCCTCACCCCCAAGGTAGCCAGGACCTCCAGACTGCAGTGGAACAGACATAAGCTATAGCTAATCATATACCTCAAAGGCAAAAATATAGCCTTTTCAATACCCTGAGAAGTAGGAGCATTATATAATCACTCTAAACTTTATCTTTCCTGAAGACATTTCCTAAACTAGTAAGAGGCAGAAGTCAACATAATTAGTATCCTATTGATCAGCATGGAAAGACTGGTTCCAACACATGGAAAGAGAAAAGAATCACATTAGAATGAAAGGGCCATAGAAGGACACCTTCATCCTTTTTGACCACACAGTTATGAATTTGTCTTTTAAAGCATGATGTCTTAGGAGTGTTTTATTGTGGATTTAGTGTCCCTTAAATATATGTCTAGGAGAGTGGAAATGAGGGTGGGCTGGGAAGCAACAATTCAAGAAACTACGGTCAGGGGGAGACTGACAGTTAGCCATTACAATTAAAGGAAGGTAGGCTGCCTTTTTTCCTTCCAGATTGCAGTCTAACCTTGAAAGCCATGATGACAAATTAAACAGTCTTTCTAGCCCCCAAATCCTGCTTTTAATACCAGATCAGTCATAAAAAATATCAATCACTCAGGAACTGTCTCTGGGTAAGGATGTTGACTCACCCCAAACTAAGGAAATCTGGCTGAGAGAGGAGCATGCTTCATTCAGCTCTCTCCCACAGGTTACTCCATAGTATGACAGGCTAGGGAGCAGGGAGGAAGAATGGCTATGATCTATACAAATTTAATTTCATCAGCCAGATGCTCCATCCACCAGTCTGCCAGTTTTCAATGTATGCTGTTGTGACTAGAGGCCAGGACAGTAGAGAGATTCTGGTAGTGTACCACCTGTCCCCCTGCCTGTCAGTCTTATTTCCTGAGCTAGCCAGAGCAATCTTGTTTTTGATCCAAGTTTATGTTTCTGGGGAACTTCCAGTGTTCCTACTGAGCTCATTCAGTCAGTAATGATAACTATGGGCCTCTTCTAATTAATAACTGTCATGGACATATCACTATCTAATTAGTTTTAGAATAGCTGTGACTGTGAACCTCTTCAGGGGAAGCAGACCTGGTAAGATGGTTTGCCACAGGTACCTATTAGAACCAGCTTCTTTCCTGAATATACCTGGCGATCTTCCAGTTGTACCATCAAAGGCCTGACTGATCTGTGGAATATGTAAGTAGTCAAAGTTGTTAACTTTATTTGTTCCTAAGTGCCCCTTTTCTATTGTTACAACTAGGGTCTTCCCCTAGTTTAACCAGGAGCTACTGGCAAAACAACAGAAGAGCCAGATGCTAGAGTACCACAGGAGGACAACTCCAACAAAAATCTGACCATCTACAGGTTCAAAACCATCTAAAAAATTATATTATGACAATGAAAAAATAGATGTCACATCACATCCACACAAAATAAACTGTTGATGCTTTTCTGAACTGTGCAAGGCCATGTTTACCAGTGCACTCAAGAGGGTGTGCCAGAGCAGCTGGTAGTTTGCTGAGAAAAGATACAGATAAAAATATCTAACCCTCATGAAAGAGAATCCTGCTTCATTGATCAAATGTGGTTCCTCAGGTAGCTGCTCTTTATAAAAGCTATTCATTTATACAAATACTAGTTGAAATGTACCCAGTGCTGCATGCATCCATCTTTAAAATCCCCAAAGGGGTCCATGAGACCTTATTTTCCCCACTGTTCTTTTCACTTCAAGAATCTTACTAGGAGAGAATACTGTCCTTATTTTCCTGACCTTTCTTTAAACTTTAGGAGTGTTAGCATAAGCACCTTAGCACTCTGCAGTTTTTCTGTCTTTTCCCTCACCTCAGGAATCTGTTGTCTGGCCCTTTAAAAACTGTTGCTGAATTATGACCCCTTTTTTGCTTTTAGGAAGCCCCCCTTTGTAATTTTGACTGTACGCTCAAGTGCCACAACTTGGATGACAACCGAAAACTTTGTTAAATTTTAAGGTGTCTAGCACAATGACCAAATGAGTTATGGCTGCCACAGACATACAAACTTTTTTTATTTGGTTTTGTATGTCTTCAAAGTTGCTTGTGACTTATGTCAACCCATTGCCTTCTCCTGAGGTTGAGTCTGACTTACCCAAAGTCACCCAGTAGGCTTCCCATGGGTGAGTGGGGATTTGAACCCTGGTCCCCAGTGTTACCTGAAAAGGTAGGGGACCTTGAGGTCCACCAGCTATGGAGCATCTCCTTATAATTTGGGGAATTATTAGCTCAAAGGAGGCCTGTGAGAGGAGGGTAACAGCAAGATCTTTTCACTTGTCTATATGAGTACAAACTGTAGAGAGGAGTCCAATTAAAAGTTAAAAGGGTATTTTATTGGAAATCAAGCAATCTCATGAACCATTTGAGGTTATTGAAGAAAAAGGTGAAAAAGGCTGGATAGAGAGAGTTTTTGGGTAGAAAGGCTTGTATTTACAGGTCCTGAAGCAGAAGTGGCTCAAACAGGAGTCTGAAGGCAACACAGAAGAATGGGAATCTGGGATGCAGTGTGTGACACCCAACATGCTAGCAAATTACCTCGGCTGGAGCTGAGGCTTTTATATTCTATTTCCAACCCTGTGTATTAATTGCTTTCTGGCAGAGCAAACAAAGGCAGTCCAGAATGGATGATTGTCTTAACTTTCAGTAATAAAACATTGACGGGAGTCCTGACAGCCTCTTAATGTCATAGTTCAGCGAAGTGAATGGGGAAGGTCTCCATACGATATGTGCATAGGAGGGATGCTTGACTGCTTCACTTAGGCAGTTCTGTCTTCTATTGTATTTGGAGGCTGAGTTGTTGAGAAGATTATTCCAAATGCATTAACATCAAGGCTTTCATCTAATCCTCTTGAACTTATGACCTGGCCATGCTGAGGTCATCCATCCTAGTAAGACACTTACAGCCAGTATCTTCCCTGTCATGTGCTTTCCAGCCACAAGTGTCCAGTTTTATATGAAAATGATATTTCTTGCCAATTTTGCCATCATGCATAATGGGGATTATAAGGTGTGGTAACACCAGAGTTCTTTCCTTTTGGAAAGTATTTTTTCCTTTTTTTTTTAGCTGAAAAAACCGGTGTGTTATATGTAATTGTAAATATAAATGATTTTGGATGGCATGGTTGACTTCTAATGAGCCCTTTTGGGGGATGCCTGAAGCCTATAGTCTGCACTTTCCTGCCTTTACCCTTTGTCAGACATTCAGCTGAACAATTTGACAAACTCAGATAGGTTCACTATGTCAATGGCATCTTCATCACACTGTGTATTTGAATGTGCTTACTCCTTAAGTAAGTAAATAAAGGCAGTTTAATAAAGCACAAGCATTTAAATTTCCATCAATATTGTACAAATTTGCTTTTTGTCTAGACTTTGTTAAATCCCTTGGGATTGCTAAAACAAGCCAGGAAGAAGCTTTCAAAGATTCATATCCAAAGGAAAAAAAGGTCACTTTCAAAGCCACATGCGTATACCTCAGCCTTGGTGTTAGTTCAGTCCTGTACTCATGAAAGAATTATATAACTTTTCATTTTCTTGACTTTAGCTGAGGTGACTGCTGGTTGCTCACAGGAGAATTTTATTATAACATTACTACATACTGATTCAATCCTTTCAAAAAAGCTAAGATATTGCCATGCACCCGAAGTATGGGGGTATCATATATTCATCTTTCAGTTTCTAACACTTTTTCCTTTTGACACTATTTGAATGCTGGTCTGTAAATTAAAAAAAGAAGATTAATTCTCATATGAAGTGCTAGCTGCACACACCCCCAAAAAAACATTGAAATCAAACTTTCTTCAAAAATATGTATATTTGGGGACTGGAGAGAGGAAAAATCAGTCCTCTAAGGTAGGACCACTATAAGCTTATATACGTATTCATAAGTATGTAAAAACAGCTACAAAAACAGGCTGGATGCTGGCACTTTGTCCACCTCACTAAGTTATTATTGACTAAAAACAATGAAAGCGTATTCACAACAACTTTAAAGACTGGACAGAAATAGTTTTAAGTTGGTTTATGTGCTCTAGGTTGCTGCAATGAAGAAGAACTGCATGACTCTCTGGGCTTGGTTGACCCACTGAAGATTAGTCAGGCTCAGACTTTGTGAGAAAGATTTACAGTCAGACTGAAGCAAGCCAAGATGAAAAGAGGTTATCAGCTTGGAGACAAATTTGCCAGGAATGTCTCAGACAAAAAGGAGAAGGGAACACCAAAATCAAGTTAGGGGTGAAAGAGCCTATTAAGTCCTGGTCTGGGGATAGCAGGAGGAGGGGAATGGGAGAAAACGTGAATGAGGAGTAAAGGTTAAGAGTAGGGAACCTCTTTGGCTCCCCAATTCTCTGTATCTGCAGGATTAGTCTTCTTTTAAGGCATTTCAGGGGAAGTTTGATAAGACAAGACTTATTGGTGTGGAATTGCACTTTACTATTTTTTTTCCAGTAGCAGCACAGTTTATTAAGCTTTTTTTAAAAAAAAAATAACAAAGACAAAAAGAATAAACAATATTCTCTATAATTAAAATTGCAAAATATAAACAAATAATTAGGAGTGTGGGTGAAGAAGAAGTATTTCCAGTCTGCATATCAACAGTTATACATAAGCACCTTACCTCAACCGCTCTAATTTCCCTTCCAGACTACACTCCTCTATTATCACTAAATTTCTATTAATCAAATACAAAAATGATCAAATCATCCTTATTTTTCCTCAAAAGGTCAGTACGGGGTGTCCAATCTTCAAGGACTCTTCCATACAGACCAATCTTGGATTGGATTAAAACAGTCAAATTATCCATCTCTGCTAAGACCATCACTTTTGCCATCTGCTCATTTGTAGTTGATATTGCCAGATTTTTCCATTTCTGAACATATGTCCATCTTGCTGCAGTAATGATATATTGTTAACAAGCTTCTGTGATCCTTTTCAAACTGTATGTCCCTAAGTCCCGAAAGAAATAAATTCAATCTTCACTGGTGTGGAGTTGCACTTTAGCTCCAATTCCTTTGCTCCTAGATCAAACCCCTTTGAGGACAACATTTCTGGGGCAACTTTCAGTATTACTTTAGTTCACTTCCACCTGCCTCAGCCTACTGGTGACTCTGAGGGCTCCCTTCCTTCCTTGGTTCTCTTTTTCTCACGTCAGCCTAGCAGAAGTTCAAGCAGACTAACTTTTGCCTCCACCACCTAAAGCAGTGGTTCTCAACCTTCCTAATGCCGCGACCCCTTAATACAGTTCCTCATGTTGTGGTGACCCCCAACCATAAAATTATTTTTGTTATATATTTATTTATTTATTATTTAGTTAGTTAATTAGTTAGTTATTTCCAACATCAAATAGATTGGAAACACTGCCCTAAATCACTGCTCTGGATAGACTTCTAATGCCTAAAAACTGGTAACCCTCTCCCCTTTTTTTAAGCACAGAAAGCGTTCATTAATGCCAGAATTAAGGCAGTAGTTCTAGTTCTGAATGTTAGGTTTTCACAGTTCAAAAAGCCAGTCACTCCCAAAGGCAACACCGAAACAGCCCACATTTTACATGAGGTGCAGGAAGGAAAGGACAGGGAGAGAGGAAAGATGGCGGCGGCATAAGTAGATGTGTTTTGTTTCACTCCCACCCACCCTCCCTCCCTTAAAGGGAGCGCGGCTGCTCGGGCACTCTCATTCCCACATCGCACGGGAGCCCTTTCCTTCCTCCTTTTGTCCCTCTGAGAGCTCAGGAGTGGGGTGCGATACCCGCTGTAGCCCCTCGACCACGCTACACCCGCGAGCCCCTCTCGGTCTCCCCACTTCTGTGCCCCCCACCCGGCAGGGAAAGACAGGGAAATGTCCCCACACATGCCCAGCATGCCTCCTTTCCCCTCCTGCCAGTACAGGGCCTCCTCTCGCCACCTTGGTCCCCCCACCCGGCAGGGAAAGATGGCAAAATGTCCCCACATGCGCCCAGCATGCGTCCTTTCCCTTCCTGCCAGCCCGGGGTCTCCTCTCACCACCTCTGCCCCCCCACCCAGCAGGGAAAGATGAGGAAACGCTGAGCATGCCTCCTCTCCCCTCCTCCCAGCGCGGGGTCTCAGAAACAGCACTCCCATTGGCTGTGAGGCCGCCTTCTTTCAAAGGGGGAAGGGCGGGATAGAGGAGCAGCAACCCCTGTGAAATGGTCATTTGACCCCCAAAGAGGTCTGGAGTTTATTTCCAGCCCCCTCAAGCCTGACTTCCACCCTTGAAAAGGAGCTGGAAATTCCCCCAGCGTTTACTAATTCTTGCTGCCACCACCCACTGAATTTTGAATTAACTGAACAGTACAGTGGGACTCTGCTCAGTGGATTGACAATCCCTATGCTTAAGGACCTTTCCTTCCCTCTCACCTCCCCCTTCTGAGTGAGAGAAGTCCTATCTAAGCGTGTGCCGATGACTGGCGTGGAAATGGAGAAGAACAGAGGTTTTACAGAAAAGCATTTATTCAAGGCATGCAAATAAACAAGACAATAATACACATGAGAGGCTCCCCCCTCCCAGATACACTTAAGTTACAAGTAGTTACAAAAACAGATACATTCTTTAGGTCAGCCAACCTCCAAAATAATAAAACAGCCCTAACATGACTAACTACCTAATGTTCTAGTTACTCACATTTGGGTTCACAGGCTTAGATGGTCTAAAAGAGGAATGTGGCCAGGAGGCGAGGCATGGGGGCCTGCAGCCTACGACTGGCACAGATCTCATCTCTAGAAGGTTCCTTTGTTGACTCTCTGCCACGTGGCCTCTCAAGGAGTTTTATAACTTCTCCTTTGAAGCATCTCAAAGCATCTCAAAGATGCTCACCTCTTCCTTTTGATTGGGTAATTCTCCCCCTGTGCCCTGTGAGGCTGACCCACAGTAAAAATGTAACCTAATCCCCAAAACCTCATTAACCCTTAGTTTACCTGAACAGGGAAGTATCCCCCTTCAGCCAAGTCTAGATAATGGGAAGCCCCATTATCAGAAGGTCACGACCCACAGGTTGAGAACCGCTGACCTAGAGGAAACTGCCACCCTCCTCTTTTCTCTCCCTCAACTACGTTTTTTCCTACAGCAAGTAAAAAACTACAGTTAATTATTCATTCTGGAAGGAGGAAATAATTGAGGATTCACACCCCTCCAAGAAGAGTAAAGTAACTAAAGCATAATAATTATTCAGCAAATATTTTTGAAGAAATTCTTTGGAATTATTCTAGGGATAGTGCTTGGTTTTGCACAGCTGTGCCTGTTTTCACTTAGGCCTTTAATCGACCAGCAACTTGTTCCTAATCTAATTTGGAAGCTTTAGCAACTGCAAGAAAATGAATAAAATCAATAAATAAAATGGACCTAAGAAATGACATAGCTCACTTTGCTTCAGTGGTACATAGTGCGACATATTTTAAAGCTTTGGTTTAACACCTTATTAGGTTCCCTCATTTTCGTATCAAATCCCTCCTCAAGATCCTTTTCAAAAAGAAACAACTAGGCACCAGAGCAGTATGTACTACAGCAGAGACCTACAAATCCAAAAAAGTTTTTAAAACTCTCAATTTTTCTCTTTAGAAGCAGCCAATCTGTACTGATGATTAGAAACAGAAAAGTTTTATATCAAATACAACTAGTGTTGAGCTGGAGTATTGGAACCCTTTTTAAAAACAGTTAAGAAATACAGTTAACAAAGTAGATGCATTCTTGGGCTTTATTTCTTTAACAGTAATTTTGGTACTAAGGCACAAATAACAGAAAGAATAGGGCCTGGTTGCTTCACCACACAAAAAACAGTAGTTCAATAAGTTTCAGCAAATCTTTTATGCAAATCGAAACAATATGCACATGTGAAATGAAACACAAACAGAAAATTTTCAGGCTTCTGGAGACTCCTTGAAAGCTTCTTTGAAAATGTATTCATGGTCATTTTTTCTTTCGCTAGCCTCCACCTTTCTTATGATTTCCATTTTGATGGCCAAGCTTATAGATCTTTTTTTATTATTATTTTATATTATTTTGCAATCATGCTGTGGGGAGCTGGTAAGACAGATTTATCTGTTCCTAGTGATCATGGCTCACTAAGCTCCTCCTAGGCCATTTCCGCACGGGGGTAAGTAAAACGGTGCAGTGTGTCCTCCACGGAGGTCGTCTGCACCTTGGAGTGGACTGGGTCCGGACTACTTACTGTAGATCCGCACCTCAGTCCACTCCGGAATGACCCCAAGTGGTCCTCCAGCATGTTTTTGAAAGACCTGATTTTTCCAGTCTTTCAAAATGCCGGCACGTGCCATTACGTGCCTGCTCTCTGGTGCAGATTCATAGGCTCGCACCAATGCGAGCCTGCGATCTGCGGAGGGCAGGCTTTAGGCTGGCAAGCTTCAGCAGTTGGTCGAGACCCACGACCAACCGGAAGCCGCCATTTTGGATGCCAGAGCAGGGCGGATCTACGACCACGCACTGCTCTGCCTTACCCCGGACCGGACCGGACCGCCAGAAGATCTGGTGAGTAGCAGCAGGGAGCGATTCCCTCGCCGCGTGCGGAAATGGCCCTTGTCAGACTATGGACTAGGACTGAATATATAGATCATCAAGATACCTTTTAAAAGAAATTCTTGCATCCACAGACAGAACCAAGTCAGTGAGGTGGGTTGCATACATGTTATGCTATGTTTTCTTTATTGAGGTATTTAAAGGTATGTATTTAATTGTCTCAAGAGCTGAACTAACACAGTTGAAATAGCTCCATATGCCATCCCTGTGAGAACAGCAAGCAAGCTGAATAAACTCTGAGTTGTATGTTTACTTACTGGTGCTTTCTTATTTGTTAATTACTGTGTTACTTATATATACTTTTGGTATTCTGTCACTGTGTTTTTTATAGAACATTCCTGCTTTTGAGAATATTGCTCCTGTTAAATTGTTAGGGGAGGTTTATGCATTATTGAGTAAAGGTTTGCCCTCAGGACTGGTTCCTGTGAATATTTTCCATTTTTTTAGGAAGACTTTTTTGGTTGAAACAAGTATTATCCAAAAATCCACCTGTACATGCATATATATATTATTCTATATGGCATACATATTTTGAATACATTATTCTGTTTATACAATTTGAATCTATTAGTAGTATGTTTTTACAATGCTCATTTTGTTTTTTTTTCAATCTTACTCTGAACCATCTTGAATCCCATTTTTTGAAAAAAAAATTATAAATCCAATTAAAATATAAACTATATAATAATACATAAATCCTATCATGGTTTATTTTTCCTTGCTTAAAAATTGAGGACTTAATCCACTTTGTTTCCAACTTGTCTTGAAAAAGTAGCAGAAAGCAAAACAAAATGAACAAACAGCTAGAATGAAATATGCAGCAGTTTTATACTGAAGGATGCTTTGGGATTATTACACTGCAGTCCTCTCTCCACATTTGTGGATTTGACCTTTGCAAATTTGATTATTCACGAGGTACAAGTGCACCTTCCCCCATTCTTCTCTTCCCATTCTCCTGTGTTTTGCCAAGCATGGAGAAGGAAGGCAAGCACCTGGACAAAAAGCAAGAGAATGTGGGGGGAGATATGCGTGCACCTTCTTTCTCCCCTCCAGAGGACTCACACAGAGACAGTAGGCAAGAGAATGAGGAGGGGAAACACGCACAAGCCTTTCTTCTCCCTTCTTGAGCTCCTCTATCCCATTCCCTTGCCTCTATTCCCCAGTGCACAAAAGGCAAGGGAATAGGAAGGAGAGCCCAGAGGGGAACAGGAGGGGAGTTTTTCACTGTCGCAAGGGCTCTGTGCCCCGAACCCCTGTGAAAGTGGGGGGGGGGACACTGTATTTTAAAAAGTGGAGCACTTTATTATATAGTTGAGTAAAGTGTTTGCAACAGCACACCATTTGATTTTGAATTGAAACTACCCTTCCAAATAGCAAAATCTGAGTCTACAGCAGAGGCACTTTTTTCTGAACTCTGCATAGTTATTTCCCTAGTTAACCTATAATCACTACCATGGTTTATCTCATCAGTTGAGAGTATAAATTTATGGAATGATGCACTTCTTTCTACTGCTCCCTTAATTGGTTGTTTACTCAACTTGGTCTCTATGTTAAGCAAAGTAAGCAAGATTGTTGCACTTTGCATGCATGAATCCAGTGTCTATTCTACAAAATGTACCTCTAAGAGCCCCTATTTTCCCTAGCTATTGAGGTAGGGTGCTAGTAATCACTTGAACTTATTTGGCACAGAGTACTTCCTCAATATTAATTTTGATTCAGGAACAGTTGGACAAACCATGAAGCTGACCTGAGAGCTTGAAGAATCTGCAGAAAACCTATATAAAGTGACAAGCCTTTCGGCAAATATGAGAGATACTTCTGGATCTGAGGATGATTCCTCAAGACATTCAGTACTTCCAAAAGCATACCTGTGCACTTACAAAACTTGCATAAAAATACTAGATTAATTCTGAAGTCTCATATTGAAACTGAGATGGAACAGCATGGCCTTTGACTCATTAGATGATTTCTAGTCCTAGGCCTTTTCCGCACAGGGTTTTTAAAATGGTGCAGAGCATCCTCCAGAGAGGACGTCTACACCTGGGAGTGGCGTACACCTCAGCCCGCTCCGGAATGACCCAAAGTGGTCATTCAGCGTGCTTTTGAAAACAGGTCTTTCAAAAGCACAGAGCGCACCACTCTGTGGCCGCGCTCTGGTGCAGATTTGCAGGCACCTGCAGATCTGCCGGGGGCGGGCTTTAGGCTAGCGAGCTTCACCGGTTGGTGGAGAGCCTCCACCAACCAGAAGCTGCCATTTTCGTCCCCGGAGCAGTGCGGAGCATGGCCACGGACTGCTCCAGACCAGCCTGGACCCGCGCATGGAGCACACAGGTTCGGTGAGTACCTGCACGGGGCGATTCCCTCGCCCCATGCGGAAAAGACCTTAGTTTACTGTCATTGGGTTGCATCTACAATGGACAAGCAAAGAATCAGGACTATCTATGCAAGGCATTTAAAGTGACTGTTCATAAGGATGTTTTTTTTCCCTGTTCTTAATTTTATTTTACTGCAGTTTTCAGGAGCAAAACTGCCTTTTTGAGACAGAATGCTTTCACGCCACTGAGATCAAATTCAAGAAGTTTTCACCCCTTTTCAACTTGCTGCTACATTTCCAGTGTCCTTGGAGTGAAGCAGTTTTCAAACAGAATGTAAAAAAAATGTTTGCGTTGTATTACAGTGTAAGTTTGTTTTTGTCCTGGATTTTCCAGACAGCTTGTTAACATGTTCTTAGTTTAGCACAGAGGTATCTTAACTTCTGCTGAATGTACTGCAGAAGATATTAAAGGTTCCTAGCAGTTTAGAAATGCAGAGCTTGCAAAACAAAGCATGTGGTGTGTCAAAATTTTACATCTCATTAGATCTTTCTTCAGCGCTACAGTTTCTCACCTTTCCCAACATTTTGGTTATATAATACTACAGCCAACTATGTAGCCTCAAATGGTAGCTAACAAAAAGCCACTAGACTTCTTTTCCCATTTAACTGACAGAATTGCCACCCATTGCTTGCAACTTTCTGCCTTTGATTCACTGTGTTTTCTGTGATGCTTCAGGACATAAAATGTATGTTTTAATTCGTTTTGTATATCTTTCTTCTTTGTCAGAAATATTTTTTTTAAAGCCAATATGGCCCAGTAAGCTAGAAAGCCAAACCTAACCAGTGCCTTCACTGTATCTCAATATAGCCTCAGGTAAATTGTAATCTGTCTTAACTGCTCAACTGTAAAACAGAAATACTGACTAACCACAGAGTTGTTCCACAGGGAAAAACAGGAAGAATTGTCAAGTAGCTTGAATAATCTCTTTAAAAAAAAGGTAGATCCACAGTAGTTTCACCAGTTGTGGTTCACCCATGTATTTTATCAGAAATAAAATTATTTTGCTCTGATTTTTCATCCTTGAGCAGTTTCTCCTGCTTCCTACTTCATATCTGTTAGAAAAATATTATTTTAAAACAGAGAGCTGTTTATCCTTCTGTAGTGTTAGAGTCTTACAATGTAAACATAAGATATAAAAACACAATTGTAAAATTTCTTTGGCTCATTTCCCAGTGCATTTCTGTCCAAATGGCCTCCCTGCTCCTCTATCTGCACAGCCATGAAAACTTCCCTGCCTTCTTTTTATATAACACTGAACACCTGCTAGTCATTTGGCAAGTGAAAAACATTAGCTTACGTCTTCTAACCTGTCTCAACTCCAAGTCATGGCAACCATTATCTTAAAAGTATTGATTTGTGATTGTGATTGTGTTCCACACAAGTAAGCCAGCCCAGTACTTTCATCTGTTCAAAGCTACCACAGAACAGTACCTTCTAGGTTTGCCGATTTATTTTCCAGGTGGGCTACTTTCATAGCTGCATGATAAAGTAAAAACATGTCTATATTTTATCCTTTATTCAGGTCTTTCTGATTATGTCTATAAATGACACCTTGTCATGACCTGGGGATACTTGGGCTGGATTCAGACACTTAAACTGCCAGAGAATCCTTTCTCAGTCACTGTAGGATGGCCATTTTTAACACCACCTGCCATAGCTGTGCCTTTAAGAGCACCCTTATGTGCAACATCTCTTTATCTCTATGGTGTAGGAAGCATTACCTGCTGGTTTCTGCCTATTAAACTGTAGTTAAAGGTTATGGCAAAGTCTTTATTTGGTCAATGGGAAAACCTAGTATCTAAAATGTGTATATTTTAGGTTCTATATCCAAACAATGTCCAGAAGTCACAAAAGGTGCAAAGTCTGAGATCATAGGTCTGATAGGCTTGTGCTCACTTGTCTTATAGTGTTTTACAGAATTAAATGAGGTTTGTTTTTGAATAGATATATCTAGGGCTGCAGTTATAGTAGGATGTGCAGACAAAAAAGAGGATTAGACCACTGCACACTGAATAGCTGTGTAAAAGAAGAGAATTCAGCAACTATTATGTGTCGTGGCACCATGAACATGCTAGAGTCAGTTGACTCGAGTCTACATCACTGCCCTATAGGATATCTGAACCTGAGGTACTTTGTACCTTTAGAAAGGCTTCCTGTTATGATCCAATTTTAGAAATGGTTATTATTTCTAATTTTTTTAAAAAAAAACCTGAAAGGCCTGCAAATACAGTAGGAAGTTTTAGCTCTTCCATTTCAGCCTACTATTCAGTTCTTAAAGGCATAAATCTTGTTCGATTTGGTAAGTAAAAAAACACATGCAACAATAATCTGATACCTTAAGGACATAACCAAAGCCCTGCTAGATCAGAAAAACGGATTAGCTAGTACAATGCTTGGAAGAGTTACTTTTTTGCTTGCTATGACCAGAGTTTTTAAAAATGATTTGTGGGACCTCATTTTCTGGTTCTTCCTGATGAATATAGATTATAAAACTGTAAAAGAGGACTCATTCCCAAAACGCCTCTCTGTTCTCAATTTATATTGTGTCCAAGTATTGATTTACCCTGCAAATGGAAAGGTAATTATACAATTTTACAATAATTGTGTAGCCTAAGAAGAACTCTGTCATATTAGACTTAGAAATATCAGCATCCTGTTTTCCATAGCAGCCAACCTGAGCTAACAACAAGCAAGACGTGAGAGCAATAGCCTTTGATTGCTATTGTTTTCTGTATTTAGAGGTAGGTCCCTCTGATCCTTGAGGAGATGCATAGGCACTCTGATGATGATGATTTAAAATAAATATACCCCACCCTAAAGCTAGATGTCTAGGGAAAAGTACAGACAAAATGAAATTAAATAATTGAAACAATTCATCAAGGTAAAGCAGTATACAGAAATCAAAAGTAGAGCAGATTCAAGCCATGGTTGCTAGACCCCAAAAGTTTGGCTGAAGAGTTAAGTTTTAATTTGGCACTGAAATGAGGGCAGTATCAGTGCCTCCAAGATGAGCCACCAGTGGAAGGACATATGACTAATGGTCACCGAAACCCTTGTCTTCTGTGGATTTGTCTTCTAAAGGTTCCCTTTTGTGGCCACAGCTTTGCTGGTTGAAGAAACTGAGGAGATTCAGTCCAAAAAAGGAACTTTCCCAAGTTTTGACGATTTATCACCCAGAATACTATGTTCAATTCTGGGCACCACAGTTTGAGAAGGGTACTGACAAGCTGGAATGTGTCCATAGAAGCGTGACAAAGATGGCAGAAGGGCTTGGTTTCCAAACATACTAAGAATAGCTTAGTGAGCAGGGTATGTGTTATGTACTGGCTAGCTCTGAGTTCAGAGAACAGGCTTAGAGGGTCCCAATACTTTATTTGGAACAGCAAAGAAACTGCAGCACATTCTGGCAATTGCCAAGACTAAAGAACTATTGGATTTGTAAATACCTTATAAGCTGTAACATTATAAATTAGCATGTGCAAGCATTCTATTTGACAGCTAATTAAAACAACTCTTTTGCCAGATTCTCATCTCACCTGCCAACTGCACAACCTTGCAGCTGTGTCTGTTCTCTTATCAAAGATTATTAAAACAATATTCCATCATTCCCACCACACTGTTTCTCACTCAATTCCATCATGAAATTCCTTGCAACATTTTTCAAATATTACATGGCATGGCAGGGAGAGTAAAGCCAACCTAACAGTATGTTTATCTTGAAGAAAAGAAGATTGATCTTGTGATAGCCACCATTAAATATCTGAATGTCGTGTAGAAGATGAAGTAAGCTTGTTTTCTTCTATTCCTGAAACTAGGACACAAATCAGTGGGTTCTAATAATAAGAAAAGAGATTCCACCTAAAGATTAGGAAAGAAACTTCTTGATAATAAAAGCTATTTATCAATGGAATAGACTGCATTGGCACATAGTGGATTCGTCTTCATTGGGGGTCTTTAAACACCGGATGGCCATCTCTCAGGATTGCTTTAACTGTTTATTGCTGCATGCCAGAGGGCTGGACTAGGTGGCCCTTCCACCTGTATGATTCTGTGACAAGAACAACAACAAAAATACACTTCATTAAAATGCTAGGGTTATCTCTGAACATTTATTGTTTCTGTTAGAATTCAGTCTTCTTTTTCAGTTAGGCAACCATGACAGGAGATCCAACCCTTTCTTATGCTTATATTCCTTCCTCATTGGCCCAATGTAAGACTCTCAAAACCTCTCTTGTTGCTAGCTTCTTTGACCTTTTCTGAATTTTAATGAATTTAAAAAGGCTGTCATTAATGAGGATGGTTAGTTTTTAAAATACCCTTTCTCTCTTTCCTGAAGGTAATGAACATGAAAAGCTGTCTAGACAGTGATATATCCAAGGCCAAATGAGAGAACGTGTGGCAGAAAATGGAGACAATATAACAGAAATATAAAATGCAGTTTCCAGTGTTCATGGAAATGGAGGGATTCAAATACTGCACCTCTTGAATTATTGTTTTTATTAAGCTGTTCAAATGGGGCTCTAGTTATTATAGACTCTTCACAATGATAGGACGATGGTTCAGATTTACAGAAACTGGAGTCCAATAAGATATGTAAGCCAACAAGTTCTCCAGCTCTGCATGGAGGGCTACAGGTTCTCTAGTCCTCATAAAACCCATGCCTCCAAGATCATTCAATAGCTGGGCATGTCTGAATTTGTTCAATGTCAGTGAGACTTCCAAGCTTAAATGAAAGAATCTGTGAGCAGAAAATGGAGGCAACATAACAGACAAATAACAGCCAAGGTCTTTTCCACCATTCATGGAAATAGAGAAATTCAAATGCTGCACTTCTTGAATTCTTGTTTTAATGAAGCTGTTCAAATGGAGCTTTAGTTATTGTTAGACTCCAACAATGATAGGCTAATGATTCAAAGTTATGGAAACTGGCATCTAATAAAATTATGGAAGTCTACAGGTTCTCCAGCCCTTATTAAATATGTGCCTCCAAGATCATTCAACCACCTTGCATGTCTGAATTGGTTCAGTGCATTGGACCTAGGCATTGAACCTGTTTTCAGTTCCCTAATGAACCTGCTTTTAGTTCCCTAATGAAAAAAGGCACTAAATAAATGATAGGAACATTACCAGAAAAAAGTGTCAGCTAGATGGCTAGCCTGAGGCTGATATAGAATTATTATATTGAGGCATTTTGTAGATTATGATCCCTGGAAGCCAGATATGAGTGCTGTAAGTCATAAGATTTCTGATAGCTAACTCTGGGTTTTAGAATTTTTACTTCATCAATGATACATGCGAAAACCCTTATGGCTTGCTCTAATCACATAGAAAGCAATACATTGCTCAAGAAGAGGCATAATGAGTGCTAGGGTGCATGGTTTATATTCACTTCCTTGCAGGTTTGGAAGAGACTTCTGCTTGAAACCTACAAGAGATACTAGTAATCAATGGTCCAGGTAGTATAAAGCAGCTTGCTCTCTCCTTATGTTCCTATGGATATGACACCATAATTATTTATTGTAAGAACAGGAATTGGGTAGCACATGAGCAATGTGGTAATCCAAAGTAGCCATTGAGATCCCACACACACACTGCATTTTGGCCCTTTGAGCTGGAAGAAGCCCAATAAAATAAAGGAGTGCAACTCTTGAAATGCATTTAAAGGAGTCTACCATCCTGAAAAAAAAAGACTTCCCACAAACAACTGAGTGGCATGGTAGCACTTTCAGTTGCCCCATATGGCAGCTGTAATAGCACACTGTATCCCTCTGGAGGAGCTAAAAATTGTCTGCTGCCTTGGGAATATGTCCATCTATTTTATAGTAAGGCTAGGTAATGTGTGAACGTCCAGACGTGTTTGGTCCAGCCACTCTCCATCCTAGAGAGAACAACTAATGGTATGGGGGAATTGCTATTATCAGATGTTAATGGAAAGAGTAACAGTGCGATCCTATACGTGTATACTCAAAAGTAAGTCTCGCTGATTTCACTGGGACTTGCTCCCAACAGCATGTGGAAGGCCAAACCACGTATTTCCATGCCTGCTTTATTGGCATAACCAATCTGACAGAAAGGATCAAAGCAAAATGCACACAAGTCTTACAATTACTTGTATTAAAAGGGTGAATTTCTTCTCATCTCCCCCCTGTCACATTATGTTATAAAATAAATGTGGAATTACCACTGGAAATTCTCTTAATATTTCTTGAACAGTCACCCAATGACTAGTGTATATATTTGTCATCAAACGGTATTCAAAATGAAGTATAGAAGCCCAACAAGTACTGAAGTGTGATGTTGACAAACAGTCGTATTTGCAGCACATTCTTAACTATGGCCATTTCCGCACTAGAGTATTATAGCGCTATGATTCCACTTTCAATATCCTATGGAATCCTGGGGTTTGCAGTTTCGGGAGGGGCCGGCTGGCCCCTCCCAAAACTGCAAACCCCAGGATTCCATAGGATGTTGAAAGTGGAATCATAGCGCTATAACAGTCTAGTGCGGAAATGGCTTATGTTTACTCAGCCTTAGGCCACAGTCCTGTATTCATTTACTTGGGAACAAAACCTAGTGAAATTAGTGAGATTTACCTATGGGTATACATATACAGGATTATACTATTAGCGTTTTGTGTAGCTTTACTTAATACTAGATGTTTAACACACAGTGGTGTTTAAAATTTAAATGTATTCGGTTAAGCATGCAGATGGATTTAGTATTCTGTAATGTTTTATTCTATTCACAAATGGTAGCTGAAGAATTTTTACATCTGAGATCAGCCAGAATCCATATAACCAAGCCATGCCCCAAAATTAAACAAACTAAAAACCCTCCATCAAAAACATGTTGTGCAGGTCAGTTTTCTTGAGATCAACATTCACATCCAAAATCAGAAAATAAATTGTCTGCCGAACTGAAGGGAATTTCTGAAGAAAAAATTATCTCAGAATGGAGATGTCTAATAGAATTTTTAAGGGTAAACGAAGGCAATTTGATGACTCTAGGGTTTTGCACTTGCTCAATGCTGTGTCTTTCTTAAAAAAAATATTGTAATATATTATTATCCTGAGAAAGATGTTGAGAAAATTAAATATGAATATATGTTGTTGTTATAATACGTTTAAGATAGATTTGATTTGATTAAAAGGAGCAATAATATAGTAGAATTAAATAACAGTATTTTAAAATAGTTAATAATATTGATTTCTGAAATGGAAATTTATGAAACAAAAGAAATTTAGGAAATTTAGAAATTAAAATAGTTTGGGAATATAAACATAAGGAGCAACAAATTTAAAACAATAGAAAGTAATGAATTTAAGTTAAGTACATATTCATATCTTGAAGCTGTTTGCCACAAGGATAGGAGCCATTTTTAATTAGATGTAGTCTCTTTTTGTTGTTGCTTAGTTCAGTATAATTTGATTATTAGTTTAGTTGAAGTATGGTGTATAGGTATATAATTTTCTCTCTTTGTATGTTTAGTCTAATCTTATATGTAGGTTGATTTTGTTGTTTGTCTTAACTATATATTGGCTTGGTTGCTTGGTTGTTTTTATTTTGTGTATCTATGTCAATTTTTAAAAATCTGTAATAAAGAAAAGAAAAAAATAAAATCAGAAAATTTAAACTTTCATAGATAACCTGAAAGGTACATTCTGATGAATTTTGCATATTTTGCAATTTCTGAGCCCTCTTAGCCCATTGATGGGGTTTCAACAAATAACACAATATAGTTATTCAGGTGTAAATTGCATTCATTCAGTGGAGTTTTGTATCAATGTGAGAAAACTGGCTATCACATCTTTTTGTCTCTATGAGCTCAGTGCACACACCAGATTCCAAGTCTGAGATCCTCAGATTCCTCACGCACAAATACACACTGGTAGATGTCCCTCAATTTCATTCCAAAGCCAAAAAATTTTACTTCTTCAATTTTGGAATCTTGCAATGGGAATAGGAGGTGGCATGACAGATGTCTTCCCCCCACCAATACTGTATAGACGTTATTGTTGCCCCTTCAGTATTTTACTGCAATCGAGGTGATCAGGCTATGAGTCATACAGATTGTTTATCCAAGAGCAGAGGAGGTTGAACTAAAATTTAAACTCGCAGTCTCAGGCTACCGTCCTGAGTTTCAATCAAGGGTCTGCTGTCATAGCAGGTGGAGAATATTCCCCCAGGATACCCTTACAGTTATATTTTCAAGTATGTTACCAGATCAACAGCTTATTTCGAGTTGATACCAAACCAGTACAATATGTGCCTTGGGGAGCTGAACTATATCCCACAGTTTGATGAAGTGGGCTTCATCTGCTTGCTTCACCACCTTATGGAACTCGCAGTCATTAATCTCACCCACACAGTGCTCAGCTGAGATTTTATAGTGCCGGCATTTGCAGACAAACAAGATATGATGTCAAAGACCAAAGAACCTGTGGTTTCTGTTCTTTCTTTCTTTTTTTTAAAAAAAATCTCTTTCCAGGAGACAGGAAGCTCTGATATTCATTCAGTCTAGGAAAGCCTGATGAGGAGGGAGCTATGCTGATATAGTTATTGGGGATTAGGCATCATAAATCAATGTGGGGGAAAATATTATTTGATTTATTTACATTAATACTTATATTCTGTCCTTTTTGTGGGATTACTTTGCTTCCAGAATCAATATGCAAACTGAAACACAGTTATGCTTTTGATTCTGAACTATTCTGTGTTTTTCAGTTCTGTTCTCTGACTAAAAAAGAAGGCTTACAAAATGCGGATATAAATCAGAAGGAAACACAAAAATGCATAAATTAAGAGAAATGTTTATAAATATGTGCTCTTTTTGTGCAGTTTTTTTAAAAAAAATTCATACAGCAAAGGAATGAAAGAAACATGTGATCTAAAAAAAATCCGAGTGAAACTCAAATTAGAAAACTGTCCATCCTTATTAGATATGCCTTTCAACTTAAATACCACAGATAAATAGAAGTCTCCTTGAAATCAAGTATATTTAAAGTCTGGCAGAGGTATGTTATCTCATTTCCACAGAATTTAGTTGCAGGTAAAGCCAGGGCAGGCAACTGCCAGGATTTTTTTGTGGGGACAGGGGCTTTAATGCACACTGTTTTACTGCTCACAAATTTTCTAAAATCTTTTTCTGCCTCCCCCGCTTAAGGCACAGCCTCAGAGCACATGAATGAACTCATATATGTTCTGAGTCTATATGCCTTGTGGAGCCTTTGACCTTGGCATGTTAGGCAAATGTGATAAAAAAATCTGCATTCACATGCAGAATTTTATTCAACAGATAACTATCAATACATACACAAAAATTGTACTGGGGAATAGCAAATATCATGGCAGAGCTTCAAAAATGGCAAATAGTACAGGCAAAATCCAAACAAGAGGAGAGAGGAGGGAGAGAGGAGGTAAAGAATGAAGTTCAAAAGTTAAGACTACATAATATTTTCCATAATCCACACACATACACCAGAGAAAAAGGGGGCAGTTTTGAGGCACAGCAACCTTCAGGGAAGTACTCTTTGACAGATTTTAGAGATGCTAAAAATTATCTCTCCTTGGTCTTCTCTTGTAAAAAGCTTGGGAACACTTCTTACTGGAACAGAGCAAAGAAGAAGAGTACAAGTCAACCAGGGTCCTTTGACAGAATGAGGACTTAGAGAAGAAGAATGAGTTAATTAGACTCTCTGACCCAAAGAATAATTTCAGCTTAAATGTGGCAGGACCTAGTCCAGGCAGTGATTTCAGCAGGAGAAAAACAAATCTTGGCCAGTGATTTCAGCAAGACACCTCCAGAAGGAGGAGGCAAGCAGTGTGAGCTCTTGGTTCAAGTAGACCCCCATGCCTAAAAGAAACTTTGGATTTGGAATCATATTAAAGTATCTCATGTGGCAAAATAATCGCCATATCAGGACATTTATAAGAAGTTCTTAAAACAGAGGAGCTTCTTATAAACAAAAGGTCTTTGTCTGGACTTTCTGAGAGACATTACCCAATACTTGATTTAACAAAAATATAGTAATTGTCTTCAACAAGCACCATTAAAGAAAGACATTATAAAAGCATTAAACTGATCACACTTGTCCCAGAAGTGACGCTTCCTATCAATGGCATTTTCTGTGTATAATGCCAGCATGGTGTAGTGGTTTGAGCAGTACAACCAGAGTTTGATTTCCAGCTCAGCCATGGAAACTCACTAGGTGAACTTGGGCACATCACACACTCTCATCCCCCAGAAAATCCTATGATAGATTCACCTGAGGGTCTCTGTAAGTCAGAAAGGACTTGAAGGTACACAGCAATGACAGTAACAATGCATTATTAGCCAATTGCAGGACCGCATGCCAAGAAAGACAGAATCATGTCTAAGTAGAAGGCTATTGAGTACAATGGGCCTTCAGTAGCTACTAGGGTTTGGTTCCAGGATGTCCTATGGACACCAAAATCTGTAAACGTACAGGTCCCATTATATACAATGGTACAGTAAAATGGTGTCCTTTGTATAAAATGAAAAATAACTCAAAAGGTTTACTTTTTGTATTTTTTTTCAATATTTTCGAGCCATAATATTTTCAAGCCATTGAATTCAGGGATGCAGAATCTGTAGATATGGAGGTCCAGCTGTATTGCAGTAGTTAAATTAGTTTCCTACCAAAGTTGACAACGGAAGATAATGGAGTCAAGTGTTGGTGTCATCTATAGGTTTTGATGCCAGAAATTTTCCAGCAAACCCTTGCCATCCTGAGCCAGGCAGTCAGAGGTTTCCTCTTGGCTTGGTTGTTGTACAGATCCTAACAATGACCTCCTATGTTCCCTAGGTTATGGAGAATGCTTTATCATCACATTTTAAACCCCCTGAGCCATTTGAGGTCTGGGAGGAACCTTTTTTCATTTCACATGTGATCAAGAAGTAACTCAGTAGGTTGGAAGGGAAAACGGTCTTTCTTGGGCCTCAAAATGGCCACATGAAGCACAGAGGCCACATTTTCTATCCCTGAACTAAAGGGCAATAAATACCATCTGATTATTCTGCATGCTTATATGTGGTCACGAAGATGTGAAGCTAGATTTATTTTTACTTATTTATAGCATTTGGTAGCAGGCACAATCACAGATGCATGATTCCCTACATACATAGTCTGACGTACGCTACACTTTCCCCATACAGTTATCTGTTTGTCCTTCTGGTGGAACTAGGTGTCTTCAAATGGCCCTAGCCCTTTCTGTCGTGTGGTGAACAGCATATAGCGGGGTGGATGGCATTTTGGGGACACCTTGAAAGTCTTTGCCACTGACTCTGCAAAGTTCACTTAAAAGTGGGCAGGCCAGTCCAAACTGACAGCAAATTCTCTATGTGACTGTATTAGCGAAACTGTTCTGGAAAATACTGAAAAAGAAAAAGAAACCTAGAATGTCAGAGGAAAAAAAAAGAAAAAAGAAAAAAAATCGATTATTTACAAGCATTGCACAGGATAAATCTGATTTCTTGCAGGCTCTGCATCATTTATAAAGCATGATTCAGCAAACTTTTACAGACCTGGTCACCATACCTCTAAATCAGTGGTTCTCAACCTGTGGGTCCCCAGATGTTTTTGGACTTCAGCTCCCAGAAGCCCTGAGCATTGTCCATAGTGGCTGGGGCTTCTGGGAGTTGAAGTCCACAAACATCTGGGGACCCACAGGTTGAGAACCACTGCTCTAAATCGATTTCTTTGACTCGAAAAAGGAGAAGAGGGTTTTGGTGTTTTTTTGAATATCTACTTGATGAATTTTCATGCATTCAACAGAGCCTTTCTTTTACAAAGTTGCTGAATACTAATTGGTCCCAGAAAGTCTATAGGCCATGAGGACAGGAGAGAGTTGATGTGACCTTTCCAGTCTGCTTTGTGCGACTGTGCTGTTTCAAAATGCTATCAATTTAAGTATCTGTCAAATTAATGGACAGAAAGTTGGCATCTTTATATGAAGACTATGTAAGATTCTCCTTTACAGAAGAATTGTTGATTTTAGCTTCTTACTCACCACAGAGATCTCTGTGGAGTTGCTTACCCTTATAAACATTAAGAACTGTTTTCAGGAAATACATCTTTTCAACAAGACTTTAATTTCTGAAGGTGTTGTGTCCACAACAGGTTCACAGAAGGGATCTTTTTATTCTCTTTTATACAATAACTGTTGCTAGTCATGTTTGAGAAGAGATCTATACAGATTTTGATCTTTTGAATTGCTTCAGTCATTCATTCTTTAGTCATTCCCAGGCTAGATTACAGTAGCATTCGGGGGGAGGGGCTGCCCTTGAAGACAGTCTAGAAGTTTCAGTTGATTCAAAATATATCTGCCAAAGAGTTAGTCAGATATATTACGCTGATCTTGTAACAATAGCTGTTGATTTGATTCTGGGTTAAATTCAAATTGCTGCCATGGACCTTTAAAGCTCTTCTAAACCATAAAAGAACAAAATGCAGCCCTCAGCCCTAGGTATAACTCAAGGATCACCATTTGTAATATAAGACCACCACATCCTCCAAAATTTCATATGTGAAAAGCAGGACACAAGTGGCCAAACAACATTAGAGTAAAGATATTACAGTTATTAATGAGGGGAAATATACAAGCTAGTAGAGCCTGTAGTAGTTTGCTTTTACCTGAGTGTACTGGGAAGGGCAAGACTGTTCCTTCCTGTCCTTTCCTCCTATTAACTTAACAGAATACAAAATACTTTTTCACTTTGAACTCACTTTGCAGCAATGCAAGTAAGCACTGGATAAAGGGGGAAAGTGGGAAGAAGAGCGAGAAATTGGGATGTTTAAAAGGAGCCAAGAAAGTGGGATGGAAGAAAATTAAAAGGCGTGACTATGAAAAACACGCCTCTATCATAGTGGTACTGGAATGGGCAGCAAGATAGGTTCCTTTCAGATTTGCAGCATCTAAATGAAATTCCTCAGATAATGGTGCACATTATCGGAGGACTCTTGATTCACTTCTCCTGCAAATGAGAATGGCTAAAGAAGTGGGAAACTAGCTTTCTGGGAGTTTCTGGCCTATTGGCCCTAGATTACACAGCTAATTGGTTATGAAAATTATAGTCCAAAATTGTATGGAGAATCACAGTTATATACAGTGAGGTGAAGTAACCAGAAACTTAGCAGGGTGGAAAAACTTAGTGTTATGTCCAGGCCTGGATTCCTGGCTTGTCTCTCTTCTTAACAACCCAGAATTGAAACCAGAGTATAATGCTGGTTTGCCGGAGGAGCAAAAAGTCAAGATCTGGGCTTGAATGTAACCATGCTTGTCTCTGATGAACTGGAGTTCTCAACAGTCTGACCATACTTTCAGAAAAGTGCTGGCCCAGATGTGTGAATGCAAATATGGTACCATCAATTCCTATAATCATGGCAGTTGGAAAAAGTTCTGCTGTAACACTGTGAGTTGTCTTTTATATTGCACATTAGCTCAGACGGGAACATGCCTTAAAGTAGTAGTACATGAGATGCCATGCAAGAAGTGGCTGTTAGAAGGAATATGATCTATCCAGTTATCTTATGTCTTGGAACGAATTAAAAAAGATCACTTGTGAACCAAATTAACCAAAGAAGAAACTAAAAGATAAGTGTACAAAGAATGGCTAAGTGATAGACCAACAAAATTCAAAGCTCCACTGTTTTTCTAGACACCCTACTCCATCTGAGCCTCAACTATTGATGTGTCTCCCATTGGGGCCAATAAATACTGGTCTACCTTACAGGATTCTTGTAAGGAGTACAACAATAAAAGTGGTGTGTTTTAATTGCTGGTTTTCTGCTGTGTACTGTATCACTCTTTAAATTTTATGCTGCATTCCTATCAAATCTTTCCCCCACGTCCATGTAGATGGAAGTTAGTGAAGGTTACTACTCAGCAGACATGCTATTACTGCTTCAGCTGGTTTAATATGTGGACGCTTTGGGATAAGGTTGCAGGGCACACGTCTTGATTTTTCTTTAAAAAGTGTTTTAAAAATATGTGCCAGGTGCCAGGGCAGAATTTTAGGGACCTCTTTTTAAAAAACATTTGTTAGCTTTTTAATGTCCTTCCATTCAGCAAAGACTTTTGTGTGAGTATGGTGGATTATATTAATACTTGGATAATTTGCTGCATTACGAGAAAAGAACAGTGACCTTAAAAACTTAAGTACAAAAGAAGGCAATATGTCAGCGTTCTGAATTGTGCTCTTTCTTGTACATCCAGCAGTCTTTCGTTTCTTCCCATTTAATCTCAGGATGAGTGACAGCATAACAGACTCTTCTCCTCTGCCTTTTTGATCTTCCGACAGTAAAACAATGGGCCTACCTCCTGTTTTTATTTAACACTACTACTTAACATTATTTAGCCCAAAATGGATAGCTTTAATCTAGATGAGATTTGGGCGAAATAGAATGCTTTTGTTCAGACCTGAAAAGGTTGAATACCCTACTTAAAATATGCCATTAAGCTGCTCTTATGTAGATTTGTTAGATACTATCCTAGTCAATTGTACTTTCTGGCAATATCTTTTGAAGGTTTTGTTCGTTGCAATTAAGCATCATTTATACTTGTCAAGAGATCTGGTGACTGTACTTTGTATGTGAATAAACCTGAGATTTTTATACACACATAGACACAATAAATCCTAGGTCAGATTGCCCTTTTCTTCCTGCCTCTCTTTTGGTTTCCACACTGTCCCTGCATTGTTCCAAACAAAGTTCAGTTGCACCATCCAGTGGATGCTTGAGATCACTGCAGCCACAGAAACATTCAGAACCTTTCTGAGGCCATTTTCGCACTAGACTGTTAATACTGCTATGATTCCACTTGCAACATCCTATGGAATCCTGGGGTTTGCAGTTTTGGGACGGGCCAGCCGGACGCAAACCCCAGGATTCCATAGGATGTTGCAAGTGGAATCATAGCGCTATAAGAGTCTAGTGCAGAAATGGCCTAAGTCAGTTCTCAGACTTACATGAATGTATTTGTCCAGGGAAACAAAATCAAGGTCTAGTAGGCATGCTAATGGCGCAAAATAGGAAGGGTAATGCTAGTAAGATGATATCTTTTATTTGGAAAAGCTATGTAAATCTTTGCATTCGCCATCCTTCCATGCTAGGAAGAATATTTCCATACTGTTGTCCCCACTGTGGGAAGAAACAAAGGTTTCTGCAAAGTTCTTCAGAGATACTCTTATTCACTTCATGAGGAATTTCAAGGAACTATTCTGCACAAAAATACACATGGTTTTTCTGCAGAGAAAATGTGCATTTGGGGGGGAGTTGTAGAGACAATATATTTCCTAAAAGAAAGCTGTGTTTTCTAAGCAAAATAACTATTTCCTGTGCATTTCCTGTGCATGTTTCCAGTCCAAAAATGCATATATATTTTTAATTAGAATAACTCCCTAAGATTTCCAAAGTGTGAAGAATCTTTGCCACTGCTCTTTTCTTCTCCACAGGGGTTGCTTGATCATTGGGAAACCCATTACTCTTCCAGGAAATGAATAATATTTCTGTCCCTAGGACAGTGGTTCTCAACCTGTGGGTCCCCAGATGTTTTTGGACTTCAGCCCCCAGAAGCCCTGAGCATTGACCATAGTGGCTGGGGCTTCTGGGAGCTGAAGTCCAAAAACATCTGGGGACCCACAGGTTGAGAACCACTGCCCTAGGAGAAACTAGTGTCTGAACAGTAGGCTGCAAGTTTAAAAGCTGTATCCTCAGGCCAGTTGCGTAGGGACAGGAGGGTGGGAGGGGCGGTTCACTCCTGGCAGTAATGTTTTTGCGGTGTCCCGGCCTGTAGCCACGCCCCCATGTGCCCTGGCCATGCCCCCACTCACTACAGCCATACCCCCACACACAGTAGCCATACCCCTCATGTTGTGGCCCCGCCCCCTCCCGCCACCCCTCCACACACTCCAAGCTCCACCATTGCCTCAGGCTAGAGAATAAGATGAAGCTGGGAGGAGCCAGATGCTTCTTTGCCCGAGTGCATCTTCTGCAGTCTTAAGCTAGATTCTTCCTGCGTCCCTCTTCTCTGTGTGCAATAACCTGGTAACTCAGAAGAATATGACCTCTCTCAGAGATGGGGCAGCTGCAGCTTTCCAGATTGTAAATCCTATCAGACCTCACAATTGGCTATGCTTGGAAG
Source organism: Iguana delicatissima (assembly GCA_948472985.1). Lineage (NCBI taxonomy): Eukaryota > Metazoa > Chordata > Lepidosauria > Squamata > Iguanidae > Iguana > Iguana delicatissima. The sequence goes on from CAOKZL010002962.1 coordinate 177,796, forward strand.
AGCTGATGGGAGTTGTAGTCCAACAACATCTGAATGGCCAGATGATTCCCTTTCCTGCCTTGTAACTTATAACTAAGCAAAAGTATGAGTGTCTGCATATTCTTTCCCTGCGTACCCATGTATCCATTCTCCTCTTTCTCAGATGTTTCTCTTTGTCTGTTTTAGACTGCTACTTGGGGGGGGGGCTGTTGCACCTCTTCTTTCTAAAGCACCATGAAGTGCAAATGGAGCTGAACAAATACATCCCTAAACAAATAATATAAGAACATAAGAAGAATCCTGTGGACAGACCAGAGTTCTATTTAGTCCAGCATCCTGTTTCTCTCCATGGCCAACCAGATGAAAGGCCACATTCCCCGTTATTGTTCCCCAAGATTTGAAATTCGGAGGTACTGTCCTAGTGAGTTGAGGCTTCATTAAGCTGTCACAGCTGAGAGTCAAACCAGAGCACGAGGAAGTTAGTGACTTGGACTCCTGTATTCACCATCCCCGAGAAACTCCAATAGCAAAAAAAGTGGTATTTTGCACAAAAGCCCCCATATTTTGTGCAAAAAGCATTCTATGCAAAAATGCTTTTGTGCAGAAATGTCATCTATGCAAAAATACATACAGAAAATCTGCATGAATTGTTTTGCCAAAAAAAAAAAAAGAGAGTCAAAAGAAAGAAAAAGTCATCCAGAATGTGCTAGTAATCTGGTAATCTTGCCTAGTTTTCCAAAGAAAACTTTAGAAATTCTTGGTTCACAGCTTGTTTTGTTCTCACCCGTAGCAACAAGTTAAGAAAAGGCTGATATCTATTGAAGGGCTAGCTTATCTCTACCTCTATTTGTAGGAAGAATAAGTTGTATCTCCCTCTCTTGAATAGAGGAGGAAGTTAGGAAATTAAAGGGCAAGAGGAAAAGATAGAAGTGGCCTGCACATCTCTCTAATATACACATGAAAGGAAGGGATGAAGGGAGTATTTTGTTTAAAGATCCTTGCACTCCAGTGAATATTTCCCAGGAAAGGACTTTTACAATCAAATATAAATGTAAAAGCTCATCCATTAGGCAAATGCAGAGTAACTGAGAGCTTACCTCTTCCTACCCATTCCTAGTAATACCATTCATTCTGACAGCAATGTTCACATCGTCCTACAGTCAGTACAATTATGTTGAAAGAGTGCCCTCTCGTGGCCAAAAGTTTATTACATGAAGCTGAATATCACTTGAATGTTTGCAAAATAGCACAGATAGTAGGGATGGGCCACCCAATCCTCGAATCCTTGGCAGGGATTAGAGATTCAGGAATCCGAATCCCTGTGCCAAAATAGGCAAACCGAATCTTTCGAATCCGCCACCTAAACAATTTGTTGGAGACCAGGATGCCTGAAAACCTGGGAGACTGGGATGCCTGAAAACTAGGAAGACCAGAACATCTGAAAACTTGGGAGACTAGATACCCTAGGGGAAATGGCAAGTAGGTGAATTTTATCCTTGGAATAATAATGGCCTTTGCTAACAATTTCACAAATTACATCTAGGGTTGTATTCTAAGATATTTAAATTGAACATTTCATATTAAAGTTCAGCACTTGACTGAAAGGTACAGGCTTGAGATTTCAAGGACAGCTGAAACATTCCTTTGCATAGCTCCCTTGCAAACCTCTTTCAGACACAATTCTGGGGTTTGGAGTTGTACAAGGGGTCTGCCAAAGTGTGCTGATGCATCATCAAACTACAAACCCCAGGATGCCAATAAGGAGCTATGCAAACAAAATCTAGTTTTGACCTGGATTGTCTCTGTACTGCATTATGTGGCCCTGTTTACACAAGCAGGAAAATGTGGGATTAATCCACATTTTCCTGCCTGTGTACAAAGGGCCTTCATGACATTTTCAGTCTGGGGAGATCCTGAGGCAAAACTATGACAATTGTCCTGGCCACATTTCTTCAGAGGGAGGTTTGCCTTTGCCTAAGCTTTTACTAAGGCTGAGAGAGTGTGCCTTGCCCAAGATTATCCCTCTTTCCCTTGCTTTTTAAACTATTTTTTTTTAAAAAAAAAAGGATTTGAAAGATTCGAGATTCGTGAGATTTGTGGATTCAAAAAACCTTCCAGGGATTCGGATCTGAATGTGGAAAATTCTGGATTCGTCCCATCCCAAACAGATAGTCTTCCCCTGCATCCCAGAAGCTGCCTCCTTTTTATGGTCCTTAAAAGAGTTTCTCAGCAAGAGAATCACACTACAGGAGTGAGATAAGATAGTCTCATGGGATATTCAGGCACTTTGTTTGCACAGGTACACTGCATGTGCCATTGCTGCTTTCAAGAACAACTGGCTATTAGTTTTAAATGGGAGGAAGGAAACGCTTGTCTCTCCTAAAAATATAGGTTATCTTTTAAAAAAAGAAAATTGCCCAAATCCCATTGTTGTTGTACAGGTTTGACTTCTGCTTAAAGATTGCTGTATGAAGTATTGTAAACAGCTCTTAACATTGCTGGAATTGCTGTTGTTGTTGTTCTTAAACAGCTACTACTTGAATGCACTTAAACTATGCTACAGTTCATTTACAATTCCAGGTATGTAAATCTTGCTGAGAATTTTTCCAGTGTCTAACTACCATCTCATTGGATGCCACATTCAAATGAAACCTGACATGGCAGTCCTGAGTCTGCATTATGACTTTGTTCTATTTTAAAACAAACACACACACACGTGCAAAACAAAACCTGAGATCTCTGGTAGCGTGTGATTTCAGATCACTGGTATCTTGCAAGTATCAGTGTATGTGTGTGTGCATGTGTGTAAACATTATTAGCATGAACACTGTTGTGGTTCTTGGCAGGAACAGATAGATTAGTTTTCTTTTCCAACATTAGCCAGCCAAGATGGACATGGGTCCAGCTCTTGGGATGTCACGGAAGATACCCCTGTGATAGATTGCACAGCTATGTAATAAATTACATTTATCATGTACTCTTCCCCAGCCCACCTGCACTTGGCCTATCCATCCATCCATCTCAGCCAAGGTTATTCCTAACAAGCAAGAAAGCTGGGATGCTTTATACTTCTTTACAATCACTACTTGGTAGTAAGGCATTTCTTTCTTCTGTGTCCTGATGTCTCTTCTCTCTACCAACCAAATATTCAAGCCAGGTTCCATTACCAATAGATAAAGTACTGTTTCACTTGCAAACTGCAGTTGCCACATGCAAGACAAATAACTCCTGCCTAGCATCTTCTGTACATGGCAATATGTATATGTTGCTGGCACTCTTTGTTCAGATTTTGGACAACATCTGTAGAAGAGAGCCAGCAAGGAGTAGGAATCATGCTTCCCTCCAGGGGACATTGGACTGCAGTTCCTGGCATTCTTTATCTTTGCCTTTGCTGGCTATGGCTACTGGAAGCTGCAGTTCAACAACATCTGAAGGGCTGCATAGGTCCCATCCCTATTCCATACTCTCTTTGTTGTGGCTTTCCAAGGTTGTATGTGGACAATGCACTCTATGTGACTCACAGGAGCAGGTACAGGACACCCCAGTATTTCATGGGAAGGTATTCCTCCCCCTTCCCATGTTTGATCTAAAAGCCAGCACTGGGATTTTCTGTTCATCCGCAACCATGTCATAATGGCATAAGAAGAGTTCTCTTGGATCATAACAAGTACCTACATAATACAGTATCATGTTTACCAGAGTGATCAACTACATGGTCTATCACTAAGGAGTGAACCTAGAATCTTTTGTTGGCAATGCATGTGCCTTCATGTTGAGCTGGTAGGTGGATCTTCCACAAAACCACTTTGAATGTTCCTGTAACTGTTAGACTAACAGTGTTTCTGTAATAGTCAATGAATGGATGTCCTCTCTGGCAGGTAGTAGCAGTAGAGGAGTTCTCCATTCAGTGGTGATGATCCATGTGAAAAGAAATGTTCTATAGTAGGTTTAAGAATTGCCTAGCCTCCCAAAGGTAGGGTTGCAGATCTCAGCATTCCTCACCATTGACTATGTCAGCTAGAGTTGGACCTGCTGTCCAAGCAACATCTGGAAGACAACATGATTCCCACTGCTGCTCTGCAGCTTAGGGTTGTTGGATGGAGCAAGCTAGGCAGATCCAAGACATTTTGCTGCCTGAAGTAAAGCACAGGATGGTGCTCCATTTTGTTCCATACAGAACCCAAATTAATTGGGAATTGAATCTTCCTTCACATTGTCAGTATGATTGTATCTGTTGCTACGCCAAACATTTGGATGGAATGCATATCAGAAAAAGTGACATAACTCAGGAGCGATGAAACAGAGAACTTGTGTTATAGTCTCTTTGCATCTGGTGCTTAAGCTGGTTCTTATACTCTGCCCAATAGGAGATCTGGTGCTTGGAGAAGCTGCCAAAGAGAGATGTGGCAGATTCCATATAATGGTCTAAATGTTCAGGCTTCTCCGGTCTCTTGTAAATGAATGACTTAGGCCAGGTCCAAATTGCCCATTGTAGAATTCAGAGTCTCAGTAAGTATTTCACCTCTTTCCTGTTCTTTGTACCCAGTGAACATCCAAATAACTTCCTTTCCTTCTCCTTCCATCCATGTCTACCTTAAAGGGGATTATTTTCACTAAGCTTCTATATTCACCATTCTCCAAAGCCAGATCTAGAAATTACAATTGCTCCAGATATTACAATCCGTACCTTTTGGGGTGACTGATGATTAGCCAGCCCCTCTACAATAACAGACGTATAGAAATACAACTGTATCTATACTCCCTTCCCTAAATTTTCATTAGATGTATTTAAAAAATTTTCCAGCCCCATCAGATTTTATTTCATTTTTTTGGGGGGGGGGGTTCTCAGCCATGTTTCTCTACTGGTGGCATTTCTGTCCTTCACTACACAAATATAACTTGTTCCTCTTCATTGTGGTCTCCATGTTTCATTCACAGTTTCCCCGCTATTTACTCTTAATCAGTCTCTGAATAATTTATAAGGACCAATTCTGAAAAAAACACAAACTTACCTTGTTTGGTCTCTATCTCCTTGGTTTGTTCTTTGGTCCATGTCTCCTCATCCTACCTTACTCACCTGCCTGAACACTATCACCAAAGAAACTTATTTTGTTCTGGTTCCTGTCAGTGAAATAGCAAAAACAACACACTGAATATCTAAAAAGGACAGGATCTCACCTTCCTTTCTGTGTTACTTGAGGATCAAAACTAGTTTTAATTTGTCATTGAGACCAGGCAACCAAACCTAGACTTAAAAACAGAAGATCCAATCATAAAGCTTGGATAGGTAGTAACCGTAGCAGAAGTGGCAATTTTCAGTTCCTAACAATCCATGTCCAATCCTTCAAACTTAAGCTTTATCGTGCCTCTTTGGATTTCCCCTCCTCTTTCTAGAACAGCAGAAAATCCTCAGTAGCAAAAGCTATTTAAAGTCCCTTGCCCAATATTGAATCCTTAGATTTGGCAGTCGAAGGTTTCAGCTGGATTTTCTGGGCAGTAAGTAACTCAGCAGCAAATTTACTCTTTTTTTTTTTTAATACAATGGCAACAACACTTGGATGTAAGAGGAATGAGTTTGGATTGTGCCAAAATTTAAATGAAAAATCTAACTATATTTGGCCTTAAAACTTGTTGGCAGCCCATATGGCTTGTACACAAGAGACCAGAGCTAAAGTCAAGGTTCCTCTTAAACAAGCCCTGAGAGAGTCCTGGAAGAGGCTTGGTCATGAATAAATGAACCAAGACTGGCCTAGTGCTGCTTTTACAGATCAATCTGCTGCATGATCACACCTCTCAAGCAGTTAACAAGGACTTCAGAGTAGGCGTGCTTCAGCAGAATCTAGGCGAAAGAAGACCCAAGGTTCATTGGAGTACATTGTTTCCAGATATGCATGGGTTGAGAAAGTAGATTCATCTTCTCTTCCCAAATGTCCCCCAACAAAAGAAGAAAAAGAAAACATACCAGGGAATAACTCTTTTTAAAGTGAGATGAAATACATTCTGAATTTTTGCTGCAATTCTATGAACGTTATGTCCAGGACTAAGCACCATTGGACACAGTCATTCTTGACTTCATACTCAACATGCACAAGATCACGGTGTTAGGTATGTGGAGTTAAGAGTATTTTTGTCTTTCTGTTCTGTCCTAAAGAACATCTTACAGAATGACCTGACCGATTCCTGTAACTGTAACTTGACTATAACTTGAAAGTGCTTTCAGAGCTTTGTCTTTTGATTTCTAGGTTGCAGGTTTGGATTTGGACAGCTGAATTGCTGTTGTTATTTGGCATTAAGTCAACTTCGACTTTGGCGACCCTACAAATGAGAGACCTCAAAGATCCTTGATCGTCAGGTGCCCCTGATAATCTTGAAAATTCAGAACTGTGAATTCCTTGATTGAATCAATCCACCTGTAGTGTGGTCTTCCTCTTTTCCCAGTGATGCATTTAAGTATTTTACTCCAAGTCTCATTTTGAGTCTCAAGTTCTTGCAAGATAATTCAAATTGAGACTCAGGTATGGGAGCCAACAGAAGAAGAAGAAAAAGCTGCTGATGATCTGTATGTAGGGAGGTGATTAAGTTGAGAGCAAGCAGATTTGGGAGGAAGCCTTCAGCCATGGAAGAACAGGAAAGCTCTTCTGAAGCAAACTGCGTTCCACACTGCCATGGCTGTAAGGGACACCCTTTCTTTCCTGTTTACTTACAAGCAAGCAGGCTTTCTTTCCCATTTACTCACAAGCAAGCAAGCTTTCTTTCTCCTTTACTTGCAACTGAGCAAGGAGGTGTTAAATGGAGAAGGGGAAAGAGGAGGAGGGTTTCATATTAACATCGATGGGACTTCAACCCTTAACCCTTCCCTCAACCCAGTTGCAGAGACCACTCCATGCCCACACTCACCAGAAAAAAGGTGTAAAGCCCTGTTTTCCCTCTTTTAACTCATCCTGCTCTTTTGCTTTCCTTCTAGAGAAAGGCAGGAAACAAAAGAGGCAGAGAGGTGGGGATAAAAGAACCTGTGCAGCTCTAATTGGGTCATCAGGATAACATTCCCTCACTGCTGACTGGCGAAAGGCTGGAGACGGACATGGGCACCAAGGTGATCACTAAAAAAAGACAAGTCTCAAGTCGAGTTGAGTCGAGTCTGTCAATCATTTATTGACAAGTTGAGTGCGCGTCAAGTTGTTGAAGAAACTTGTCAGACTGGAATCCGGGTTGATCAACTCGAGTCTACATTACTGTCTTTTCCTACTCCATTCCACTTTACTGAGCATTGTTGTCATTTTGAATGGGTCATGTAATCTCATGGTATGTATAGAGTATGACAGTCTCAGTGTAATCGTCTTGACTTCTAGTGAAATTTGAGGCCTGATTTGCTCAAGGACCCATTCATTTGTCTTTTTAGTGATGCCGTTATCCATGGAACTCTCCTCCAGCACTACGTTTCAAATGAATGAATTCTTCTTTTTAGCTTTTTCCAATGTCCAACTTTCACACTCATACGTAGAAAATAGAAATAATATGAAAGTACTATGGCCTGGATAATTCTGACTTTGAAATTTAGTGATATCTAGTTGTCTCTCCACATTCACAGGGGCTGGAGTTCCCCCAAACCCTACATAACACACAAAAAGTACACTCAGCTTTCCACATTCACTAGGGTTAGGAAAGCAGGAATCCCACAAAAGTGGAAAAATCACAAATACCAAAGTTTGTGTGTTTATCTGTGGGAAGGGGGGCAAGACATGGTGAGGAGAACAGGCACCCAGGGTCCAAACCAGGGCAGGGAAAGGAGAAGGAAGGAGAGTGAGTCTGTATGGTGGTCTTATACTTCCTTTCTCTCTCCCAGCTCCTTCCTGGAGTGGGGGGGGCATTGGACAAGGGTTTGTAGTGCTGAGAAATTGAGCTATGAGCTATCCTTAGCTGACCAGGCAGCAGCTGGTGGAAGACAGGAGGAGGAAGAGGACCAGAGTGGGTTTTTAAAGGACTGTGTGGCCTGAACAGAGCCACCAAGAGGGAAGGTTCTCCCAGAAAAGAAGCTCCTGTGGTGTGGGGGAGCAGAAGTTGGAAAAACTGACAAATAATCAAGTCCATGAAAATCAAACCCACAATGGAGAGGACTGACTGTACAACACGTTTGAATCTATGGTGGGGAGTATGCCAGTTGCCTGATTTTGCCTTCATGGTGGTGGATTTCCTTTATAACGTAGAAGTGGGTACCTAGTGGGGCTTGCAAGAGAGATTACAAATGTAAAGTGGGACTTATAAGTCCCTATTAAATATGACATAGCTACCAGCAGAGGTGGTGGCAAATAATCTGCAAATAATCAAATCTGCTAATGTTAAAACTGCAAATGTGGAGGGCTGACTATATCTTTTATACTGGCAGATCTTATCTAGTTCCTTCATAGGTGCTCTAATTGAATACAGTGACAAGGTATAGAAAATACTCAGTTTCTTTATCGAGTTTAAAGTTATGCAAATCATCTGTGGTCATTATTTTGGTTTAGTTTTTTTTAAAAAAAATCAGTTGTGACTCCACTTTTGTACTTTGTTCCTTAAATTTCATCAATAGTTATTCCAAGTCCTTGATATTTTCTGCAAGTAATAAGGAATCATCTTAAATCATTGGTGTTCACCTCGTTTTTACATCTGCTTTCTCTCAGTCTAATTCTGCTTTTTACATATGTCTTGCACATAATTTAAACAGGGTGATAAGATGTGGCCTTGTCTCAACACTACCCCCAATAGGAAACCGTTCTTTTTCTCTATATTCTATCCTGACAGAGACCTCTTGTCCAGAGTATAAATTACATACCAGGACAATAAGATTTTGTGATACATCCATTTCTTTTAGGGCAAACCATAATTTCTCATGAGCTATACAATTAAATGCTATAAATACACAGATGCTCTTAACCTGGCTTCCAGGATTTAAGTCATGGATTTCTTCACAAGTATAAACACACTTGACATATGATGCTGCTCGTCCTCCTTTCTTGTTTGATTTATTTATCTGAAATAGGTTATATCCTTTCATTACTACATTCCAATTGTGAGACTCATCTCACCAGACTTCAGTAGTGGCAATTATATCATACTTGCTGTGTTAAGAGTTCAAGTTCATCTCGTTTATTTCCCATGCTCTGTGCATTTCCCATGTTGTTCTTGTGGTTTCTGCTCCTGTTGCATTTGTATATTTTGAGTTGATTACATGAATATTGAGCTCAGTTGTAAGCAGAACCTTCTTCACACGAAAACAGTGCAGTAAACTCCTTCTTTGCTGAAAGCCACTTGGCTTAAGACAGACAGTTCTGTTATATCTGGAACTGGTGAGAGGCATCATGTTAATGTTAGTTCCATCTGCTATCTATTAAAATTTGGCATATGGAGCTACCAAGGCATAAGCGACATACAACTATTTAAGGAAAACAGTTCAGGAACAATGTAGAATCTGGGCCATACAGAGCTTGACTTTTCAAACCTTCAGCTCCATCTGAGATTAAATATAAAGTAAATAGTCTAATTAGTAATCAAACAACACATAAAAGGTACTCCCAGCAAACTCCCAGCAAATTGGAATGTTATTCCTGTTGAAGGTCTCTAATGCATCATGGAATCTGGAAGGAGAAGGCAGGCAGGTGTAATAAATGCCAAATGCCCTTTCCTTTCCCAGAAACACCTTTTTAGCAGAATGTTATGTGCAGCTACTCAAAGGCCTGTCCTACTTCTTTCAGTGGGACTTACTCCCAGGTAAGTGCGTATGGACTGCAGCCTTAATCTCTCAAGTCAGCCTCCAGAGTTTTTTGCTGTAGAAATTGCAGCTGTCAGTGCTTGGCTAAGCCTTAAAATTTCAAGCTTTTCTGTCCTGCACAGAAGTCAGCTTTGACAGAACAATTTATCAGTAGAGTAAGTATTCACTAATATGTGTGATATTAATGACCATCTTCCTTTTTATGCAGTTTTGGCTTCTCCATATCAAATTAAACCTTCACATACCACACAGCGACCTTCTCCGTGGAAACTGAGTTTTCTTTAAGAAGAAATTTACAAGGAGGGGGGAATTTTGATGGGCAAAGGAAATTGACCATAGCCTTTTCCCTGACTATAAATTATATGCAGTTCAAAGATTAGTCCCATGCTGAGCCTGAGACTTTTCCTAGTGCCGGCGCATCACCAGAAGTGGCTGTGGGATCAGGAATCCTTGCAGTACTTAAGCAGCAGCTGCAGATTTTAGGAATAACTTGTTTGTTTTTGCAGTGGAAGTGAGTCTTGCCTCCTTTTTTTTTTTTTTTTCTGTCTGGAGTCACCCTGTGAAAACTGTTTGGCTTAACCTTTGCACATGTGGAGGATATGTATGTATGTATGTATGTATGTATGTATAAATTATTCAATCAAAATGTACACACAAATTCAGATATTGTTTTGTTGTATATAGAGAGCTAGGGATCATGTTCTGGCTAGAGCAGGGGTAGTAATCCTGTGACTCTCCAGTTGCAAATTCCAGAACTCCTAACCAGTATAACAAGTGGCAAGGAATCCTGAGAGTTGAGAGTCCAGGAATATGGAGTGGGTGACATTTTCTCTGGGGCTGAATTCATTGATAGTCTTATATAGAAAAGAATCACTGATATAATAAAGACTTGTCAGTCAATACATACAGAACTCCCTTTGATATCAGTGGGTCCTACATAGGACTAATTTAGCCCAAAGCTAGTGGCTATAAAGAAATCTCTGCAATGTTTGCACTGTCATTCATCAGATGGTTCAGTGCATGTGGTGCTACGGGACAGATCTCTGCCCCAAGGAGCAAACTGTCCAAAATTCAACACTGTGAAAGCCACAGAGGAGCAGGAGTGGGAACTGAAGATAGTAGTAAATAGGGGTGTAATATGTCGTTGCCTCAGATCCATACGACTTTGCTATAGCCAAAGATACCTGATGATTTGTTCAGTTCACATTTTTAAGCAAACTAACTTGATTTGCACCTCCCAGGCTGATATAGGGTCAGAATGCAGTGACCCATCAGTGCTTCCATTTATCCAAATTTTGTGAAATTTTGGCTCAAAAATGCACTATATATATGTGTGTGTGTCTGTGTCTGTTTGTTCTTGGTTAAAACATGTGCAAAATACATATTTTAAGACAACACAAAATATGCACTTCATAGAATAATGCATGCAAACTGTAAATATCATTTAGAACACATTGAAAAATAATGTGGATTTTGATGCATTTTTTAAAAGAATAAACATTGGTAGATTGAGAGGGAATGTACTTATGGATGAATGCATACAAAACTGAAGTGGACCAGAAATAAACAGATTTGTCCAGTCCTAGTTAGAGTGAGGTTTGGAGCCTAAGAGACTATGCAAAAACTTCATGGGGGGGGGGAGAGGACCTCCTCATACAAAGGTATGGGAGGAATCAAAATTTTGATTTTTTTTCATCTGTAACCTGAAATAACAGAATCATAGAACTAAATGAAGTCTTGTCATCCATCTTGTCCAGCTAGCTGTTCATTGAAGGAAATCTAGAAACTGGCTAGCCACAATAGACAGTTGCCTGGTATTTTGTTTTAATATTTATAGTAAGGCAGAAGCAACATCATTTTTGGTTTCAATATTGGTACTTGGCCCCGTTATTGAAGTGCTCTTATTCAAAACTTTCTCCTAATGTTCCATAGAAAACTACTTTCCTGAGAAAGGCAAAAGAAAAGGGAACTTGAACTCATATTGCAAAAAACATAGAGCAGTTTCCCAACTTCTCAGCCACCTCACCTTATTGTTGGGGCTTGACTTCTCCTATCTTGTGCTTCCCAACCCCATTACCTATGGCAAACATTCCTGAACTTGAGTCCACAGATATAGTTGGGACTCCAATTTCCAGCACTCTGGTCCATTGACCATACTGGCTGGGGATGCCAGGATTTGTAGTTCAACAGCACATGAGGACCCAAAAATATGAAAATTTCCTATCACCATTTTGACAGGGACTGAAGAGGAAAATGGGGGCATTTTTGTACTTGCTGTGGGAGCGTGCAGCCTGTTGGGTGGTGATGGAGAATTGGCTCTGGCTCCCACACAGTAGTTTAATGTAGATTGTATCACATGATTTTGTTGAAGATGTATCCTGGCATAATTTTCACTGCAAAATTTTAAAATTTTCTGTCAATGAGAGCTGGCTTTCCAGAATTCAAATCAGACTTCGAGAATGATGAGGCCATTTTAATAGCAAATGTTTTCACTGTGATTTTTTAACATAGGGCATTTCCACACTACACTGTTATAGTGCTATTACTCCACTTTCAACATCCTATGGAATCCTGGGGTTTGCAGTTTAGGGAGGGACATTTAGAATTCTCACCAAGAAAGCTCTTTGGCCTCAGTAAACTACAAACCCCAGAATGCCACAGGATGTTGAAAGTGGAATAATTGCACTATAACAGTATAGCTCGGAAAGGCCCATACTTTCCTCTGTAACCCCTTCCCCAACCTTGGGACTCCAATACAGGGGCAAGGGGATTTGAAGACACATATAACAACTTTATACCACGGCCCTCTCAGTATCAGCCTGCAGAAGCAGCAGATGTGCATTTCAAATAAAAGCACCACTAGCATAAGGGGGGGGGGATTTTGAATACAACAAGAGCTTGTCACCTGGCCATGTGTGATTAACAGGAGTGGGGGGGATATGGATTCTGGAGATCATAAAGGACAGCCACAACAATTGCTGCAACAGCCAGAATTAAAATCTGCATTTGTCCCAGGCTGAATGCGGGCGATGTTGTTATTCCATTGACATGATTGTCACAAGTCACAGCTCAGCTTTATGGATTACCTATGAATGAGCAGAGCTTGTTTTCTATCTACAAGGTTTAGCGTAAAGCAAGGAGCCTGCTTCCTGTCCAAGGGGCTGAATAAGGATTATTTGAAGCAAAGCTGACCAAGTTGGAACATTGGTAGGGCAGCCTTTTAGCACGGGACCCCAGAGCAGGACGGCCAATAAGTTCCCATGACAGTTTAGTGAGCCAATTTGGATGGACCCTTCCTGAAAATGTCCAAAATTGTTTGAGAATCAGGAGACACCTGTCTATCCACAAAGAGCATCCCTGCTGCTGTTCAGAAAGCTTCTGTTGCACCTTGCTTTACTATATTGAAGGAGAGAACTGGGGAGCACATTGTCCCTGGATAGCAAATTCTGGCTTAAACATAGCCAGACACTTAATGGAAAAATACTCAAGGCCAGCTTTGGCTGTAAACATCAATCCAACCCATAATATTCTTGGAAGCACCTGGCCAATCCCTAATTGTACATGAAACCCAGTTGCTAATGTTATTGCTGACCAACTCTGAGCCTATACGTATTTTTATCACTTAGAGCCATTAGCTGTGTGGGTATACATGGAAAAAATTGAGTGCAATTTAATACAACATACTAAACTAAATGTTAGTGTTATTTCAACAGTAACAATTCTTTTGTCAGCAGTTCTTCGGAGAGGCAGTGATTGATGCACTGGTTGGCTCACTCCCTGCCTGCATATTTGGACTTTGAAAAAGGGCATTAAAAATGTGCAAAGTTTGCATTGCACCCACTGTAATAGACAGAACACCAGCATCAGTTATTGGTGCATGCTGCACAAGTTGTACAAGGGAAAGTCTTCTGATAAAGTATCTGCTGTTAAATTAAAGGTCAAACATAGTAAAGTATTCGATATTTTTAGATATTTTTCCTTTCAGTCCAGAAACAGAAAAACTTAAATTAGTTAAAAAAATAACTTGTGGAAGTTTTAAAAATAAAAGTGGTTATTTTGCAACGAGATGGTCCTTTGTGTGGGAAAGGTTTAGTAAGAGATTGCCCTTTTGAAGCAGTGTAGCCACATTACCAAATACAATGTTTGTTTAAGGTTAAGGAAAAGGAGAAATACAACTGAAAGCCACAATAGAAGGCTTGCTCTATATTCACTACTCCTTAAACCTCTTCTGTCTATATCACATCAAGGACATCTGCAAATTCTAGAGATGCAATGGGAAAGAGGGTAAGAGCTCTGCTCCTCTGTGGTGATTGTGTGGTGGTGGTTGCCATCAAATCAACTTCAAGGGTGACCTTATGAATGAGAGAACTCCATGTCACTGGATTATCAACAGCTCGGTGGCCATACGAACCTTTTAAGAGACTTCTCAGTTTTATTTCTGGCATACCTGAGGGCTGACCAAGTGGGCATCTAAACTTGTTTTCTTTATTTTATTTTATTTTTTAAATCAAGTTAAAATATATTCTTTTCCTAACAGTTGAAGCCATGTTGTTACCACTTCACAAAAATGAAGCAATTCATTCCGTGCCTAATGTGACTATATATATTCACTCTAGTAAACGTGAAGCTGCATGATTTGTCGCTCATGCATATATCTATATTCGGAAAAGTGGGTAAACACTGCAGAGAGAATATTTTGTGCTTCCCTGGTCTTGGACAGATTAGCAGAAATTAAATTTCACACTAATCTGCCCAAGACCATGAGAGTCACAGTAAGATCTGGGGTACTCAGTTAATTGTTTTAAAAAAAAGTTTTTAAAAAAGTTGCTCCATTTGTGCTATTTGTAGGACTTGCCCTTCAGCTATGTCATCTGTCTTAGAAAGAACAATGACAGTCAGGTAATTGGAAGTCTGTCTGTTTGTCTGTCCCTCCATATGTGTTTTCTTATAAGTGTTGATCCCAATTTGTTTCCTTTTCTCTTTCTCTTGCCTAGAGCAGAGGTAGGGAACCTCAGACAATGTGGCCCAAACTGGCTCTCCTAAGGCCCCAATCCAATGCTCTGGGCTTCTATAAATATTCACACTTCCTTCCCTAATCACTACAATTGGTTGGTTTCAAAATTTCTTAAAGAATCTTTGTGTTCTTAAAAGTTGCCCATTCTTAAAGGCTGAAATGCCTTCTCTAAAGCTTTACTTGCTTATTAGTAAGAAGAATAAACTAAAATATGTTGGTATGTTTTACTTTCGGCTGTGTCTACTGCTGGAACATGGATCCTGAGAAGGCCCCCACCCTTCTTCTAGGGCAGAACTTTCCAAACTTTTCATGTTGGTGAAACACTTTTTAGACATGGGACATTTCACAACATAGTAATTCCGTTTCACTAGCAAACTGGAGGTTAAACTAACCCGTTATAAAAGATACAGATGCATACATAAATCATAATAAGAAAATGTATGGAAACACAATATATCTCATGAAAATCTTTCATATATTTTTAAAAGTATGTGATTTATAAATAATAACATACATTTCCAAGATTGCAGGCAATGCATGAACATACTTCAGGAGACATACTAACGTTTCACAAGACACTGTTTGGAAAGCTCTGTCCTAGGGGTAAGGCTTTCTCTTCTATGCCTGCCCTTTGCAGTTCCTTTCTCTATCAAGCCCTAGAAGGTTATCTCTTCGGGCTGAAGTCTTCCTTCCCTTCTCATTATTTTACTCTGTGAAGCTCTGTACAGAAACAGCATTCTGTTCATCTTCCTGAATCCATCACATTTGTAAGTTACTTTTCTGCCAGGGTACAGCAAAACTATGCTGTCATTTAAATGTGAAAAAGTGAATTAAAACTACAGACACAAAAGGAAAAACAAAAGAAAACAAAACTATAGAAATAAAACTGTGAGAACAGTTAAACATACATATACAAAGCGTATGAACCTACACATTCCATTGGTAACATATACAGGTTCAAATACATGCAGAGTGATTTGTGGGGGAGAGGACAACGCAAAATGGCCATATTCAGCTGACAGCAGCGTAGGCAGAATTAAACATGAGGGCCCATCGTGCATGCAATAGTGCATTAAAGTACACAAAGTAGCTGGTGAATGTGCTTTGCCTTTGCACATTGTGTATCACAGTTGCACAGTGGGTTGTCAGCCATGAGCACTGAACATTGATCCACATATGTTGTGCTGTATTAGTCTTAGCCACAGTGCACATGGCTAGCAAAGCTGTACACATGGAGCCATTTAGAATAAAGATAAAACAATTGCTCAGAAGAGGAAAAAAACGGCCCAATTTTCATTCTGAAAGAGGTTACTTTCTTGTATGTAAAGATACACAGAGAGAAAGGCATAGTGATGATTATTGTCTGCATGCTTAATTCTTCATGACATCCAGCTAGGGGCTCCATGGATTGTGCTGAAAACACAAAACTTTAGCAATAAATAATTCCATGCAGCTAGTCCTCATGTTTAGAATCCTTTACTAGGCTGTGTCTCTTGTTGCCCTAAGAGGTGGGGAACTTTGAGGTCCACTTGCAATGCCTGTGTCTCTTAGAATTTTTGGAAATTATAGCTCGGAGGAGGCCTGTGAGAGGAGGGTAATGGCAGGATCTTTCACCAATGCATACCAGCACTAACTGTAGAGAGGACTTCAGTTAAAAGCTAAGCAAAGTATTTTATTTAGGTTTAACAAACACACAGGAAATCAGACATTCTAAGAACCATAAATAGCTATCAGAAAGCAACATGTGAAAAGTTGGATAGGGAGAGAAATTGGAGTGAAGAGAATGACAGTTACCAGTCCTAAAGATAAGATAGAAGTGGTGTGGCTTCTGTGTCTGGGGGTAGCAAGGACGAACACAAGTCTGGGTGCCATGTATTACACCCAAGTACCGTCAGCCCTCCACAGGTTTCATTTTTGTGGATTTGATTATTCATGGATTATTTGCTGTCACCTCTGCTGCCTCACTGTGCCATTTTTAATAGGGATTGCCAGCCTCGTGAGTCTGAGAAACTGCGAATGAGGCTTGTTAAGTCCCTCTTAAAAATGGTGTGGGGCAACAGTGGAGGTGGCAGCAAGTCCCACCAGCCAGCCACTTCTGCCTTGTGAAGGAACCCTCGATGCCTCAAAGGAATCCATGGTGGGTTGAATATGGTGATTATACTTTTGTGTGTGTGTGTGTGTGTTAAATATGGTTTGGAAGGACCTAAAGTATGCACAGTTTTTCACTTCCACAGGGGTCCTGTGCCCCTAACCCTAGCAAATGTGGAGGGACTACTGTACTACAGTTTGCCTGGGGCTGAAGCTAGGGTTTATATACCCTATTTCCTACCCTAAAGGGGGTGGTAGTCAAAGCAGTAATTACTTTTTCATGGGATTGACAAAGGAGTCCAGAATGGTCTGATTGCCTTAACTCTAGGTGACAAAATATTGATGGGAGTCATGACAATATCTTGATTGGGCAGGAGGTATAGGGAAGATTTCTGTAGGGCAAGATCAAGGGATGGTGCCTGATTGCTTCACCTGGGCAGTTTTACCTTCCGTTGTTTTTGGGTGTGCACGGAGCCAGTGGTGTTGAAAGGATTAGCAAAAACCTATTAACTTCTGGGTTTCCCACCAAATCCTCTCTGAATTTATAACCTGACCATGACTCAGGTCAGATTGACCTGGTAACGTGCTTTCCATTCAGTGTGCCTTTGATCATGATCTTGAACATATGTTCAAAATGTTGAAAATATGTTCAATAATGGAAATAGCCCATCCTGCAGAACTGGGGTGTAGTGTATGGTAACATCCCCCTCTCTCTCTAATCTCCATGATGCTTCCCGATATTTTAAGTGGTATTCAAAAGGATAGCTGTGTTAGTCTGTTTTAGCACTCCAAAACATGAAGGACCCAGTACCACCTTTCAGACCTACTGGTTTATACTCTTATAAGCTTATGCTATAATACACCAGTAAGTCTCAAACATGTTGCTAGATTCCTTTATGCCTTTGTATATATTCTAAGCATTCACTTTCCTTGAAAACCAGCTATGTACAAACAACTTGTCCCGCTAGTGCTGAGTATTCACTTTGGGATCCCCATGTTCTTTCCTGACGCATGCTGATGTGGATGCATGGAACTATCTTGGATTAAGTGAGTGAGTGAGTCACATATTTTTCCATAACAAGTTCTACTGCATCCCATTTTATTGCTATGAGATGTAACCTGCAATGCACATTAAGGTGCTAATGGGGTGTATATGGTTCGTATTGAGTTTTCATGATGAGCTGCGTGGATGTTTATCTGCTTTTATTATGAAGTGCAGCGTAAATCCTTACACAGATATTCTATTTTAGCTGAGAAACGAATGCTGACAGTTTGCTGCAAGATGACAAATGAATGCTGACATTTTATTCTTACGTGTTTATAGATCAGTCTAAAGGTTAAGAGTTGTTAATGTGGCCAATCTGAAAAATCCATACACATAAACAAAATATTCATTTCAGGGTAACTATATACGTCCAATGCCATTCACAAAAGATGAAAGTCAGATTAAAGAGAGAAGGAGGGATAATGCAAATGCAGCAGTAGAAGTCTGTCTTCTGAATTGCTTGATTGATAGGCAGTACGATCAACTCCCTTTGTCATTTACTTAAAAAACAAACAACACACAGTTAGCTACATCTCTCAATAAATCAAGAGCCCCTCCTAAAATCATCCCCAGCCATTAGCACTATCAACCTGCCAGCCAAGGCTCTTTGGGTATTAGACAACCAAAGACAACAGACTATAAGTAACCAGAGGAGAAGCTGAAAACCTTACTTGGAGAGAGTTTCCCTCTCTTATCCTTTTTTACCAGGCTGTTTATGGGTGATGAGAGTTATAGTCCAACACATCAGAAGCGTGCCCTCTTGAAGAAAGTTACTCTCATCTTTTAACTATTTTATGACACTTAATGGTACCTCTGATTATGTGGGGCAAGATTTTTTTAAAAAAAGAAAATATTTAATTAAATTCACTGATGCTGAAATCCTATGGTCCCTGAGATGGCATTCAGTAGGAGATAGCACAGGTCATAACTCCTCCTTTGACATCGGAGACAGAGTTCTGACCTTGGAGGAAATCCAGTCATGGACTGCTTCTTCTTATTCTCCTCATGGAACAATATGAAGACCTCCATTGCCAACAAAGCAGGTTGATTAGGGGTATGAAATGGGCAGATCAGGAAGGCTGTGAATATGCAGTAGTCAAAACTCTCCCAACCCTCCTCTACATCTCTGCATAGAGAGGACTTAGACCCTAGAGGTGGTATAAGCAATTCTCTTCCCATTGCAAGCAAGCAATGAGACTAAATAATTTTTTAAGAGAAGAAGAAGACAGGAGTAGCAAACATCATTCTCCCCTACATTCTGCTCTGCCAGCAGGAGCCCATTGTGGCATTGGAAATGTCAGAGCATGACAACTTTGTGATAGAATTGCCCTATGAATTGTTTTTATTTATAAGACTTTATGAAGAATGCAGATAGAAGAAGCCATCTTGAAAGAACCATGCACAGTCTTGGTCTCTCATAGCTAGGGATGCTTCTTATAAGAAAATATCACAGGATGTGGAATATAGGAAGTTGCCTCCTTTATGCCAAGTCCATCTAGCTGACTATTGTCTGTACTGACTGGCAGTATTTCCCCTCAGTTCCAAAAAGAGGTGTTTTGCAGACATCTGTGGAGATACCTGGGACTGAATCTCGAGCTGTCTACCTACAAGCTGTGGCTTCCAATGCTAAGCTTGAGGATGACGTAAGTAGGCATCATCTTAAACCAGATGGAGTATTTTGTCCCCTCACATCTATTATTTTCATTTCTTTTTGAACCAAATAAAATTTATGTGCTAGAACAGCAAAAATTTCTTTATCCATGCAACAGCTCTTCATTAAAACACTAAAGAGTAACTTAATGTATAGCTGTGGTTTTTAAAAAACAAGATGTAATAATCAAAGGATTGTCTGAAGGTCTCTCTAGTCCAAGTCCATTTTAATAACAGCAAGACCAAAGGAAAGCAAAGCAAGCATTTTGAAGTTGCTATCAGCCAGTACCATTTGCCCAGCCATTGAAGCAGGCAGATAGGGCACCCAGCCGCAGCCCTCCCTAATTTCACAAAGGGATGCCAAAATCTTTCAGTCTTGATTTTGTTGTGTTGCTCTGAATTGCAACTACATTTTCTTCCCATCCTTCTTTTACAATAGGTTGTGAATCTGCAAGTCCCTCCCCTTCACTGCACATGTTTAGATACATTTTTATTAATTTTTCTTAAGGTGCATATTATTCTTAATGCATTTCACCTCATTAGCACATTTCCCCCATTGATTAAATTATGTTCGTATGTTTGCAGTTGCATGTGTTTTTAGCTCTTCACAATAAATCATGCATTTCTTAAATGATTTGTACTGTGCTTGAATTATTGATTTATTAATATGATAATTTATTATGTTTTAACTATTTGTTTTCATACATAGATTACAAAAGAAAAATAACAAAGACATACTTCAATTCCAACAATCAATCACCAAATTCCATATTCCATATGGACAAATTCCACTGTCCATATATTAACCTCTCTCTAGATTTCCATTATATTATATTTTCTTTCTGTACCTTACGAAGACTTTCTCTTTACATAAATGTGATGATAATGATTCCATTTTCATATGATTTTAACTTTTATTATTATTATGTTTCATTACTATGTTTTATGTTTTAACTTTTAAATGTTAGAGCTTTTAAGTTGTAGCATTTTGAACTTTGTTGTAAACTGCTATGGATCCCATGCCAAGAGAAAGCAGGTTATACACTAAAGAGAAGGAAGGAAGGAGGGAGGGAGGGAAGGAAGGAAGGAAGGAAGGAAGGAAAGAAAGAAAGAAAGAAAGAAAGAAAGAAAGAAAGAAAGAAAGAAAGAAAGAAAGAAAGAAAGAAAGAAAGAAAGAAATTAATTTTAAAATGTGTGCTTTGTTTCATACATAACTTGTTCTTCACATTGCCTCATGAAACTAGAAATTGTGCTGATTCTTGAGGCAAATACATTTATCACAACAAGTCTCAAGAGGTACGCTTTTTTTTCTTTTGTTGAGACTGACAATGAAATTCTTTTCTATACCTAAATATATCATGTATTTTTAGTAAGCATGTATTTATAGTAAGTCTAGTCCAGCCTGTTTTCATGCAGAAATCCACAGCTAAAGGACTCCCAAGCAGTAACTATCCAACCTCTGTTTAAAATCCTCTAAAGAAATGGAATAATTTATTCCATTGCTGAACAGTTGTTCCTGTCAAAAAGTTCTTCCTAAAGTTTAGGTGGAATCACTTTTTCTCTAATTAGTTCTTTCCTCCTTTTGATGATGGACGAATCGCTACAATATCAGGAAAGGAAAATGGATGAGTTGGAAACAATGTATAAAAACCACCCAAAGGGAAGATGCTGGTGGCACTTCTCCGTTAGGTGCGTGTCCCCTGCTAAGAGGAATCCCATCAGTATGTTGGATATTGGGCACCCTTCCCTTGGAGTACAGACTAGGGTGCTTCTGTGAATGCCATCCCAAGTTTGGCCATCAGAGGAATTTTCTGGTTGAAAAGCTTTTCATGGGAGATTCCAGGCACTGAATCAGTGGCTGGCTACTCACACAGCTTGTGCACCAGATACAGTCCCTTCTTGAAGTTGTCTCACAAGACTATTAGCAAACTTATAATGGAAGATAATGGCCAGAGATATGGATATATTTCCAAATGAGTGCCCCCGCTGCTGGCTCAGAAATCACATGTACCAAAGAGCAGAAACCTGCCTACCTCTCTTGCTTGAGCTGTGTGCAGAGTGTTCCATTGCAGAAATGTAATTGTTTTGTAGTACTGCCTGTTTAATTTTATTTGGGAAGAGAGAAAACTGATCCAAGGAATACAAGGAAAAATAGTGCCTCTAATCACAGCATGGGCAAGGTACTTTAGGGACTGCAGTTCCCAATTTTGGGGAGTTATAGTGCCAAAAAAAAAAAAAAGAGTTCCAGGCTTTCCTTTTGTTATGGGTGGGGGAGAGGGCAGAGGAGTCATGAGCCTAATTGCTGTGGATTATCAATAATGTACATAATAATGCAACAGTTACAAAACTAAAAGTGGGGAATGGCAGGCACAGAAAAAGAGGTTTGTCTAGTATATAAATGTAATAAAATTCTTTGAAAGGTCAAGAAGATTCCTTGGGTGTTCTTTTAAAAGCTGCAGTTAAAGTCACTGGTTCCATGATTCATTTCAGTGGGAGGTATGTTGGTATTAGCCTAGGTTTTTCATGCCTGACCTGAATTTTTATGGAGGATTTGTAAGATGAAGTAGGCAATTCCTCCAAAGAAAGCAGTAAGAACCAAGCTTCATGCCCATGGCAATATTAACTTTACTCCCATTTTCAGATAGCCATGAGGCTCAGGCTTTCAAAATACTAACAATTTGCATCAGAATGTTTACTGTAATGTTTACTGTAATGACACAAATCATTTGGTTTTATCAGGGAATTGGATCACATCTCTCATACGACTGCTACTGATTGCTCCAAACGTCTATAAAATGTGCTTGAACTCTGCCTTTCGGTATCAGCTCAGAAGCCCGAACTTTATCTTTATGAGGGTAATGCAAGAATAACTAGCAAACACTACAGGGACAAAGTAACACTACATTTCATTTTATTTTTATTTTATTTTTCTGGTTTTCAGTCTTATCAGGAAAGGGAGGGGGAAGAAAAAAGAAAGGACTTGTAACTTGCTTTCCAATTGGTTGTTGGCAAACAAATCTGCTTTTTATCCATTTGAAAAAAGACTGTAATTTAACAGTGCTGCTTAGAAGAGTTATTTTCATTACTGACAGCCTAAGAAAGGCCATACTCTAAATTACTTATAAATAACTGTGATTTTCAACTGATGTAGCTTGCCTGAGCAGCGTAAAGTGAGAGCGGAAAAGGCGAAAAAACCATTTTGAAGATGAAGTGTTTCTATAACTTTTCTCTGGTATTTGGTTGTTGTGGTTGTTTCCCTTCCCACACTGGTAATCTCCAAATCACTGCAATGTTTTAATGGTGTCCAATATCAGACAGTTGTTTATGTAAATTGTCTGACACCATAAGTCATCCCTGTATTCATTTTGCAAGAAGCCTTCATGTATTCTGCTGGAGGTTCAAAATGTTTTTATTCATTAAGTGGGTTTACCTTAGGCGCTTGTTTCATATCACACATGCAGAATGATAGTTTTGAATAAAAAGTTGGGTGAGCTATGGCAGCTATGGCAGGAGTGGGCAAAGTGTGTCCCATGAACCTCCTACCAGTTTCCCCAGGTCCCTCAGTGCCACATATTTTTTTAAAAAGACACAATTTTTGGACAACTTGTGCCATAAAATCTCTCAGGAAGCCCTTCTAAATGCAGAAAAGCAGGAAAATACCCTCACCTCAGTCCCATAAGGACTTTAGAATCAACACTACTTCCAAATATCTTTATTTTCTTCTGCAATCACTTGCAAAATGGGAACAGGAAGAGACACATCTTTACCTGCCTCCATTTTAAGAAGGTCTAACAGAGGAAAACAAAATTTGGGGGGCTTTCTGGGGAGGGATATGGCCTGTGGGGAAAATTGTTCCCTGGCCCCCATGCAGTTGCCCACTCCAGACTATTATGAACCTGTTCTTTTTGGGATGGTATAGGAAGCTATCTCAATTCTTTTCATGTTACTGCTGCTTCTGGTACCAAATTTTCTGTTAAAGAAGTAATGCTCAGGAACACATCCACTTCATTAGCTGAGGTATGCCTGTATTGTGTTAGAAAATAATTGAATAGCTTCTTGGGTAATTTGGAGTTAAATCAAATTGGAATCAATTTCATTTGATTTGAAGATGTGCATATTTTGACCTTTGCATCCTACCAGCAGCCTAGGTCTGTTTCTTGTAGACCATCTAAAGGTCTTACTTTGATGGTGGTTAAAGTTTTTTATGTTGATATATTTGCACAGAAAAATCAATAATACAGCTGGTGCAGGATGAAAGAAAAGGGACAAAGATAACAACTATTGAAAGCTTTTCCGGACCCAGAGAAATATAAATTCAGGATGACACTCCAAATACATCTGACTTAGAACATTTCCGCAGTATACTGTTATAGTGCTATTACTCCACTTTCAAGGTCCTATGGAATCCTAGAGTTTGCAGTTTAAGGAGAGGCATTTAGAATTCTCAGCCAGAGAGCTCTTTGGCCTCAGTAAACTACAAACCCTAGAATTCCACTGGATGTTGAAAGTGGAGTAATAGCACTATAACAGTGTAGGGTGGAAATGACCTACATCTGGAGCTTGATTAAGAACACCCACTGGTATTTAACCAAGTGCAGAGCCAGCATAGTATGGTAATTTGAGTAGTTTGGACTAGGACATCTTGCCTTATTATCACCAAAAGTCAGAAACAAGTTGAAGGCAAACAACTACAAGTAACCTCCAAATTATTTGCTGGCACAGAACTTTCTTGCTAAGATGAAATTTCTTTCACATGCAAAGTTTAATGTGAAGTATAAAGTAACAAAAAGCTTCCTACACCTCACTTCCTCAAATATACGAGGAATAGATAGCATGCAGCCCAACATGTTGGGTAGAGATGTAAACTTTCAGCTCTTTCACTTCTTCGACAACATAAAATGCTTCATTCCAAATTTAGTATACAACACTGTAGTATTTGTCATATTTATGAACTTTATACTTTTAAAAGCATAAAAGATTCAGTTTTGTGTAAGAATTGTGAATATTTGTTCTTGTGTGCATTCAAGTAATTTTCCACTTATGGCCAAGCTAATAAAAAACTGTCATGGGGTTTTCTTGGCAAGATTTGTTTAAAGAGCATTTGCAATTGCTTTCCACTGATTCTGAGACAGTGTGAATTTTCATGACTGAGTGAGGATTCAAAGTCTGATCTTTCAGAGTGCCAGTTGAAGATTCAAAGTGCCATCATAGTGTCTGTCATTGTGAATATATTCAATGCTATACCCTGTGCTACCAGAACATTTTTTTTTTGCTTTGCTATTATTTTTGCTATATAATCTTTGCTTTGCTATAATTTATAAAGCACAGATTGGTGATCTTTTGAAATTCTTTAGTGCATCCCATTATCCAATATATGTTTGCAATATGATCCCCAGCATCTCTTCTTTTCCTGAACCCAGCTTGGACATGTGGCATTTCTTGCTCCATATATGGTAAAAGTCATTGTTGTAGACTAGTTTTTACATTATCTTTAAATTCTGTGGGGATGTTCTTCAGATGTTATTTTGGCACAGTGCTTGGTTTGGTATTCTTCTTTAGCTTTACTCTAACTTTTAATATCAGTAGTTCATGGCTTTTGCCACAATCTGCTCCTAGTCTTGTTATTTGTGGAGAGAATGGTATTTCTCCATCTTCTGCTTCTGATTATGTAGTCAATGGGTTTTCTACATTGTCCATCAGATGATGTCCGTGTGTAAAGTCACTTCTTGGGTTGCTTGAGGAATGTGTTTGTTGTGAACAAGCTTGCAAAATTCAATCAGTTGCTCTCTTATTTCATTTCTTGTTCATAGGGCAAATTTTCCTATAATTCTTGATTCTGTTCTGTTTCCTATTTTAGCATTCCAATTGCCTGTGATTAACAAGAATTCCTGTTTTGATGTGTGATCAATTTCTTCCTGGATTCCAATATAGAACCTTTCAGTTTCTTTTTTTTTCTACCTCTGTAGTTGGGGCATAAACTTAAATTATGGTTATATTGATGGGTTTTCCCTGAAGACTTATTGACATGATTTGGTCAGACTTTGCATTATATCCTTTCACTGCTTTTGCTGCACCTCTCTTCGCTATTAATGCCACCCTACTTCTTCTTAGATTTGCATTTCCTAATTATCCTTTCATTTCCTGTGTAATTATCTGACTCAAAATGTCCCATTCGTGTTCACTTTATCTCACTCACCCCAAGTATTGCAATGTTTATATGTTCCATTTCTTGTTTACTATGTCTTAGCTTTTCCAATTCATGCTTCTCACATTCAGTGTTCTTATCAGTTGTGCAGCTTTGGACTTTCCTTTCATCTCTGACGGTGTCAACAGCTGAACATAATTTCAGCTTGAGTTCAGTTTCATCATTAGCCATAGAATTACTTGTAGTTGTCTTCTGTGGTACCCCAGTAGCTTCTTGAGTGCCTTCCAACCTGAGATTGTCATCTTCTGGCACTAGCTCTTGTTTCATTTTGGATTGTCTCATCATAGGGTTTTTGTGGTAAAAGACACTCAAAAGGGATTTATTGTGCCTCCTTCTGTATAGTATTAATATGTGTTAGCTATGGTACCAGTGTTCTTCTTTTGAGAGATCCTCCACCTCTGTCACCCCGCCTCCCACTACTGCTGCTGTCCAGTAGCTGTTAGACACATTTAATGTGATTCCTCAAGCAGAAGCCTGTCTGACATGTAAGATCCTAGCAGAAGTACAGTTACCAGCAGCATAGCCTCTTTACTCACAGAAGCACATAATCCTGCACCACAGAAAAGGAGTACCATGATGCAAACCAGAGTTTACTGCTCCATTAGTGAACCTGGGACTAAAATGCTCAACCTTCCATGTGCAGCACAAGGAAGAGCTTGGAAGCATTTCTCCATAACTACAATTTGTTACAATGTTTGATCTAGGACAAACTGTGGTTAATTTAACTATTGTTTGTCCAAACCAGCTGATGTCACACTACAGTTAACAATCTTGTACGATTCTTATAAAACTCCTTTTTCAGCCCCTGGATTCCCCTTAGGCTCCATGCCCCCTGCCACACCCTGCAATGTAAAAATAAAATAGGCAAGAAAAAAGATACTCTTAAAAAGTCCTCAAACACTGCCTGGATCTGTGTGATGCATCACCAACCTCTTTTGACCCCACCAAATGTACCAAAGCTACCCTGGTCAATTCCTGATGAATGGTTGTAGGTCACAATAATTTGGGATATCGTTTTTTATCAGAAACTCCACTTCTATCCAATAGTTGTATCTGTTGCACTCAGTGCAGTATACCAGATAGCTACACCACTTCTGGCTTTCTACCTTCATAGCTAGTTGTGGGTGTTACGTGGCTTCAAGTTGACTCTGACTTATGATGGCCCTACCTTAAGGTTTTCTTGGCAAAATTTATCCACAGGCATTTTGCCATTGCTTTCCTTTTAGGCTCAGAAGAGGCTCAGTGACAAAGTAACATTTGCAGACATAGTTAACACTTGATTTAAACAAATATTTATAACTGTTTCAGATTGCTATTTTTTTTAAAAAAAACCTGTCCCCTCTCCTTACAAATGTTCTATAGATTATTTTTAGCTAATTAAAACCAATTTTAGCTAATCCTATAACTATTAGTAGCTTTAAGAAGCTGGGAAGATTTGATGTCAGTACAGATTTGAGAAAATTGTCCTTAGTTTCTTTTTTGCTCTAGATTTAGTTGTTGTCTTTGACCTTCAGTTATGTGACATGGTGTCATCCTCCAGTGTGTGGCTTCCTGCACTGTGTAATCTTTATCGGAAAGTGAGTCTATATCTCTAAATACTTTTCTTCTTTGATCGGCCTTTGTGGTTTTCAAGTCTTTTATTACATTGCACAACTTTATCTCCATGGGCAGCCTCATCAGAATTAGCACTAGATTTGTAATGTCAATGTGCATTTTAAAAGGTAGGCTTCCCTTAGGCTGAAAGCCAGCACCACCAAGCAGTTCAACATGTTTTAAAGATGAAAAACAAGAATAAGTAAATGTGAATCTTCCTAAGCTAATCCATCCATTCTCCTAATATGCTTCATTGGCCTTAAAATGAAAACCTATTTCAGAATCTGTTTCTTGCATGGGTGTCTCATTCCTCATGACACAGAGTGTTCATTGTTATAATTTCCCTTCCTACTGAAAGACTATCTGGTACTAGTGGATGTGATTTGGAACAGAAACATTTGTGTGACTATTTGAAGCTTCCTTATTCTGAGTCAGGCCATTTGTCTGTCTAGATGTGACCACAAGAGAACTAAAGTCCACCCAAGTGGTATGCAGAAGAGAAGGAACACTTGCGGAATACTGTGCAAAAACTATCTTCACGTAGTTTCTGATAAGCATGGGGATTGGGTGACTTACACAGGGCCTGATGGCAAGAAGCAAGTGCCTCCGCTTGCTGAAGGATGTGAGTGAAGACAAAGCCCTTTATTGATAGCAAACAGTCAATTTAGAACAGACTGATGAAATTCAGGTCTCTGCCCTTTCCTGATCTAGCCCAGGTGGATTGTTTCCCTAAATCCCATGTGCCTTTTTGTTGCTCATTCTCCCAGTTTGGGAAAGGAGCTCTCCCTTTATTTCCCACTCATCCTGTTTTTAAGAAGGGTGTGAAGACACATGCCTTCAAACTGGCCTTTTAATTTTTTAAAAAACTTTTACTGCTTTTAATTATTTCATTGTTTAAATTGATCAATGCTGATGATTTTACCGACGCAAAACACACTTGCCTTTGTTGCTGTTTATAAAAAGGCAAATTTTTTCTGTATCTGCAGAATATCTTTGGTAAGGATGTGACAAATCCAGAATTTTCTGAATCCGAATCTGGATCCAAATCCCTGGAAGGTTCTGGGAATCCATGAACCTCACAAATCGTGAATCTTTCGAATCCTTTTTTTAAAAAGGGGCTTAAAAAGCAAGGGAAAAGGGGATAATCTGAGGCAAGACACACTCTCTCAGCTTTAGCAAAAGCCTAGGCAAAGGCAAATCTCCCTCTGAAGAAATCTGGCCAAGACAATTGTCATAGTTTTGCCTCAGGATCTCGCCAGATTGAAAATAACATGAAGGCCCTTTCTACACAGGCAGGAAAATGTGGATTAATCCCACATTTTCCTGCTTGTGTAAACAGGGCCACATACTGCAGTACAGAGACAATCCAGGTCAAAACTAGATTTTGTTTGCATAGCTCCTTATTGGCATCCTGGGGTTTGTAGTTTGATGATGCATCAGCACACTTTGGCACAGAAGGCTATGACTTCTTGTAAAACTACAAACTCCAGAATTGTGTCTGAAAGAGCTTTGCAAGGGAGCTATGCAAAGGAATGTTTCAGCTGTCCTTGAAATCTCAAGCCTGTACCTTCCTGTCAAGTGCTGAACTTTAATATGAAATGTTCAATTTAAATATCTTAAAATACAACCCTAGATGTAATTTGTGAAATTGTTAGCAAAGGCCATTATTACTCCAAGGGAAAAATTCATCTACTTGCCATCTCCCCTTGTATGTCTGGTCTGCCAGGTTTTAGGTGTCCAGATCTCCAACAAACTATTTGGTTGGCACATTCAAAAGACTCAGTTTGCCTATTTTGGCACAGGGATTTGGATTTGCAAATCTTGCCCAGGATTCAAGGATTCGGTTGGCCCATCCCTAATATTTCGTAGGGGAAACCAGTCCTGCATTTCTAATCAAGTCTCCTTCTTCTCCAATCACCAATGTACTATGTTGTTTCTAATCCTTTTTATAAAGGGTTCTCTGCAGTAGTTTTTTCAATGGCCATCTTCAACACATTCTTTTCCTTGGAAACCAGGCCATTTATACCTTCCCGCAAACTCCTCCAAGCGTCTCTGCTGCCTTTGACATGTCCTTCTAGCTCAACTTGACCAGTTTCTTGACCTTCCAAGTATGGTCACCATGTGCTGATTTTCAGAGAAGTGAGAAAAAGAAAAACAGATGTGTATAAAATCTGCAAATGTAGAAATTATGACCATAATTTAACTATAAATAGGTCTCATTATAGCAGGGAAGACTTTGGCCAGATGACCTGCACATTTGTCCAGTTGCTATCCAGGTGCACAATGCTGATATGTAACTGCAAGGTCCTCCATTTTATTACTCTATAACCCATGAGGAAAAGATATGAGTATCAGCTAGTAGGAGGGGGCCTTTTGTACAGAAAAGGAGTGTTCAGGGGTTTACCACCTTCTCTCCAGTATTCTATCATCCAAGTTTGCACCCTCTTATGGCTCCTTTTCATCAGTCATTTTCAACCTCATGTGACTGTTTTACATCTCTTTTAAGCCATCTAGTCAGCCTTTGATGGATTGCAAAAATATAGCAATGCCAGTGGTTCTCAACCTGTGGGTCCCCAGATGTTCGTGGACTTCAGCTCCCAGAAGCCCCAGCCATTATGGTCAATGCTCAGGGCTTCTGGGAGCTGAAGTCCATGAACATCTGGGGACCCACAGGTTGAGAACCACTGAGCTATGCCATCCATGTATGTATTTTTGTATTTGGTTTGAATGAATCTTGTTAAATTACCATTCCCTGGCTATATCCCTGAAATAATAAATAGATAAATAAGTAGAGATCATCATCTCTACTTCACCCATAAGCATCTTCAAATTCTTTTTAATCTGCAACCATACTGTGTGTATAATAGGAGGTTTAAAAGGATATTAAAGTGTCACAAATCCATGCTGAGTATCCTGTCACTTCATCCCTGGGCATTCACATCATTAGTGATATGTCTCCCCACTACCACCTGTTTATTTGCATACTTGAATCTTATTGAGATGATTTTTGAAATATTCTACTTGTTGAGCACCAGTGTCCTCAAGGATGTTATCTTACTGATTTACTAAGCACACAGTGATCAATGTTATTTTTCTTATCAGATCACTAACTTCCTTGAAGACACAGAAACCACTATTAAAGGGTTAAAGTTTAGAGGTTTGGAGGGGGCACCAGTAGGATCCTAGTGGACTTTACCAGAAGTCTTTGATAAAACCTGCACAGATTGTAGGATTAGCATCTTGAAGGGATAAGGGCACTGTTTCTAAGAAGGAAGGAAAAGATACCTGATGTTTAGCATCTTCAGGACTAAGATTTTTTGCCAGGATTTGTCTGAATACCGTTCTAACAATTGAAATGGCCATACACAAAACTCATTTTCTGAAAGCAGTAATTTGAAATCAAATCCTGTTAGCAAGTAAATCCGACTTGTATCTTTCTTTTTCCCTCGAGAGGAAGGAACTAGTTCTTTTTAAATGTGAGGCCTGAATACAATAGCTAACACCTGTCTTTTACAGACAAAGATTATAAATGTACTACATTTTCTCTTTGTTCTTCTCCCTTAAGAGCTCTTAACTCCATGCCAGTATCTCAGTAATCTCATCTTGCTATTAAATATTTGCATACCCAACCTGAAAATGAGAGAGTTAATGGGTGCAAAGAAAAATTGGATATATTCTATCCATTTATAAAATTTCGTATCTGTCCTTGGAGATGTGGAATTCTGGATTAATCACCCTAGAATAGCCATGGGAGCAAAGAATATCATTAGTTTAAAAACTCTGCTGGCTACACTTATAGTGGATATTGCATGATAAATTTTAAGCTGGTGCTTACACAGTGGCCCAGTGGGAACAGAAAATGTTATTTCCCCGAAAGCAATTCTGCCGTCCTCCACAGCATCAGAGATGTTCACAACTGTGGTGGTAGCTGAAGAAAAACTCGAATAGTTAAAGTACTAAGTATAAAGCTATCCTTAGTACTTTAACTATTCGAGTCCAGTTGACCAGATTGTTGAGGGCCTGAAACAATTTTTCTGCACTGATAACATGGGGCTTCTTTCATTTCCACTTCCAGCCTGTGGCTCTCCTGTCTGTTCATATTTCACCAAGCAGCTTCTTTGACTTTGCCTCACTTCTTTCCCTACTCTGCTTAGAGCTGGTGGCATGCTGTAACAATTCATACTTATGCATGATGCATTTCAGGATATTGGAGACCCTATCTCAATGTAAAATCATAGAATCATAGAATCATAGAAATGTAGAGTTGGAAGAGACCACACGTGCCATCCAGTCCAACCCCCTGCTATGCAGGAACACCCTCAAAGCACTCCCGACAGATGGCCATCTAGCCTCTGCTTAAAAACCTCCAAGGAAGGAGACTCCACTACACTCCAAGGCAGCATGTTCCACTGCCGGACAGCCCTGACGGTCAGGAAGTTCTTCCTGAGGTTCAGGTGGAATCTCCTTTCCTGCAGTTTGAATCCATTGCTCCTTGTCCTGGTCTCTGGAGCAGCAGAAAACAAGCCCTCTCCTTCCTCTACATGGCATCCCTTCAAATATTTAAACATGGCTATTATGTCCCCTCTTAACCTTCTCTTCTGCAGACTAAACATCCCCAGCTCTCTAAGTCTATCCTCATAGGGCATGGCTTCCAGGCCCATGTTGGAGTAATGTATATCCCTTCCACGTATTAAATTATATAACGAATTTTACATAGGCAGGATTCTACCAAAGCATTTAGGTTTGGCTGGATATGTCCACAAATGTATCCATGGTCTCATCTGTGTGCTTCTGGGTGAAGGGTTTAAGCTATATACAAGTTTCACCATTGTCCTCATCATTGACTGGTCATGTTCTGCAGGATGCTTGTTTTAACCTTGGCTCCCATCTTTGGTTAATAATTACTTTTCCAACTACAATCATTGAGTCACTAGCAAAGGGAGGAGAAAAAGCCAAGTATTATCTTGTTGGACCTGTCAGAAACTTCTAAAATGCCCCTCCCACATCCATACAACGTATCTCCCTCATACACTTTCCACTAGCTTTCCTCTCTCCTGACTGTACCTGAGGAATGCTGGGACATGAGAGAGTATGTCACACAGAAAGGCACAAATCTCTCTCACTTAAAATACGTGTCCCATTTCATTAGCAGAAGCACACTCTCTCTGTTCTGCAGAAGCAGCTGGGACTGTAACTCTTTAGAATGTTGCTTGTTCAACTTGAACACTGCTTCTGATTGGCTGAATCAAATCTCTCAAGATGTGGACAGAAGATACTAGGAAATAAATCTCCATAAATACCCTCCAGCATAATCTTAGCCTCATCCCATCTGCCCTGCATAGTAATGAGATCACAGCTTGTGCTCCCCAACCACCATATGTGTACTGTAGTAAATATATCCGTATCTGCTCCTACCATCTTACATGTTTGGGCCCAGCAATAGACATTCAGGTTTAGATACATTCAGGGGGAAGTTCCAGCCCTCCAGAGTTTGACTAGTGAAGAGCAAGAGATATGCAGCAGTGAAAGGATGCTGCTTCAGGCTCTTGTGATAATGGTTCTGATTACTTTATATTTCATACAGTCTTCAAAACAGTCATAAACTTGATAAGATGACTGTGCAAATTTCACCATTCTTGATTATCTCTTAATCAATCTCCTAAACAAGCACAACTGTGTGCTTGGTAGCTAATGGTTGCTACTGGCTTGTACTTAATTCTACACAGATTGCCTTTTTGCCAGCCAAAGCAAACACTCCATTTACAGCTCCTTATGGAGATGCATTGGAGGACAATGCAGAACTCATTGTATACATACAGACATCAGTATACACAACTCCTTTGGTATGCTACACTGAAAGTTGAACTCAGGATACAATGAATATTTTCCAGTGGGAACCACCCTCTGAGAGGCAGAACCGGGGGAGGGTGTCATGTGATTGAGCCAAGAATAGCATAAAGAAACACTTGTGGCTTGGACAGATTGTTCATTTCCATCTTTGCATGGTGCTTGCTGAGATACTGGCATTAACTGTAGAGTGTACAGTGTTAGTATATTCGTCAGCCAGTCACTTGATTTATTGAGCTTTAGAAGCCTTCACAAATGAATAAATTACTGCCAGACCAGTCTGACGATCTGGAATTTTATTCCATCCATATACATGCATAGTAACAACATTTGTTGAGAAATTATTTCTATCAGAAGTAGAACATTATCTCTGTGATCACCAGTTGCAGTATTGCTACTTTTATATTTAAATATATCTTATAAATGAATTAGATTCATACTTGCAGCATTGAGTTAAGGATTTCATTTTGACTGTGCCTTTCAAAAGATAAAACTGATAGATATGACCTCATTACTTACAATACCGCTTCCAGTAATTTTTGTTCATTCTTTATAAAGTATTGCATTTAACAGCAAAGGTTTAAAAATCGAGACAGAGATGCATCAGCAAAAGAAAATACAAGTACTATACAAGGAAAAAATTGCCATCTTCGTTTTAACGGACATTTCGGGTTAAGAAAGTAGACAGAAACATACGGCTACATACAAATGCAAAGCCTAGTGACTAAGGTACTGTATCTGCTAAAATATAAAGTGCAAACTGAGCCAAATTCATCAAAAAAATTGAAATTTTAAGGCGAACTTTACAGCATAGTTGAAACTTTTTGCAAGTTATATTTTAGCATCTACATATATCTGCAATAGCATATAAGGAAAAAAAAAATAGGATACACAAGTGCTTTTGAAGCTATTTCTAAAATGCTTTTCCGTATAGTTTGTGACTATTTTTCTTTAAAATCTACTATACAGTGCAAACCATATGTGCTACACAATAACTATACAATAACATTACAAATGACTTTAATATAAAGTTTTTTTAAAATAAAAAATAACTACAGCTATGAATACTGCTGGTAAAATAAATTAATTGTTTTGAAAATGGCACCAAGAATACACTTTACTAATGGAAGTACACCTTTAAAGTCTTCAACTCAGCAATAATGAATTAACGCCTGATTGTCCAGAAGTAATACAAACAGCTCTCTTTCGGACTTGTATGGAACAATATACTAAACACAGGTACCAAAGGTGGACCAGGTATTTTCATTTGACATGTTCCGCTGCATGTGATGAGCAATAAAACTTCTTATGAGTTATAAAGTTTGATAGGTTGTTGAACTGGATGTCACACAGGCGGCAATACTTTCCACTGGTAGGAGCCTGAGTAGAGCCATTCACACCTTTTGTTATACTAGATAACTGTTCTTCTGCTACAGGAATGGTTGGAGAGACGTTTTCATTGGCAGCTAAAGCATTATCAGAGGCCCAAGATGGAGATTTGTGTCCATCTTCATTCTGCTGAGGATTCTGCGAAATGTTCTCCTGCTGTGGGTTTGCTGCAGGCCTTTCTTCCTGTTTTAGTCCACCATTAATTATAACCATGCCTCTGTTTTTCGGCAACAGTGGCAGAGATTCCTTCTTCTGTACAGGGCACCCATTTGAGGGGGTCTGACCCTTGAGAGAATCACCTTCTGCATTTGTACTTTGATCTGCATCATTACTATGAACTGCAAGGGAACTAGAAATGTAATCACTTGGCTTTATTCCATAATAGGGAGAAAGCTGATCTGCTCCTTTAGCTTTCTTTATTGCTCCTGGGTAAAGGCATTGTGGAAGAAACAAGTGTTTGTTTTCTTCTTTTGTAGCAATAAGCTGGGCAGCTTCACTAAAGACCTTAAGTCCTTGAAGAGTTGCTAAGTGCGTAGAAAACAAGTTTCCATTGGGAGAAGATTGTTTTGAGTTTCCATTTTTCTCACATTTGATTACGCTTCGTTCATAACTAACTTCTGGGCTGTTCCGTTCGCTTTCTGGGTTTTGAAACACCTTGCCATCAAGTTGTCCCATTTCACTATGCTGATGCACGGTGACAGGGCAAAAATTCTGCTTATGGGCCAGGTAATTCTCTACCTTGTTAAAACTGATCTTGCACACAGTGCATTCATGGTAGTCCAGCAATCTTTTGGGGGAACTGGATGTCCTGTCAGACTGTGGCAAACATTTTTTACTAAGATCTATGGGTACATCCATCTCCAAGCAGGAAACAGTGGAATGTGGCGTGTCACATTTTGAGGCTGGGACACATTTATTAATGGACAATGATGTTTCTAAATGCTTTGAGACTATTCCTGGAAATATATCACAGCGTGGATGGTAGCACTCTCCAAGACCATCTGTTTGTTCTTGAGAAGATGTACATGGATTGGCAAGATTAGCTACTTCCAGAAAACGTTGCTGGACCAGCTGGGGCCTTTGCTCTTGCTCTGGGAGGCACATCTCATACATCTTCCTTCGCTTGCGTGTACGCATTGTCCTCTGCATGGCAGGCACTTTGTTGGAAGCTGATCTTTTAAGTGGAGGATCATGGCGAGTAGCACAGTAATACTGCTTGTGGACCATGTATGTTTCATGCCTACTGAAAGTGATATTGCAAGCTTCACATGTGGTTTTGTTAGGATCACTGTCTCCTTCTATTAATGGAGTAGTAGTTGGGTTCTTGGTATCAGTAGGTTTCCCATTCATTTTCTCATCACTGTTGGCTACATTTGCGAGCT
This sequence comes from Iguana delicatissima, assembly GCA_948472985.1. Classification (NCBI taxonomy): domain Eukaryota; kingdom Metazoa; phylum Chordata; class Lepidosauria; order Squamata; family Iguanidae; genus Iguana; species Iguana delicatissima. Next base: position 213,736 of record CAOKZL010002962.1, read on the forward strand.
TCTTCACTTGTGATGAAAAATCCTTCTCATGCCCTTTACCATTTGGCCCAATCATGTCTAATACAGTAGAGGAGTTGATGCAAGGTGGCTGAAGAAGCTGATTCTCAGCATCTGAAGTGTGAGGCGTAGTATTCAAAATATTGATAGAATTTTGACCATTGTTGGGGCTCACAGACTCTGGCATTTTTTCTGAAACACTGCCAAAATCTGGTGACTTTGCCATTTGTTGCCATCGACTGCTACAGTAATGCTTTTTGTGCACTAAGTAGTTATCCAAATTGTTGAATGTTATGTTGCATTCAAAACAGGTGGCTCCTTTTGGCATGAGTGGACTGTAAATTACAGGGGGATAACTATTACTTCCATGCCTAAGCCTTCGATGGACTAACTCAGACATTTTAGCTAAGATCTCAGAAGCCTGTGGAACTACTGTGATGTCCTGGGGAAAAGCAAACTGAGAAAGGAAGGGTCCCATGGGGAAAGAAGGCCCAAGATTAGGTTGGACTGGAGATGAAGCAAGCCTTGGACTAGAAGGCTCAGATTTTATTTTTGTGTAGGAAAAGCTCTGCTTAGTTGTGGCAGGCTGTGTATCTGGCCTTTGATTTGGAAGGAAAAGGGGTGTCTTTTTTTCACATTTGTCAAGTTCAGTGTCGGAACTTGCATCCTTAGTCTGCATTGTCTTTTGGCTTTGGGAACCTTCATTTCTGTTCAGGAGATCTGCAGTTCCTTGTAAAGTCTCTTCATTGCCCCCTGGAGAGTGTTCGGTATCACTTTCTCTGTGCAGTTTATTGCCAGGGACATGCAAATCTTGATGCTGCAGCAGCTCCCTCTGAGTCTGGAAACCAAAATGGCAGTGTGTACATCTAAAGGCAGCTTGCGTGAGATGTGAGAAGAGATGCTGATGGAAATTAATCACAGAGTCAGCAGTGTAGGTGCAAATGGTACATTTCAGACTAGAACCAGAGGGAAGAAATTCTTCCATTTTTACTCCTGTGAAAAAAGTAAAACAAACAAACAAGAATTACAATGAGTTAATTTGAGTCATTTGTCCTCCATAATATATTTTGTGAACAAGAGGATTTTATTATTTAATGCTGGAAAAACACGTGAAATAATAAAGCACCATATTGTAGTATAAATTTTAGTCAATGAAAGCTCACAGAAGTTTTAAAATTTAAAGGTAACAGTGCTTAAAGCCTGGTAGCACCAAAAGGTCTTTGCTTGGTGTCAGTATCAAAGCAAAATGGCTGCTCAGTGAGCCTCTCTGAGGAAGAGGGCTTTCCCTAGACAGGGTGCCCCCACCTAGCAAGGCTCTCCTTGTTTTTCCCCCACCTTACTTTACGGGAGCAGCTAAAGAGCCTCAGATGGGGATCTAAGTGCAAATAGGACTTTAAAAGGAAAAGAAATTCCATCATTCTAATCATTTTATAATCATGTAATAAAATGAGACACCTACACCCTTATTTTCAGGTGAAAAAGACAAATTGTAACATTTTGCCATGAGTGACAGAAACTGAAGTATAATGGAAAAGTCCAGTCAAGTTGGAATTAGGAATGTGATTCTTCCCCATATTTCTTCTTGAAGGTAACAAATAATTCCGGCAATTTTTCCTACTGCAAGAAAGTCTGAAAATCACACAGTTTTCAAAATCCATTTGCAACTCAGCACTTACTCTGCACAAAGTTCACATGTGGTTGCTTTGTGCAGAAAACAGCATTTTCAGTGTGAAAAAAGACTAGCCATGGGTTACCGTGCTTAGAAGATAAAAGAAACATCTCCCCATCTGTTTACTGTACATCATGCATGATTTGTTATACCGCTACCTGCATCAATAGGAGTATGGTGTCTAGATCAAAGGAGGTAATGGTACTACTCCATTCTGCTCTAGTTAGACCTCATCTGGAATACTATGTCCAGTTCTGGGCACCTCAAGAAACATATTGACAAGCTGGAACGTGTCCAGAGGACGGTGACCAAAATGATGAAGAGTCTGGAAGCCAAACCCTATGAGGAGCAGCTTAGGGAGCTGGGTATGTCTAATCTGCAGAAGAGAAGGTTAGGTGGGGACATGATGGCCAAGTTTAAATATTTGAAGGGATGTCATGTTGAGGAGGAAGCGGGCTTGTTTTCTGCTGCTCCAGAGACTAGGACAAGGAGCAATGGATTAAAACTACAGGAAAAGAGTTTCCACCTGAACCTCAGGAAGAACTTCCTGATGGTCAGAGCTATTTGGCAGTGGAATATGCTGCCTCAGAGTGTGATGCAGTCTCCTTCTTTGGAGGTTTTTAAGCAGAGGCTGGATGGCCATCTGTTGGGAGTTCTTTGATGTGGGTTCCTGCATGGCAGGGGGTTCAACTGAATGACTCCGTGGTCTCTTTCAACTCTATGATTCTATGATTCCATGTTTTAGCTATTACTTGCCTTTTTTAAAATGTAAAACAGCTCCAAATGTTGTATTTTTTCCCCTTATAAAGAGCTTCTTGATTATTTTGGTTAGCCTCTTGTGCTGATTAGTTTGACTATTCTTTTCTGCACCTTTTCTAGCTCTGCAATACTGCTTTTTAATGTGTGGCAACTACTTTGTTCTGAATTAACTGAAATTTCTGAGAAGATGTGTACTATATGAAATTTAAGAGGCTGTAGAAGAACAGTACCAACAATTTCGTAAAACTTAGCATTCAATAAAACTTAACACTTAGAAAAAAATAGTAAATATTTAGAAGCCTTAAATGCTGCACACTATGCTATTTGTCACAGGTATATCATTAAGCTGAAACTTTAGTCTTAAGATTCAGATCACCTAACAAGCATCTGATACAACACATTTTTGACTTGTGTGAACACATCATTCAGATGCTTTCCATTTATTTCAGATAAAACTATAACCTCCAACAAAACTTAAATTCTCAAGAAGGCTAAGAATGGGTGGATGATTTAAGTACTGAAGCATAAGCTAGGGCTATTGAGTTTAATGCTTTGTTTTACCTTTTTACAACTTCTCTTTGGCAGAGTGTTAAAGTTTTTGAAAAAGAAAAGTCGAAAGAAAAGCTGACTCCACTGAAGCAAATATTTCACATACCGCTGTGAGAATTTAGATGAATTTCCAAGGCTCTCGCATTAGAAAAGCTTTTGGTACACTGTGGAAAGGGGCAGATGCTAGATATCTGCTGAATACTTTCGTCATTCTCCTCTGATAGCTGAGCTCCTTCTCTTTGCCTACCGCTGCAGTAGTACATGAGGTGAGCCTGCAGATTTCGCTCACTCCGATACCAAATGCCGCAGGATTTGCAGGGGAATATATCCTCTATGAGGGGGAGAAAAAACAGGTGCAAGTAAGCCATAGTTTATTCCTGCAGACAAGTCTTAGTGCAACAAGTTTAAGCTGCTTGATCTTCTTATTTTAAAAATACCCATTTAGCAGCAGGATGGCAGCAGAGCACACACATTAATAAACCACACATACAAGCTGAAAAGAAAACAGGTGTGAGAAGTAATTTGTTTGTCTGGACAAATTCCACACAGATATGTATTCTCTTGGTAGTTAATGTACTCTCTCTCTTTCTCCTTTTACTACACTGTTTCATTTTAAACATTGTATCTGTTTGCCTTTCTTCTTGGAAAAGTTCCCGTTGTTCCCATAATGCATCTTTCAATTGTTTTGCTTCTTTCAAAGTGGGAGTGGTTAGTGGGGTGAATAATCCTGTCTGCTGACCTTGCGGGCTTGCAAGCATAGAAACTTCCCCCCTTCCTCTCCCAGTTGTCATCATTCCCAGACTGGGTGCTACCTTATTGGTCTGATGTAATCCTTATTTGGAATAATAAAATTCTTCTGTTTCACTTTTAGATGCTTATTTTTAAATATTTCTTAGCCTTTTGAAGCTGTATATGATATAATACAATATGTTTCTACTCAGAAGTAAGTCTCACAGACTCCAGAAACACAGGATAGTAACTTAACCTTGTTGAGAGCGGGGTTGGAAAGGCAGGAAAGAAAGTTCAACCACCAGAAAAAGGGGAATTGGAAAAAAAAAGTCTTCTGTGTTCTCTGTCTCATTGCTAAATGCTTATGAAGAGACAATCCAGTGGAACGTACTTCCCGCTCCATTCAGAAATTCCCCTTTCTGACCCCTTCCTTCAGGGGGAAAACTGAGAAGGATCTTCTGCATGCACATGCTGATTTGGGGTATGCACATGCACCAAATGGAGAAAGCCCTACTTGCAACACAGGGTCTCCTCCTTGGGAAACAAAAGAAAGGGTGAAAGAGTGTGCAAGCAGGGGGATTACAGTGTGGCTGCTTCCACATGATGGCTCCCATGATGTGGAGGGGTGCATGTGCACTCATCAGACAGACAATGTCGCTAGCGTGTAGTTGAGAACTTTGCTAATAAGGCACAAGGCCACAAACAGGAGAGTGGATTGTAGAACTGCCCCCCGTCCAACTAATTTAAATTCTTGCTTTCATAGTGCAAAAGAAAATGTTGTGATGGTGGTGCTAGATTGGTGATAACTTTGGTGATAGCTTTGGTGATAGATTGGTGATACCTTTGGATGTCTGCATGCATCATGTGAATCACAAATTTGAGTTTGGAAACACCAATATAGTGTCAGGCACAGATAGCGTCACATTGACCCCATATGAATTCAACCTTTGTTTGTTTTAAACTCTTGTCTGCACTTGAACTGAGTAAATAGGTAAATACACAACCTGTTTACCCAGAAACAACATGTTCTCCAGAAAGAAATAGCTGGCAGGGCAGCAAACTCTGTGTTTTACACATTCATGCTTTATATTTTCCCTGGTAGCCAGATTAGGGAACTACTCAGAGGAACTCTAATCAGAAAGCTTTGTGTAGAAAATGTCCCTAGGAAACTACAATGATTGTTCACTGCTTGTTAAGAACTGTTCAGTTAAACCGAAGAACTGTCTTCTTACACAGAATAAAAAAAAACATTTTTTTTTAAAAAAATAAGCTACATAAAAGCTACAGTAAAAACGCCAACAAATTCCTGAAGGCCTGGTGGAACAAAAATGTCTTTGCCTGTCACCGAAAGGAAAATAGAAAAAGAAGACAAGTAGACGTTTTGAAAGAGTGAAGTTCATCTTGTGAGATCCTCTTCAGAAAACACCCCATTCCTCAAAGATATCCCCTTAGAGTACAGTGCCTTGAAGAAAACAGTTTGCTCAATTAAGAAGTCAAACCAGAGCAACATCATTTACTTTATTTTATGCATACCACTCTAAACTTTTGCCATGGTACACAGATGGATTCCAGAATGACACAAAGTTCACACAGAACATTGACATCAATGGCCATCAGGTCAGAAGCATCTGAGTAAGTTCTCCTCAACAAATGTTCCCAAACAGTATCCCATTAAATGGTTATGGATGTTCTTCTCCATAGGACTACATGAAAGGTTCTCAAAAGAATGATGTAAATCAGTATGGGTAATTGATAGAGTTAACACAAACTGAAGAAAAAGAGAAGGAAAGGAAGGTATTTTAGCTTTTAGAAAACAGAAGCATTATCCATTACTTCATCGATATCGCTTACATCTACCCTTCAATATGGCAAAATGTACATGGTAAGTTGTATTCACTGCTTGCACAATGCTTTTGCTGGACCATGCCCTCTGACTTCATACTGGTGTATGGTATTAAGGAAAATATCACAACAATTTATACAACTTTCAGCATGTTTTTGGAGTTATGTCTGGTAGAGATGAACAACAGAAAATGTATAAAATACAGTCAGCCTTCCACATTTGCAAGGGTTAGGGGTGCAGGACCCCTGTGAAAGTGGAAAAACCATGAATTTCTCTATGCCCCCAAACCTGTGAGCTCCATCAATTAAAATGCACGGGGGGAGGAGAATGAGACATGGTGAGAGTAAACCAGGGCACGGCAAGGAGAGTGGAAAGGGGTTGGTTGGCATGGTTGCCCTGCACTTCTCTCTTGCCCATATCCTTCTTTCCTGTCAGAAGAATTTTTATGGTGCTGAGAAATCAGGGCATGAGCTGTCCTTAGCTGGCCAAGCAATGGCTGGTGGAAGAGGAGGAGGAGGACCAGAGGTGGGTTTTTAAAGAACTGTGTGGTCTGATCGGAGCTGCTGACAGGGAAGGTTCCCTCAAGAAAGAAAAACTTGAAGTGGTGGGCAGGGGTTTGGACAAACCTGTGAATAATCAAATCTGTGAAAGTTAAACCCACAAATGGAGAATGCCATTTATATATCATGACCTCACATTTATCTTGACCAGGCTTCCCAGCTGATTAACTTAATACTCCTGGAAAACTCTTAATTAGCAGAGGTCTTTCTCCTCTGTCCTCTGTGTCCTTAATGGAATGGTCTCTCAAGAGAGGTTTGCCTGACACTTGTTATAATATCCTTCTGGTACCATCCACTGTTACAACATAATGTACCAGCGTCATATTAACACCTTGTTTTATGCCGCTGTGATGGATGATGGTTACTAAGTCATTTTATGTAGTATTTGTATCTTACTATAAATGGCAGAATTTTTTATATAATATTTAATTTTGTATGAAAATGGATTTCATGAAGTGACTAACGAGAAATTTACACATTTGTGTAACGTTCTGCTTCAGACACTATATGTTTGATACAACACTATATGTTTGAATGTTCTTCAGTAGTTTAAAAATAACAGCTCACCACATTTACAAAGCTGGCATGTCAAGGAAACATTTCCCTGGCACCTAGATTTCTATGTGCAGTGAGGGTTTTTTTGGGGAAAGCATGCAACCTCTCACCTGCAGTCCAGGAACAAGTAAACTCTTTTTTCATTGGTTTGAAAGCTTATACTGATTCACTTCTGGAAAAATAATCTAGGCCAAACAGATCACTATTCTTATGAGACATGTTCAGAGTACAACAGGGTTGATTTTATTAACATAGGGAGGAAAATAGTGGCAGTGTACTCACTATTCACAATAGCTGTCGGCAAAATGGATGCCATGGCAGCTTGTTGAGGGAGCAACTGTATTGAGTCGAGCAGTCGAGCTGGATACATCCCATCAGTAAGAGACATCTGACTGGCAGCTTGGAGTCTTGAGTCAAAATCCACAACAAAGGCAATTAGCTCTTCACCCTCTGCAATGGCTTTTGTCGTTGTGCACCAAAGCTGGCCTCCTACACACAAACATAACGCACACAAAAAAAGAACAAGATTCAGTTTGCAACAGTTAGATTGTCTGTATCAGCTGCTGTGTTGTGCTTTGGTTGGCTATATTTTGCTAGGAAAGAGGGTAGCCCTCTGCCTTTAAGCTCTCTTTCTGTCTTTACAGAAGTGTTCAGCGATGCTTTGAGGCAGCCATGCTGAAAATATAGCTTGAAACTACACAAGCAATACTGAAAATTAATGGTAGGCAACTCTTGAAGTTAGCTCTAGCTCAGAAGCAGGCTTTGTTTTCCAAAAAAAGGGCATCAATATAGACAAAACGTTTCTATCCAGTTAATATTTTTGTTGAATTTTCCGTTTCTCTCTGCCATCCAGGCTCTATTGATTTCATGTGCATGTGTGCACACAAAATATATTTAGTACAATATTTATTCCAACAAGCTATCTGCAAGAATCAAGCAACAAGCAACTGCAAAATATAGTTCAGTATCCTCATAAAGGCATTATTACCCTTTCCTGGTATTTACTGCCATATTTCTTGGGGGGTGGGAGAACACCTTATGTAATAAAAAGCATCATCACATTAGCTGTTTAAGCTGTCCCTATGCCAACCAAACCTCCTGTTCAGATATGCCAAAGATCTGTTTCATAAAGCCTTCTTCAAATAGAGCTTTGTTTAAAAGGGGAACTTTCTTCAAACAGTGAGATATAGCACAGAGCTATAGTGTAAGTGTCACGTGGGGTGCATTAAAAAGAAAATTAACTATGCAAGTAATGCACTAATGTATTTGAATGTGATAGTGAATGCTCATTTATTTAACATGTTTAGACAGGAAAAGCACTTATATTGTGTTATCTCAACTCTCAGGCCTAGATACCTATCCAGTACAGTGATGGCTGAAATAGTGCTGCATATTTTGTATGTTATAAAGCTTTTTCTTCCACAGGTTTTGTATATACAGCAAAAGCTATGTGTTCTATTAATTAGGCAATGGGGGGAAAAGCACAACCAATTTTGATAAGTCATATTGCTATGTTTATCTTTCAGCATAACTGCCTTTTTAACTGCACTTCATTTTTTTCCCTCCCTCAAAGAGATTACAGTTTTAAAACAACTTGTTGCAAAAATCTGGTAGAAGAGATAACAACAGTGTATGATATGCAACAGCTAAACAGAAGAATTAGGACATTGTTTTCGAGGAATCTTGGACAATTAATTAATCCAGTCCTATTAGCTTTCAAAGATGAGCAAACAAAACAACATCACTGACAGTATGCTCAAACCAAGGCTGAGCTCCCAGGCCTCAAAGTGATACCAAAGTTTGAAGGCAGAAAAAGTTTCTTAACATTTACCCTTTGCTAGTAATACAGCTACAACCTCCGAGAACAAATTTATTGTGGCTGCTATTACTCCAAGATTTCCTTTCTTTCCAGAACTCAGAAAATCAAAATTTGCTCTCACACTAACAGTGTCCTGGTTATGAAAATAAATAAATAATGCCAAAACCTTTGGAAAAAAATAACCCCCCTAGAAAAACTAAAAGAAAGTTGAAGATTTTCTTAATTTGGATCATTTATTTTAATTTTTGAACCATTAGTTTGTACAGTTGGGGCTCAGAGTGCCTAGACACAGGATATACACATTTCTGAATGAGGGATGAAAATCTAAGGCCATTTCAGCACTAGACTTTTATAGCGCTATGATTCCACTTGAAACATCCTATGGCATCCTGGGCTTTGCAGTTTTGGGAGGGGCCAGCTGGCCCCTCCCAAAACTGCAAACCCCAGGATGCCATAGGATGTTCCAAGTGGAATCATAGCGCTATAAAAGTCTAGTGCAGAAATGGCTTAAGTTGTACTGAGAATCTTGTTCTCCACCAGCTATGTTTTTATAATTAGCAGCACTTGTTATATTTTACTAAGATCACACAATGGTGACAAGGGGCTGTCAAAGACTGAGATCCCCACCACGGAGCACAGCACGGAAATTCTGCAGGCAGAACTACATTACGGCTTCCCTCTTACACTCTCCAGGATTCGCTGGTCAGCTGTGACAGCCCCCTCACCACAACCACTCAGTGGCTGTTGGAGACTGTGTGAGGGTATTTGGAGAGTATTTGGCTATGTCCCCACAGACAGATGCAGGATGATTAGATCATCCACCCAGCTCTACCAGTATCTCCTGGAGATCTTGGAGGATGATATCATTGTTCTGTGTCTGGGGATGGGGACGTAGCTAGACTCTTTTTGATTTCCACCCACACTCTCCACCCGCCACTTAACAGCTGTGGAGTGGGGGGCTGTAGCAGTACAGCAATGAGTCCTAGGAAACGATTTAGTTGGTTGCGTGAGAAAAAGAGAAATCCAACACTTGCAATGACCAACACATACATTGGCACAAGTTGGACTTAAACTTACATATCTTACTAGCAGGATGCCAGCCAAAATCTGCTTTTCCCCAGTGTGTTTCTTCATTCATAGCATTGCATCCACAGTCCTTTTCTCCTACTGCCACCACCATCACTGGCATAATTATGCAAATATATCGCACTAAAAGGATTCTAGCCCATAAAGTGTACAAACATGCAGTGAGTGCATGTCTGCTGCTGGAAAATATTCTTCTTAATTTTGAGATTCTTAACAAAAAGTATCCATTTCACACTTCCAGAGATATGCCAGGTGTCAAACAAAATGCATCCTGCCTTGGAAATTTGCACATTTGTACAATTTTTAGTGTGTTTTAGAGTTAGACAATAACATTTTTATTTCTCCATGGTACATTTTAAAAACAGGAATGTGCACAACTGAAAAATGTACACACGCACACTTTAGTCAATGTTTAAAAATGTGTAAATTCAAAATTACATGCTTTCTTTCACATATAATAAAGCCACACCAGTTGCAAGGTGGAAAAACAATTGTATCTGGTATGAAGCAAGGACAGAATGAGAATGCAGATGGATTTCAGAGAAACATAACACAGTCAGATCTGAAGGTTTTCATATCCATATGCTTTATCCTGATCTTCTATACCTAGGAAAGAACATGTAAAGTATTTTTCTTAAATACATAATGTGTTCACATGCAGTTCTAAATCCCATGCAAGTAAAGCTATATAGTTAATACAGTTTCTTAGAGCTACAATACTATCTTTTGTTATACAGTTAAATGATGAATTTTGGTGAACTAAAATAGGCTGGCTAATGCTCATAGCACTTGTGGGATAGGTCTTTCTTCACATATCTTAAATATAGATACACCAACAGGGAAGGAAGGTTGTCAGTTACAGGAGAAGACTACAGCCACCAGTGTTCTATCATTTTCTAGTTCTGCTAATTTTTAATCTTTCTTCACGACAGTCTCTAAGCCTGTGGCAATAACAGAGTCAATGCATTTGCTTCCAAATAACTCCTCAAACACACTTCTTCTTGCAGCACACAACGTTTACTGTAACACGCTGCTTTTATATTAACTGCTCCTCTTCCACAAGCAATTTCTAGAGCCCTTCCTGTGAACACTTTTATTTCCCACTGCTGTTTGCAAAATCAGACCCAGGAATTTGGATTGCCAATAGCCAAGACCAGGCTTGCTGTGCCTTTCAGTTATCTATGGCAATGAAAGGTGAAGATCTTCCAAGAAGCCTCTGCTCTCTGTCCTACCACCCTCACAGACATTTAGTGGGAAAGGGAGAGGGCTTTCTGAGTAGCTGCTCCCGGGCTCTGGAACTCCCTACCCAGAGAGATTGGATTAGCACTCTTGTTACTATATTTCCACAAGCATATAATTTTTTTTTTATTCCAGCAGGCCTTTGGTTATTGATTTTTTTTCCCAGGGGAAACAGGCCTTGTATTACGTGCTGGACTTCCATTTTTGTTGTTGCTTTAATGTGTTTTAATTGGTTCCCATTTTATGATGGTCTTAATTGCTTTTAAACTTTTGTGTGTTGTTAATTAATAATGTTTAATAATGTTTGTTTTGACTGTTGTATCCCCCTTGAGTCCCAAACTGGGAAAAAAGCAGGATGATAATGATGGTGACCACCACCACCACCACAACAAAATTAGTAATACAGTCACTTTGATCCTAGCCAGACAGGTCCCATCGTCCCCCACTCTGCCCCTTTCTTTGATAGGCCTAAATTCCTTCTTGTTGGAGTAAGTGGGAGGAAAGGAACACCTGTAAGGAAGCACAGAGGTGAAGCAGCCACTCCAAGCAGGCTATTAGCAACCCTAATTTGAAACAAAAATTGAGAATGCATTTTACTCTGGAAAGAAACTATTTTGGGATTTTTCCACCACTGCTCCTCTTAACCCCCTTGGTTCTCTATCAGTGTATAATTGCATTTTTTTCAGAAAAGGTCAAGAGACAACTTCTGTTTTTTAAAAAATCTATGCAAAAGAAGGCCTAGACTGTCTGTTCTTACTAATGTTTATGATCCAGGATCTTGTGGAAACAGATCTGGTTTTTAACAGGAAGCTTATAAATGACCTTCATAATTGCTGTCAAAACTGCAGCAAATTTCCCCTGTAAATTTTGAAAGCAAAGAATAGAACCACAGTTCAAAGTTGATTACATTTTGGAAATTCAAGCTTCTTTTAAAATAATCAGTTGCTTCCAATATCTCTGAGTCCTGATGATTTTTTTTCACGTGCCGTTTTTGTTATTTACGAAATCAGCGCCTGCAGAATGTCACGCGGACCTCTGCCGATAAACTCTAATTAAGATTAAGACAAGTCCTTTGGAAAGGATCCCATCATTAGCAAACATGATAAACACAAAAAAAATACTCCCTTACTTGTCAAACCAGAACTATTCAGTAGCCTAACAGTATTATTTGTTGCTAGGCTACAACACTGACAAAAGGCTCAGTTATATTGCATGGCCATACCTATAGAGCACAGTATAACAAAAATGTATGTCATGTAACAGCATCTAACTTCAGCCATGGCATATGAAGTTCATGGTTTCCTACAATGGCAAAAGTCATGCTCATAACCACACAGGGCATTGCAAAGAAGTTGCTTGAGATGCCTGATGTCTCCATTATGATTTCTAATTTATCTCTGTGATTGGCACATATTTATTTTGTACCAGAACAAAATGCAAGCATAAGGGAGTTCAAACCATAGCACTCATAGGAACTCCTTAAAACAGAAAAACAAGCTTAGATTCCCCTTTCCCTCCCCACCCCCGAAAACAAAGCCATCAAAAGGCTTACCCACAATTGCCAAGGCTATCAAAAACCCTAATCAACACAATAGAGAACTATAATCTCATTCGTATTATGGCATGGTGGGTGCTTGAACTGCTGCTGTAGGCCCAGCTCCATATGGGAAGCAGTATGTCTGCTGAAGCAGAGAGCCAGTGTGGTATAGTGGTTAGACTATGACTTTGGAGATGAGGGTTCGAATCCCTCCGTGGCCATGGAAACCCATTGTTTTATTTATTTATTTATTCAATTATTTTATTGCATTTCTATGCTGCTTTTCTCCCAAGATGGTACCCATCTGGGAGACCTTAGGCATGTCACACACTCTCAGCCCCAGAAAACCCCATGATAGGTTCACTTTAGGATTGCCATAAGTCAGAAATGACTTGTCACACAACAATGAAAAGGTTTGCAGCAGCTTCACACGGAGCTGCAACAGTTTCAAGTAGTGAGGCAGTGTAGTTCAAAGTGGTACAATTGCATGGCAGGCTGTTATGTGGGTCATGGTTCTACCACATGATGTGTTTGGAGTAGCAATCACATGGCAGATTGGATGTACTAACAGCATCTTTCCCCCCCCAAAAACGTCCCAACTCAGAGGGTTCTTCCAGGTACGGAAGCTTCAGTTTTCACATGCAAGTGTTTCTCCATTGACCCGTCACTTGTTTCCACAAGGAAATCTACTTGCAGTGGTGCACCTGCAGAATGGTGGACTGTGGCCAACTCATTTAAGATAGCAACTCCCTCCCTGTCATACACAGAAAAGGTAGTGAGGCCCAAATACATTCTAGTCACAATTGATGACATTGTCGTCAGCATTTGTCATGTCTTGTCTGGTAAACATTCTAGAATTAGAATGGGAAGCAATTTCAGTAATGCTACCCTCCACCTTTATTACCACAATGAATGGTGTTGGAAAATGTACCTTTGCAATTCTGGTACTATGCAAATGACTTTTCAACTCACCTTCCTTTGCAGTTTTGGTACTCTTTATTTGCTTTAAGACGAATGCATGATACAAGGGCCATATGCAGTTATTGGTTTTGTAAAAGAGTATTCCCTGCTGACTCCATTTGAGAAACTTTGCTTTAAAATCACTGATACCATATGACTACTGATTCATCCTTCACTATTGCTTTTAATTTCACTGGCTTTCCAAGAGGATTGCTAAAAATACTTTAACTTTCCTCCTAAGACAAAGGCAGAGGCAGAATGCAAAATAGCAGTGTTTTTCCTGTATTTTGGGTCTCTTCAAGAAGGAGGTAGCCCTCCTTCTGTCTTAGCAGTTGTGTGAATTCAAACTCCAAAAACTGTTCTTTGTCAAACCATTTGAAATTGGACCCTTGCCATACGAACATATGATATCTAGGGGTTTACTTTTTAAAAAGTTGCTCTCAAAATTTCCTTTGGCTGCTAATCAGTCTCAACCCACAGCCTACTGTGCAGCCAAGTTATGCCGATTCCCCCCACCTCCTGCCGCCTTCTTTTCCCATTCTGCTTCTAATTTCTGTGTGTAATGCCTTCGATTGTCACTGCAGAGCAGCAGAAGTGTCCATTTCCTGTGTACATATGTTTCTGTGAAGGAGGGTCAGGAGACTATCAGAGCTCATTGAATCGACAATTTGCATTAGTCTGCAGACTTAAAATGACACCAAGGCACAGTCAGCCTTGCTGCTATCTGAATAGCTTATATTTTGTGCAAGAGTATTTTAAAAATAGGTCTGGAAAGAATATCTTTGTTTGCACTCATCTTTTATTTTAAGCATTTAAGAAGAAAACCCCCAAATCAGATATTTTCCTTTGGGATGGTATGAGTATTTATTCAACTGCACAGAATAACTTTGCTGTACTGGAGAAATGTTCCTATTAATGCTTGCAAGTTCGGATTTCTGGTTTTTGACATTAACAGAGTGCATATATCTATACGTAGCCACACTGTTTAATATAAAAAAAAATCTAATAAATTTAAATCCAATACTGTTGAAATTCTTGACAGTAGAGTAGTTCAAGGAATAGAACTTATAAATTATGTGTGCCCCTTTTTTGAAAAATGCTTTGGAGGTTTCTTTGTGCATTGGCAAATACAGTAGGAATGTGAGGTATTGTGTGGTTCCTTCTGCACAGTACCTGATAAAAGAATAAAGAGCTTTGACATATTCTTAAAACAATAGAGGAATTAAAGAGAAACAATGGGCCAGCTGCTTCATTAATACAATCAAAAGAGAGCCCAGCACAGAGGAGTCCAGATAATTAAGCACTACTCTTTTAGACCTTTTTTCTGTAATAAAATTGCTTAAAAATTATTAACTACTTCACAGTTGTTAGATAGATCTGTGCACTTGTTTATTCGGGTTGATTAATGCCTTTTCAGTATTTTCCAACATGCCAACTCATGGTTTATACAAGTTTTTGAATAAAATAATGTAAGAATAAACGATAGGGATCTGTACCATAAACAGCAATAAATCAAAAGCATTTTGTGGGCAGTCTTTCCTCTTGCTAAACAATTCTCAACATTTTTCACTTGTTTATGTACTTCCTAAATGTTTGGTAGGACACCTGTTTTCTTCTCTGCATCTATGTACAAAATAGCCCATTTTCCCAAAGATTTTTGGCAACTGCTCTTGCATTTAGTTCTAATAGACAGCATTCTCAGTGTTACACTAGGATTAATGATGTTATATCCCAGTATTTTTTTTTCTGGTAATTTTTCTTTGTTTACTGTTTCTCAATCACATGATATCCAACCTCTAATCTTAAATTTAGGTCTTGCATGCACTAACCCTGCAGCCTTTTAAAGGTAGGTAATGTGGAATTTATATGATTATCCTCTGTCTAAAATGGCATCATTTGTCTCTCATGTCCCTGAAGACTTAATATGACATATTTATTACAACAGTGTAACTCATGTAAGGCTTTTATGATTTTATGTGTTCTGTAACATGTTGCAGAAGAATGGACTACAAAGTAAAATAATAGTGGTGCACTAGAGATGCAGCCCAACTAATGTTGAAATGCTTTGTGGTAGAATTCCCCTTTCTCATATATTATAAATTTTCTCAATTATATACACCTTAAGATGCTTTTTCTTATTTTCACTGTGAGTGGGGACTTTTCTGTACTCAAAGATAAGATAACAAGCTGGTAAAGCAGGAGACAGACATATTTTGGCTCCAAATCAATAAGGACCTTTGCAGTTACCTGTGAGACTATAAGATGCTGCAGGGATTTAGCTCCTTTTTTTGCCCAGAAGCCTTTCCACTCAGCATCTCAAATGTTGTTGCTCTCACTGTTGTTGTTGTTGTCGTAAGTTTTGAAATTGTTTCTGAATTATGGCAGCCTTAAGGTGACCCTATCTCTGGGTTTTGTTTGCAAGATTTATTCAGTGGGGGTTTGCCTCTCTGAGACTGAGAGACTGTGATTTTCCCAAGCTAGTGAGGATTTAAGTGGAAATTTAAACCCTGGTCTCCAGAGTCCTAGTCCAACACTCAACCATACAACATAGGATGTTGAAAGTGGAATAATAGCACTATAACAATCTAGTGTGGAAATGGCCTCACTTTCATAGTACTTCTGCTTTCGTAGTATTTCTGTTTTAAACAGCAGCTTGTTATGGGATATGCTATGCAACTGTTCAACAAAGTTGTATAAAATATTTACGTTCATTTTTAAAGTAAATGAGAGAAATTCAACACATTGATAACTCTCCCTCTACCCCTCAAAAATGTTTGTCATACATAGCTAAGAAAATGCTAAAGCCACACATTTGCCATTTTACAAAACACTTTATTTGCATGAAAAGGACTGCATGTTGAAAGAAGGAGTACTATCCAGCAACCTTCCTTTTATTATACTGAAATGTCGCTTAATGTAATGAATGCAAGCACAAACTATCTGTTGCTAAAGAGGAATCAGTCTATCTTGCCACGTGACTTGGGCCATTTCCGCACTAGCCTGTTATAGCGCAATGATTCCACTTTCAACATCCTCTGGAATCCTGGGGTTTGCAGTTTCAGGAGGGGCCGGCCGGAATCATCGTGCTACAACAGGCTAGTGCGGAAATGGCCTTGCCTTCTTTGAACTTTTTTGGTAGCCTATCTTTTATGATTATAAGGATTTGAGTCTGTGTCTTTCAAGTAAGTGCTGGAGTGTAGTAATTAATGTAAAAGTTCCACTAGATTGGTACACAAAATAAATCTGTGCTCAGAACAAGAGGGAAAGAATTCATAGAAAAATAATGTGATAAATTTTATTTGCCTTTTCTCCCTGATTGAGCTGTCACAGCTTATTTTCCACTTGGGGAGATAGTTAAACTTTTATTCTTAGAAGTTCTATGCATTTTAAGAAGCTTATAGGTTTCCTTCTGGGTCCTCAGTTCAAATCCTGAGCTAATTAGAGTCAATACACATCTTTCTATTAAGAGAATTTTTTTTTAAAAAAATGGGGGGCGTTAGGTGAAATCATTCCAAGAGGACTAGCAGCTAGAACAGAAAACTATTAAACATTTGGCACAAACAGCAAATCTTGCTTTCAAGTTGCTGAATTTAAAAAGTCCATCAATCCATCCTATCCTCTACATGTAGGCCTCGTGTTTGTGAGCTGAAAGAGAAATCTTACTGCAAACAAAGTCAAACAAAACCTCACAAAGCTTCATTTACCTCATAATTGGGCTAAAGGAGCATTTTAAATGAATTCCTCCTCATCACTAACCAGGTCCACATGTTTGATTTCCTCCAAATAATCTAAACAGCAGCTGTTGGGTTCTAGAATCCTAGTTCCAGGGCCATGTATCTGGATTATTTTATAATTAGAAGAGGTATATAGATATTTGCTACTTTCCCCATCTCATCTACCATTTTTGTAAATGCCTAAAATGAAAGTGCGATACAACAGTGGCATGCATAGTATGCACACCATGTTCTCATATGTGATAGCTGCCCCGTCCATTTCAACAAAGGCAGTGAAGGAATATCCCTGTGTCTCTGTGTAGTCAAATGAACAAAGACACATTTATGAATGTGGGAGGTCTGCAGGCACATCACTTTTCTTTCCTATATAGGAATTCATTAGACTGAAACAAATGTGTTTGGTAGAGATCAGACACTTTCTCTTTAAAATTAGGGGTTATGAAAAAAGAGGCGTCTCTGCCCACTTCTTTGTGCAGTACCCAGAGGGTTTGGCTTTATTCTCTCCTGCACCATCTCCTAAACTAACCTGTAGAACAACAAACAGCATACAGTAAGCAATCTACAGGTGCACGGGAACTGTCTATCGGCATCTCTGCATGGTCAGCATGATTTCTAAATGACCACGGAAGATATGTTTGCGTACCCCTTCAGGCAAGCTGTCAAAAATAAGGCTACAGCTGATAAACTGATTATAAAGCTGCTTCAGACTTTGCTTGTAAACAGAAGCATTTATCAACGAATAATTTGCAATAAACTGATGTAACTCCCAGCTGAGCCCCAAACTGTAATTGTCTCTACCATCTGCCTATTAAAATACCATTCTTCATCACCAAACAGGAACAGACGGGAGAAAATCACTAGCAACTATGTAAGATGCTGGCTGGTTTATGAATAATCTGTGCAGGCATCCTATTCTTTGATTATGACTCATAAGTTCTATACACTTTCCTTGTTGTGTGGCAGTCTTGTCTTGTGTGCAAAACTATTACACACGTAGCCAAGGAAGAGTGAAAAGTCATGATGGCCCTGCCGATCATGATAACATTTCTGTTTCTGACACTCTGTAGAATGTTCTTACAGCAGATCTCTTCAAGGACAAGCCTTGAAATTAAACTTTCAGTTTCTCAAAATGTGTGTTTTCATTATTTTTCTCTCATATCTATTCCTCTAAGTAGTATACATATACTACTTACATGTTACGACAATATTTTGAAATATTACAGTGAGGTTTTGGAAGAACCCGTAGGATTTGTGGAAGACTACTGAACTACAGACCGTTCAAGATATGGTGATAACACTCTTTCAGTAATCCATGACCTTTTTATGCTAAGGAAGGAAGGAAGGAAGGAGGGAAGGATTATTCTCAACCCAAGGAATGCTTTTGAAATTTCATTACTAACAGCAAGAGACTTTGGGTGTTCTAATGCTCCAGACTCAGGTGTGCTGTGGTCGCTGAGGCTGAGAACTAATACCCCACAGAGGCAAGTTGTGGACTCTTGATAAAGTTTCTTTGCAGAGTAAAAGATGTTTATAAATAATAACATAAAAAGGGGAAACTACATGTTAAATCACAGCTGCCACCTCCTTTGTCCTTGCAAAGAGTTGTAGAGAGCAGTAATTTTAATCAGAAAAGTATAAGAGTGATTAACTCTTTGCTGGCTCCTTCCCTCATGATCCCTGAACAACTTGAATCTGGAATCTCAGGCCCATGTTGCTTTGGGAGTTGTGGGGAAAGAGTTAAGGGGAAATGCCTTGAGTATTTAAACAGGAGAGCTCCTATAAGCAAACACAATTCAGATTGTATTCATTTGGATACTGAGATGCACAAACTGCCTCCCCTTACCTTCCTTGGGGTACTTTTCAAACTTTGTTCCAAAAGCTATGAAGCAATACTCTTCAGCTTCACAATTCTTTTATACTAAGGATTAACTGCATTACAGCTAAATCTATATGATCATGCAGCAGGTATAGGAACAAATATAACTAAACCTTTTGCAAATGACTATAAAAATATAGCATCCGGAACTTTCTCTACTGACCAATTCAAACATTTTTTCTTTTTCATTTTCAAGGAATTTTCATGTCATGACATTTAATTTGCATATTCCAGGCTTTGAATTCATTCTGTCTGTCTGTCTGTCTGTCTGTCTATCTATCTATCTAAAAAATGGTAATGGTGGTTTCTGTGAAAAATTCATTTTATTGTGTGCAAAATAAAACAAAACAAATTTTAAAAAGCACCTGCTGGGATTTTAACCAGATGCTGACTTTCTTTTCCTTCAGCAATGTGTTGTGACGTGTTGAGGCATCTTTTTTTCAGTGGGATGAGTAAATTTGTAAATATTCTTTACATCCCTACTTTTTTAGCCATTATGAAGAATAAATTCAAGGTCAAGAAAAAATCAGAATTCCAATGAAAAGAGCTATTGAAATTTTATGGCATGAATGTAAACCTTCCCTCTCCCTCCCGCCTTATTCTTGGTATAAAATAACCAGTGATTCTTCTGACACCCTGACTGGGGGTGTGTGCTGGTGTTGCTCCTCTCAAAGATGCAAGGGTGTTCCTGCCAGAAACAATTTGCCCCATATTCATCTCAGACAGCCAGATGGTGATGAGGAGGCTTTATTTCTTCTTGTATTAACTTTTCAAAGCTAAACATTTGATGGCCACAAAAAACTGCCAAATAGGGTAATCATTCATTTTCCAAACATGGCAAAATGCTTGAAAACACATCTTAAAATCTTCTGTATTTGTAATGTAATACGCCAATTCAATCCTTGACCAGCTTTTTTGCTTTCGCTTTCTAACTGGTTAAAAAGAAAAGCATGCCCAAACAATATTCCCCACTTCTAAAATCATGCAAGAAATAAATAGTAACATTAGAATAATGTATTGCTTCTCTGTGCACTGAATAATTTAATCTCTGCTCTTTATCTTGATAATCCATTTGCGTATGTTTAGAGTTTAGCAATGACTTTCAGTGGTCAAATGCGATCAGTTTATTAAAAACAACTACTAGAATGTGGAAAAATAACCAGATTGCCTGCAGATGGCATCCTATGCATATTGTGAGCATTTCTAGTATGGAAAGGAAAAAGAAGCATTATTTATTTAATTTAACACTACAGTGAACATTTGCATTGTTGCCTGTTAAGGTTGATAAAAAGAGATTTCAGGGTTTCTTTACATGTTTACACCTTCAGGGCTGACTGTTGTGTTTTTTTCACTAGTGTGTTTTACTGGTACACTAGTATTTTCAGAAAGGATAAATATCAGAAGTGAGATTGTGCTGCAAGTGTGCTTAAGAAAACAACAATGAAGTAGAAGCCACAGAACACCAAGAGAACAGAGATAAAGCAATGGTATGTCACCTCTAAGGTACCAAAATGAGAATTATGTGATGTTTATATTAAAAAAGGATAACACTATGGGACAGAAGATTCCAACAGATCTTAGATTTTAAATTCATTCCCTTGGAAGCTAATCCCTCTGACTTCAGTCAAATTTAGGGTGCTTAATGCTGCAATCCTGTCTCTATATATGTGAGAATAAAGCCCCTCTAAGGCTAGAGGGGCCTGCTTCAGAGTAGACATCCACAGGATTGTGCTGCAAGTGTGTTTAAGAAAACAGTGATGAATTAGAAATCACAGAACATCAGGAGAACGGGGGGGGGCGGAAGCAGGTATCTCACTGCTAAAACACGAAAATCAGAAGTATATGATGTTTGAATTTAAAAAGTATTGAGAATTGCAACTTCATAGTACATAGTACATAATTTCACCCCCTAAATCCCAAATCTATATTTCTAAAGTACAGATTTGTTCAAAATTTTATATTATTCACACATTTTTATTGAATATTTTTGCACATTTATCTATGCAATGTTTTCAGGCAATGAAGCTGGATTAGTAGACTGAGGTTTGGACAGGATCTAGATTTTACTTGCAGGGCAGTGCAAATCTACATGTACCTGGGAAAGCCCCACTGTATTCATCTGGGCTCAATACCGGTTATATATGCACAGGATTGCAGCCTGAATAACATAAAAGTTTTATATGATGTGCTCAGTTGAGCATGCAACTCAATAGCCCCCTGATGTTACGGAAGATTCTTATCCCAGCAGTCAATAAAAGTGTATAATCTAACTACATGCAGAGACGGGGATAAGAAGCATGCTTGATCAACTGCCTATCCTTACCAACTTCATCATCCTCAATATCTCAAAGTTTGCAGAGGAGAGCCTCCTTTGTCCATGGAGGTTCTCCCTATCCTGAATTTACCAGAACTGTAAAAATTTCAGAAAGAATCTGCATGGAGTAAGCTCTCTCTTGCAAAATTACCCTCCATGTGCAGATGGCAGTGAGAAGACTGTTTTCACCACTCCTTGGTACAAAGCGTACGCATGAGAAGAATCATTAGGCAAGGCTTCTAGTTTTCATTTCAGTTCTTTAACACCTTTCATTAATTTCATTGAACTGAAGGAAGTTCTAAAAATCAGTCACAGTTATTTTTACTTATATATTACTTTTGCATATGGGTATCTTTTAAGCAAGAAAAGGCAGTTATTTTGTTTTTTGAGAATGCATGTATATACTGACATTGTCTCAGAAGCAGTATTTCCCCAAGACAGAGAAAAAGATGGAATACACAGGCATCAGGTCCTGTTAGGTCGGGTTAAGACTTTTTAGTATGTGGAAGGCAGACCACTAAAGAATACCAGCTGCTATAGCTATATGGAGAGGAAAGCAATGGCAAGTCACCTCTGAGCATTCCTTGCCTAAAAATGCAATGAAATTCATGGGGTCGCCATAGGTTGGGCAGGCAAACTGAAGGCACATGGTACTATTTCTGCCTCTCTTACAATGGTGTTTATCATTTGCATTCATCATTATCACCAACACCACCACTTTCACCATCGTATACAGCCTGATTAGGCAGCAGCCTCTTTTGTTGCTCAATGTATTAATATATTTAATATTGCAACCATAGTTCCCAGCAAACCCACTTATCTTCATTATCTGTGTGACAGAAATCAGGTAAGAAGGTGGAAGTGTCAGACTCATTCTGACCAAATTCCTCAATAGTCCACTGGTATTCTTATTTCCTGTTTCCATGTCAAATAGGGAAGGGTAGTTTTTCCACGCAGAAATTCATGAACATTTTCTAGCTTCTCAGTGCTCATTTTTGTATATTGTTTTGCATGTGTGTTTGCTCACATTTTTCAACTGTGTGTATTTTAGTCATGTCCATTTTAAAATAATAATAATAATATGGGTTTGCGCCTATTTTTTCCTTCTAACCATACTGTAAAATTCACATGCACACAGATTTATGAGACAAGAGGCATTCTTTTCCACTGACTTTGCTGTGAAGTATGAAATGCGTATTTCTATACAGTAATGAGATCCAAATTTCTTTTCCTTCTATAGTATTAGGTTCTTCCGGACTATTTACTACTCTAGAATCTGAACCTCCGTAAATGCAATTACTAGAAATGCAATGCTATGAGACATTTCATGTAAGAAGAAACAAGGAAGGGAATAAAATAAACCAGGATGACTGCATGCATTGTCCAGGAAGTTTCTCACTGTGCAAGCATGTAAAAAAGAACTCTTAAACATATATATCTAAAGTTAGAATTGCCCATGCCATCATATTTCCAATTTCTATGTACTATTGTGAAAGCTGGACAGAGAAGAAACCTGATAGGAAGAAAATCAATTTGTTTGAAATGTGGTGCTGGAGAAGACTTCTATAGATACTGTGGACTGCTAACAAGATAAATAAATGGATATTAGAGCAAATCAAGCCTGAACTTTTCCGAGAAGCTAAGATAACTAAACTGAGACTGTCATAATCTGGACATATCATGAAAAGATGACTCACTAGAAAAGACAATAATGTGTGGTAAGGTAGAAGGCAGGAGGAAGAGAGAAAGACTACATTACAGGAGGACAGACTAAATCAAGGAAGGCATGGCCCTGAATCTGTAAGACCTGAGCTGTTGATGACAGGATGACTTGGAGATGTCTCATCTATAGGGTCGCTGTAAATCAAACTTGACTTGATGGTGGCTAACAACAACAAGAAGAAAAGCATTTTGTTGGACTTGGCAGTAGTGTTTCTGGATCTTCCAAGACTTGTTGAGAGAAAATGCAGAGAGAAAAAATACCATACATCTTAAAATAAGAGTGTCTAAAAATGTACACAATTAAAAAAAATAGAGACAAACACATTTTAATCATGGGGAAATGCTTGCACTAAGTAGATGTACAGATCAAGGCATGCATTAGCCAAAATACACTGAAACAATCACATGAATGAATGGTGAGAAAAATCTCACAATTCTAAGACAAAACAAGTATGGGAAAGAAAATGCAAATGGCATTCAGAGAAATGTCATGGGGTGTTTTCACACTGAGGACACCCCTTGCTTTCAGATGATTAACTGTGTCTGGAGGTTAGTTTTCTGATTTTTCCCCCTCACAGGGAATACTGCACATTCTACTTCAGCAATAACTTTATTGTGAGAAATCAGTAGGCATCAGATCAGATGGCACCCCTGTATCTATAAGGAGCCCAATTAAAGTAATGTATGAGTTAGCGTTAATGACCTTAAAGCTTTCAAAAGATTGTACTGTCCATTGTATATCTGCTTATCTGAGAAACGGCACATTAGTACTTAACATGCTTGTGCCTAAATCCACAACACTGCTGATATAGGCTCAGGGGAGATTTGTGGACATTGAAAAGTTCACTTTGGTGAATGTCTATTATTAGAATTTCCCCACTCTGAACACCAAAGGGAACAATGGCTCATTTGTACTCACAATATTTGAATTTTAACTGCTTGACAGCCCAATCCTATGCATATTTAGTTTGGTGGGTCTGATGTCTAAGTAAGTGTGCACTGAACTGCAGCCATAGTTCCACTATGATTATGCTGCCCTGAATTCAAATTCTGAATAGCAGAATTAGTATTCTTTGCTTTCTGCTGCTCTAATGACAAGTGCCTGCTCTTTTGTTCTTAAACATTTTGATTACATTAATTTATTTTTTATACTTACTCTCTCAGCTTTCCATAAATTAACCCATCAGTGTTCCTCTCAGCTAATATAAAGTGCTCTTCTTATATTTAAAAGAGGATGGGTGGGCGAATGATAAAATGAAAAGGGAATGGTTTCAAACTGTCTGACAAAAGACTTCTTTAAGACAATATTGTTACATAAGCTGGGCTGCCTTGTCTCTGCAGTCTGCGTATAGTCATGAAATGTTGGCCCTTCCTGACAGGAAATCCTTATGAATGAAGTCTAGCTAACAGGAGAACTCTTTATTTCTATGGGGACCAGACAGCAGCACAAGTTAATTAAACTGGTAACACTGTGATTAGTTTCAATCAGGGATCAGCTGAAGCTGGTAGTTGTAATGGAGTGTGCATTTTCCACAGACATGAATAAGGACACTTACAATTATTTTTTTTAAAAAAATTATTCTGCGCATCCAGTACTAACTGCGACAAAAGCATGCAAACAAGTTAAAAGCAGAGGAAGAAGGGGTAATTACAAAAACCCTATCTAGCTGTTTTAAAACTCTAATAATAATAATTTGATTTACACTTTTTAAAGTGCATTCTTATTCAGAAGGTAGTTACACTGAGTTTAATGACACTTATTCCCAGCTGAGAGTACAGATGACTGCAACCTAAAGATAGTATGTATGGGTACAAGTCACCATTTAACTCATAGCAGCATCATGAATTTCATAGGGGTTTCTTATACCACACTGTAGTAGGCCAAAGGTAGCATGCTAAGGAAACATTAAGAAATCACATTAATTTCAACACGAGTAACCAATACCTTTTCTATACTCATATCTCTTCTACTGAAGTTAATTGAGATTTATTTATTCTCACTGTACTGTACCACTTCTTGATAAATAACAACTCAGAAATGTCACATTGTTTTCATGTAGTAAGGCTGAATTTTTTTAAAAAAGATAAAAACTAGATAGCAGAAGTATAGCAATGGAAGATTTAGGTTGTAACCCTAAACTCTTTCTGTCTTCAGCACCATAGGACTTATTTCTGACCAGACTCACTATTATGGTCAAACTATATGTTACACTGGAGATACCAGATTCATACAAGCCACACAGTTCCAGTTCTGGGGAAATAAATTAATAAATAAATATACAATACCCTTATATTAAGAATGGACAAAAATATAGCTGCAAGTATTATAGGTAGCCCAGTTGTCTCCCTGATTCTTGTCTCCCTCACACAGAGACAGACACTACTTGCACCACAGGGGTACACCTGTAGCTCCCTCATCCGGCAATGACAGTGGAAACAAGCAGGTGAAGGATTCAGTCCTGCTATACCCTTTCTACGAACAAATTGGTAGCAAATGCATTTTAGCAACAAAAATGTTGAGCTGCACTTTTAACTACCCCTTGTGCCTGTTAATGAATTTTCTTTTAAATTTTAACTTTCTAAATAAAAATATTTCATGGCACTTCCTAAGCAGATGAAAATATAATCTGGCTATCTAAGACTGTGAATAATGTGCATAGTAAACCTGTATATATTGCTGTTATGATGCACTCTCCTAATAATGGTCATTTTCTGCTGTTATACTTCTGTGACAACAACTATAAACTTACATGAAAATAAGCAGACGTGCTTAGTATTAAAAATAACAAACAAAAACCTTTATTTATGGGGGTTGTGTGGAACTCTCCCCTAAATGAAATAAATGGGTATGTTTCCTATTTAGGACATTTGATCCTGTAGCTCTAAAATGATTCTAATGCCATCTTTTTCAGGGAGCAACACTGAACTCATTCTGGGGAATATTGTTGGGCTCAAGAAGTATGACTTAGCTTAATACAGAGAGAAAAACAACTTAACTTAATTTAACCTCACAGAAAATAAATGGGCTTAGATCCAAGCCAATGGCAGCTCCCACTTCCATATC
This sequence comes from Iguana delicatissima, assembly GCA_948472985.1. Classification (NCBI taxonomy): domain Eukaryota; kingdom Metazoa; phylum Chordata; class Lepidosauria; order Squamata; family Iguanidae; genus Iguana; species Iguana delicatissima. The sequence goes on from CAOKZL010002962.1 coordinate 239,748, forward strand.
GCGGGAGTTGCAACTGTGGTCCAGGTTTTTGTCTATACTTTAATTGGGTTACAAAGGAGGAATCCTATCCTGAAAACAGTTTCAGCACTTTGAAAAGCTACATTAAAGTTCTGATTTGTGGATTCACCAACCCACTGATATGGAAGCCACCACCCATCATAGATCCTTTGCTGAATTCCTAGCCTCTTAACAAAGGCAGAATATTGTATTGGTAGCTATTTGTGGGAAACCTTTAGAACAGATATTGTCTTTCCTGATTTTTGATTAACAGAGAATAGTGACTGAAGAATGGGGATGCAAGTCCTTAGTGCTAAAGTTTTGGAAGCTGTCTCACCAGGATCAATGCTCTGTTCTTCACTATCTATCTGAAGCTATTGGAAAATAACTCTGGGTTAATGTTCACTCCTATTATCACACTTATTACTATATACAATAGTGTTAGCAGTGTATCCCTCTCTTGAGAGGTTTAGTCCTGATTTTGAGAAGTTATCAGTGGGGGAAGAACAAAGGAGGTAATGGGAAATATTTCTAACTGTCTCAGCTCTCTATTTCTCTTAGGTTTACCCCCGCTTTAAAGGCTCATGTAGCAACTGAATCCAGGAACCCTTTTGCACTACACAATTATAGTGTTATGATTCCACCGAAACTGCCATAGTATCATCCTATGAAATTCTAGGATTTTCAGTTAAGGAAAGGGAATTTATTCAACCAGAGAACTTTAGTGCCTCAGCAAACAACAAACCCCAGAATTTCATAGGATGCAGCTATGGCAGATAATTACACTATAATTGTGATTACACTATAATTACACTATAAGGGCCACAAGAGTTCCAAGGTTCAATATGTTCATAGGCAGTCAATTTTCTCAGACTGACAATTCCTAAAAACTTCATCTTCGTCTTTGCCATTTAAAGACCTGACTATGGCAATGTGCTCTGTATGAGACTACCTTGGAAACCATTTGAAAGCTTAAGCTATGGAATGTGTAAGCTTTCTTCTTGCTCAGGATAGAGACAACACAATGAAGTGTTAATTCAAGTCATACTTATTAATCTGCCATGCATTAGATGGGCCTAGTATATCTTTGGGAGTGCTTTACTCCGTGTCAGCCATTAGTCTCTGAGTTCAGCAAGCGACTAGTGAAAGTACAAATGAAGGGTTCATGGGGTCACACCATATGCCAATGAATATGGGGATAAAACTGAATCCAATGGGACTTTATACCAAAGCTATTAAGGAATCGAGTAGTAATCCTCCAGCATTACTTAGAATTGACCAGAGATCCAGGAAAGGAATGACTGCAAAGCAGTTTATCTGGCATGCAGTACTTTCAGCCATTCCAGAAGATAGCAATAGAATTGAATGTTGCTGAGCATTCCAGAAGAGCCAACAAGACTTAAATCTCTCTCTCTAATCTTAGTAAGCTTTGTCCATTAAGGTGGCTAAAATTGTGCTGAAACCTGGCCCAATGCCAGATTAAAATGGAACCGCTAAATTAGTTTTTTATATAAGACATACCTGCCCATCACCCTTCCTATTAGGTGTGGCAACTAATACTCAGTACTCAATAGCTATTAATTTGCATGGCTGTCATAGGAGCCAGACCTTGTCTCCTCCTACTTCAGTTAGTCCAAGTTTTTTCAATCCTCTGTTTTGTAGTCTACAGTTCTGTCTCTCTCTCCTCCATCACTGCTGAGACCATGTTGTAGAGCATCTCACTATGAGATGTTATGAAGATTTTAATATTTGTGAGTACATCTCCTTCACCTGTTTTCACAAAGAAGATTATTCCTTATTTCTGTGATAGACATCACATGGAGTGTGTTGGGATTGGTTGTGCTCACTTTCTGTTTGCAAAAACTAATAAATCTGTTTGTGAGATATACCACTTTGTCACATTTCCCAGCACTTCCACTATTTCATTTTGCCTATAAATGAAATGCTACAAACCAAACTATAGCTGTTTAGATTCCAGAAAAGGTTACAGCAAATGCATGTTTATCATCTTTCCAGATGGGTTGATGTTACATTTTGAAGTCTACAAATTGGTGTGAGCTTTTGATGGAATAGGCTAAACCATAGATACATAAAAGAAATATAACATTGTTTTTGCAACTGTAATGATCATAACTTAAATAAGCCTTGCAAAACTCTTAGCGAATTCACAGTGTGGGACTCAAGAAGTCCTATGCATGTGTAACTACTGTTTGTCTGCATTTTTCATGATATGTATGAGGAATATTTAGATGCCCCAAGGAGTCTAAATTAATGATATCATACTGCAATTACATAAATGCTGCAATGAATATTACAAAGTATTGGGGTAAGGAGGAAAAAAGTGCCTTGATTAAGAACCAAACAAAATTACATGATGTAAAAAGCACCTAGGTAGGATTTTTTCTCAGCGTAAATGGTAGATTCACAGTGCAACCCTATGCACAGTTGCAAGTCCCATTTTCAGTGAGGCTTACTCTCAGGCCAGTGAATATATGACTGCTTTATCAGAGAAGGAATTTTTCTTGGCAACAAGAAAGGGAAGGGCTTAATTTCTATGGCACTTGTGATGCTAATAATTATCAGTGAAGCAAGTGACTGGCTAGTGGCATTTGGGGAAAAAGTGTACCTGTGAAATTCAAAGATGTCAAGATCTAATTTGGCTTTGAAGTTTTATAGGGTGCCAGAAAGTGAGCTCCAGAAATGCTCCAGTTATTGTTCACATCACTAATTGCTGTGAAGAGTTACAGCAGGTTAATATTTTGCAAATTAATCTGGAAAGCTCTGAGAAGCCAAAATCTGCAACAGATCAAAATGGTGCACGATCCACACAGACAAGGCCAAAGGAAAGCAAAGTCGGATTTGAAAGTGAGTATGAGCTAAGCAAGTATACTCTAATTTGAAGTAATTTCTTACTCTTGTCCCTACCTCACATAAGTCATTATATTCGTTCTCCCAATTTTTTTATCAAAGCCATTTCCAACTTATTTCTGTCTGTCACAATAATATTTTCATGAGGAGTGTTGTATCCTAATTCCTTCATTTGAATAATACATTCATTTTTAATTACTGCAACTTGATCTCAGATTATTCAAATAACTGTTTCATTTTTTATGCTTACCCTGACCCCAGTGTATTTATAGGCTTTTATCCTTACCTGATACCAGTGTAATGTAATTATAGATTGTATTTTAATCATCTACTATATCCTAGCGAGTTTGTTTAAATAACTCCAATCCTGAGTCTTTTATTTCTATGCCTTTTAAAATTCTACAATGGCATTCTCATTGCATAAAAGCAATATTTTTGTACTTTACTACAATGAATGAACATTTTGCATGCATTGCTGCCCATGTTTCTCATTTGAATTTTAAAATGTTACCATACACATCACTCTGTGTAAAATGAAAAAAAAAAGTGACTTGTAAACTGGCACAACATTTTCTTTAATATTTGCTCCTACCGCTTCTCAAATAATGTTAGCATATAATAGGTCAACATAATTAAAACAAACAAACAAAAACACTGATTTTATTCCAGCCACAAATATAAACAGTTCATTAGTTCTGAACAGCAAACATATATTACAGTTCTGAGTGGAGGGTCAGTATTTTACATGTCTGTCCCCATTTGCCTATTATGACCCAAGTCTGGGACAGAAGCAATGTCAAACCGTTTTTTAAAATAAAGGCTTTTAACTTTATGTCTTAATAGGTACCGAACTATAGTTTTAAACAAAAGTAAAGCAAATTCTGAATCCTATGCTTGGCCAATGAAGGACAGCACATTCCTTCCTTCTTTGTTATTAAATCTCAACTTAAAAACTCTCCTGTTTTCCAAAGATTTTTGGAATTTTAGGTTTAATTTTATAGTGATGTATATTTTGAATTATAAGTATTTGCTAGTTTGTTCTGTGTAGGGTCACATATATACTGTATATACTTGTGTACAAGTATAGAAATTTTAATCAAAAAATTGACTCGAAAAAGCTGGGTCAACTTATCCACAGATGAGTGTAAATATTGTACATTAACTCTTATCGAAGGAAGGAAGGAAGGAAGGAAGGAAGGAAGGAAGGAAGGAAGGAAGGAAGGAAGGAAGGAAGGAGAATCCCCTTCTCTGAGTAGAGTGGCAAAAGGCAAGAGTTTAGTCTGTCCTGGGGGAACCTAAAAGAAGGATCGACCCCCTCTACTCTCTTTGCTTTGGCACTGCTTCTGGCCTTTTTGGGGTTGGAAAATGGCACTTCCTCTGAAAGGAGCTCTGAGAGTGTAGAGGGGTTCTTTAGGTTCTGCTAGGATGGACTAAGCTCTCGCTTTTCACCATTCCACTCAGAGAAGGCAATGGTTCCTTTTTGATAAGAGATAATACTGTACTTTAACTTTTATATATATATATATAAAAGGAACTATTCCCCTCTCTGAGTAGAGTAGGAAAAGGTCTTTTTGAATGCCTGGGCAGGAAAATTGCAGTGGTGGTGGCCAGGGGCTGAGGTGGTGTTGGCAATTGCCCCTCTCTGTGAAATGACACTTGACTTATTCATAGGTCATATCAAAAACCATAATTTTGGCCCCCAAATCTGCCCTTGACTTATACATGGGGTCGACTTATTCATGAGTGTACATGGTATTTAAATAGCTTGTTTTACAGTTGACTTATACTGATTTTACATCTGTGTTACTCCTTCCTTCCCATTTTACTTTTAAAATTGTACACCTTTGGCAGGGCTAGTTGTCTTTTTTACTGATTAATTTTGTGATGTATCATGTACCTTGATCATGCAATATAAATAAAGGATGAAGATGAGGATGAGGATGATAGGCCTTCAAGTGGAAATAACTGAGTATTTCACTTCCAGGGAAACTTTTTGGAGAACTTCGGTTATTTTCTAGGACATGATAACTGACGATCTAAGGGATAAAATACAAACAAATGTTCAGCACATAAAGCTACGATAAGAAGGTGAAGAATTTACCATCTCTACAAGAATATGAGAAACAGCCTTAAATTTTTGATTAAATCAAGTTAATGGTTCCATCTAAAGTAAGGCCACTGGATAAATTAATGAATGGTAACCCATCAGATATATAACTCCTGTAATTTCAGGGGTCTCTTGCAATTGGTTGGAAATATAGGCAAGAAAAATCATAGTAAATTCACAGTACGAGTTCTTGAAGGGGAACTTCCTCTTTAAATCTGCATAGTATAACCCCTTAAGCCAGCTATACTCCACCAATGGATGGTGACCTACCCAAGTTGATGCCAGAAAAATCTTACTGTTTCATAGACTTTGGCACACACAGACACATCCACATATAGTGTCCAGAGGAAGATGACCAGTATGGTGAGAAGTCTGATGGAAATTATGGAGAATAGTTGGAAGTGCTCAGTTTGCAAAATAAAGATTAATGGTAGGTATGGTTGCAGCCTGCAAATATTTGAAAGTGTGTCACGTAGAAGACAGAGCTAACATGTTTTCTGTTGATACATGGATCCAGAGGGCAGGAGGAAAACTAATGGATGAACATTACATGGAAGCAAATTTTGGTTAAATATTGGGAGAATATTTGATAAGAATGGTAAGAACTATTTCAATTGTTTACAAGACTGCCTTGGAAGATGACAGGTCTTTCTCCTGGGGGCATTTAAAGACCAAAGGCTAGACTGCAATCTATTAGGTATGCTGTAGATGCATTGCAGCTCCTGTATTGAGTGTGGAGTTGACTAAATGGCCTCTATAGTTGAAGTTCTACACTTAGAAGAGTTTTTAACTATCTGGTTCAAAATATGCAATTGCCCACCATGTTACCTTCAAATTTACTGCAAACTGAACAGCATTTCTCTGATGTCGTCTTCTAAAATGCTGGATGTGCACTTTTAGTTCAAGTCAATTTTGAAAATGGCATGGAAATATGATAAGATGCAGCTGTTTAGAACTCTAAAAATAAAACAGTATCCTCCCTCCAGCATTCTCCAATTATGCTCATAATTGCTGACCCAATTCCAAATCAAGCTGAGTGAAATTTGTCCAGCAGTAGGTGACAGTGTAAAATAATGCTGGGATTCACTACAAAGATTGATTGGCAACATACAGCAGTGTCTTGTATTAGCAGAAAAGGGCTTCTAAAGACAAGGGATCTTTTCATCCATTCCAAAGGTATCAGTGGTGGAGACCTGTAGTCCATGGGAAGGTAGCTCAGCAGGGATCATAGGAAGAATATCTAATCAAGAGAGATTTTTCCTATGATCCCTGCTGAGCTGCCTTCCATGGACTACAGGTCTCAACCATTGATACTTTTTGAATGGATGAAAGAGGTCTCCTAAGGAGGGAGAGCTCCCTCATTGGAACCGCCCTTGCAGCCCCAATGGAAACCATCACAGTTCTAACCTGGCATTAGAAACTCAGAAAGGAAGAAAAGGAGATACTTTGAGGGGTGTAGTATCAATAGATTAGAAGACAAAAAGAAATGTATACCAATCTTGGAACAAGATAAACTCTTCAGACAGAAGAGAGACAAAACCTTTTCTTCCTTGTTTCTACCCTGCATGAGACCAACAGGCCTCTGGATGCTGCAGAGACTTCATGCATTGAACACTAGGATTGTTCAATATACTGCCTTCAATTTATATATCTTGGGTGCTTTTTCTATTGCCAAAAGGCTTAGAATCAAATCTTGATGTGTGTTCTATAAATCAACTGACTAAATGGAATATTATCTATGCTTTCTGAAATTTTTCCTTACTAGATCTTCTACACTGCCACTTTCTTCAAACCCCACATGCTCACATTATATACTCATCTGATTTTTATGTATCTTTTTATGTCTTGACTTCTTCACATCAGACACTCCCTCCTCCAGAGTATTTTATGTTACTTCATTACAGTTCCTAGATACATATACACATACACATACACATGCTACTTCTCTCCCTGGCATCACCAGCTGATAATTTCTTCATTTCTGGCCATTTCATTTGAAAGCTGAGGAAATTTGGCCCACATCAATCATGGATTTGGGACCTCAGGTATGATGGATCTCCTGACCAGGTTGGCCTTGCAGTTGCAGCCCTAGGGCTCCTTTCACTCCTATTGCTCATTTACCCTTAAAACTTCTTCCTAGGTCTGGTCCTTGGTCCCAAGATAACATTTAAAATGGAAATGTTATCAGTGGGTTCAATGGGCTAATGTATGAGTGATTCTCCTTATTAGTTCTTAAATGAAAATTGAAAAAGATGTAGTAAAAGTTCTATTATAAAACAAGTTAGACATGAACTCCTTGAACTCTTTCTACACTCTCAGCTCCCCTCAAACCAAAACTTTTATTCAGATCTTATCAGTTTCTCTATTCTTAACTAGCTCTACCTTTTAACAGCCAAGCCTCTGGTTTATATTTTTCCCTGTGTAGCCCCAAGCACATGGCTGGCTCTATTCAACCTCTTCTAGCTGTTTTCCACACAAAAAAGTCCTCTCTTTTAGTGATCTCAATGTGATAATAAAACTTTGGCATTTGGCCCACATTTAACCCTCATGGCCCAGGATGGGATGTTTATGTCATCTAGAGTCATGTTTTGTTGCAAAATCCTATATATAACTAATGCGGGCATTCTATGAAATTGTCAGCTTCACAGTGGCAAACTGTGTCTCCAGTTTCATCAACTCTTTACATATAGGGTGCTTTCCCCTTACAAACAATCAAAAAAATCAAACAAACTAAATAAATAAATAATCTGGGACAATCCCAACAAACCCACTGCATTTTGCCACTGGGATCCTGTTTTTGACACAACCATTGTCATAGGTAAAGCACAAGATGGCAAAGTAGAAGTAAGATATTCTGGTTGTTTGTAGTTGGGTCTCATTCTGAGGAAATCAAAATCACATGTGAGGGACAAAGTAGAAACATTGTCAGTGGGGTAAGGAAGTACTTCACACTGCAAAAAGTTTTTTTTAAAAAAAAAACCCACCTGATTTTATGTCACTTCCATTCTACCTTTTTTTTTCCTCTGCAAGTTTGAGTATAATATATTTTATTCTGTACACATAAACATAAACATAATTTTATTCTATACATATAAACATATGCCTTTGGACAGGGGACATCTGTATATCCCATAATCCACTGGAATTCTCACTGGAATCAGAAAGCATCCTACAATTCATACCATGTATTTTTTAATCCTTAGTTCTTGTTTTTATGTGCCTTCATATCTTCTCTAAGGTGACCTTATGATATGGTTTTCTTGACAAGAGGAAATCTGCCATTTTCTTCTTGTGAGTCTGAGGGAGTATGATTTTTCCAAAGTTACCTAGTAGGTTTCCATGACCTGAGCAGGGATTTGAACTGTGGTCTCCTGTCCATCAGTCAAACCACTATACCATGTTGGCTTTTTATCCTACATGACATACCAACAGTTGTACCATAGTAACTCTGAAGAAAATCATAAATTTTCCCATCACAACATGTGAATTAAAACTTAACTATTGGTAAGATGAAGTAGACATCTGTATCTCTTACTTAAGCAAAAAATATGTAATCTATACACCTCTTTAACAATTGCCTTTTTGTGATTTTATAATAAATCACACTTATTTATTCATGTAACTAATTTCTAAACAACTCCCATAATTTGTTCATTTAAATCCAAATTTAGATCCAATGGAAGCAAGTCCTGTGGAAAGCCTCTAACATAAGCAGATGGTTAAAAACCTGAGGCTGTGGGAGACTAGGGGGGAGAGGAGGTGAAAATGAGAGCTAAATGTTCAAAACAAAATCACACAAGAGATGATATTTTCCTTTGTCATCAAGATAAAAACAATTGGCCAGATCAACTTTGGCACTACAGCCAACACAGACTCTACTCCAAACCCTGGAGCAGAACAAAAGCTGTTTTGGTGGAAAATAGCCATGCTCTGCTTCTGAACCAATTCTTTTTAAAAATAACGCAGCCCAAATCTACAGGCAATGAAGAATAACCCCAAGAAGGCAGTGAATCAGCATAATGTCTGGGAGCTAAAATTCTGAAGAAGGCTCTCTAAAGTTTAAAGCTATCTCTTCCAAATAAAAGGAACCCTAAAGGAAGACAGGTAATGGAAGGTAAAAAATAAAAAACAAAAAACACCTGCTTTGCCTTAGGGCATATCTGTTTCTAGTAAAAGGGTCCAAACTAGTGTTGATTCAACTTCCATTTGTATTTCTGTCTGCCAAAGGTAGGGCAAGTGGCCCAAACATATGAAGGCGTTTAAAATATCCCTTCTTAAATGACAGCACTTTTCATATTACCAGTCTAAAACGTCTTTAAAAAACCAGCAAAAATGTCAAGGTAATTAGTCCCCTTGTAATAATTTCTCTTTTGTGATTCATACAGATTTAGAGCAACATTTGTTCATGGCACTGCGAAATTATAATCCTTGATTTAGATAGATTAGTTTTGATAATAATATAATAACTCAAGGTTTAGCAAAAACACCATCTAGGCCTGTGTGTTACAAATATTCAGCATATTTATTTTAGCAATGCCTTCAGTCTTCTGTGGTTAACAAAATGAACTGGTAATAATGGAGATGTCAGGAATAATCTAGGATTATACTCTGATCACAGCTGACTGAGATTTGCTGCAATGCAAGCATTTGCATGGGCTGCTATAGAAGCAACTGGGAGGCCTAGGAATGGTCACATCAGAAGCAACCATTTCCCATGCCCTCTAGACCAATGCTGTAGAAGGAGGAGGAAGGGAAAGGGCATCGGGAGAAAAGATGCAGCAGCACCTTTAAGACTGTTTTTATTTTCATTTTTGCATGAGCTTTTGTGTATATAAATCCACTTCTTCAGATGTAGTACAAATAAATACATAAACAAGTATAAAGCATATTTACACAGCTGTGGGAGTGGAATGTAATGCAAGAGGATCTAGAACAGTGGTTCTCAACCTGTGGGTCCCCAGATGTTTGTGGACTTCAGCTCCCAGAAGCCCCAGCCACTATGGTCAATGCTCAGGGCTTCTGGGAGCTGAAGTCCAAAAACATCTGGGGACCCACAGGTTGAGAACCACTGATCTAGAAGGATGTAAGTCATGATTTTTGCCCTAAATTTTCAAAAGGCTGCATAAGATGATACAGGTCTTTTAGATCCTTACAGTGGTCGGTTTAGAGTTGATCTATGAAAGCAAGGAATCTGCTTACCAAAAGCCAGATTCCTTGGATTAAAATTTTTTTCTGAGAAGATTCCTGTTGTTACAGCATTGAGGAGTCTTGTATTACTATATGAAGTATGCTATGAAGCCATTGTCTTTGTTCATACCTCTGTTAATGGATTGGAATTTGTAAATACAATTTAATTTAGCTGTTTTTCTTTGTAGTCTTCCTTTGTAATCCTTTGAGGATTGGACCCTTCCCCTTCCCCTGCCCCTTCACTTCCTCTTTTTTATGCTGCAAGAGACTAAAAGTACTACCTGTGAAACAGGTATAGAGCCCTATTGGATCAGAAAAGGAGCTTCAGTCTGGTTTAACAATAGCTGGCTAGATACAGATACAGAACGTGAAGGCCAGATAGACATTTCTTCAAAGCCTTTCCTTTAAAGCTGTTTATACTAATTGCTATCATTATAACTTTAGCCAAGAAATGTACCTAGTTAGCAGAACTTGTAAAATGGTGAGGGCTTTGCAGGTGGGGGGAGAATTACAGCTCCAGAACCCTCTACTGGGCTTGGTTAATATCTTCAGAGTTTGAAGAGTTTAGTTCCAAACAAACCTTTTCTAAACTCAAATATTCATGTATACATGAGGTAAAAGGTTTCATTTTAACTATTTTGAAACATTTTCATTGTACATCCACAGGTTTAATATTATGTCAAAGGGAGAAAAAAACCTCTTTAAACTTTCTCATGTCTTTTTGTAGGACTTTTAAGGCTAATCAGTGTATTTCAGTAGAAGCTTCTGATTGCAGTCAAATGGGCCAAGCCAGCTATAATCCACAAAAAACATCTGCTGGAAGTAACTGATTAATCTCCAAAATGTTGTAAGATTCCTTCCTCCCCTCATTCCTTACTGAAACAGCTGTCCCTTTGAAAACTGCAAAAATGTGGGCTGACATCATATTCAGGAAAAGTCCCCTCAAAAAAAGTCTCCCATCATTTCCAAATCCCTGAGAGGTGAAATGTGTGCTGTGTTTAGATACCTGTTGCAGCACTACAGGAAGAGAGTTGGACTTGTCTTTGCTCATCACCCCACTGTCCAGCAACAAGGAAATGGCTGTGTTGGGTGGAAGTTATGCTACTGAAAAGATAGGTTTTGGATGTTTTGGATAGGTTTTGGGTGTAGGCCCATAGCTAAACTGCAAACCCCAGGATTCCATAGGATGTTGAAAGTGGAATAATACCACTATAACAGGCTAGCGCGGAAATAGCCCAAGTCTCCATAGCCACATCTTCTGATGTAGTTCTGATATCAGGGCATCAGCCCTGACTTTTAAAGGCCTTTCTATATTTAAGGTTTTAAAGGCACCAAGATACTCCTTTATTCACAACTGTGAAAAATATTGCCTAAAAAGGAGGCTAGTTTCTTTTTCAAAAATTGCAAAAGTGCCGGTGCCTTTTCTCTACTGAAAAAGAAAGTGATGAAATGCACAATGAAAGATCCACTCACTGCACTACATTTTTAGCCATAAACACAGATCTGAATAGAGTAGAAGCTCTGCTTTATTGAGATGATTGGAAGCAAGGTAAACCAGAGGAACATTCTTGAACATGTAGGTATTACTTTCTTTGTAAATCAACATTCATTTTAATATTGGTTGTGCTTTCTTCAGTTCAGGAGATTCTGTGAAACCAGCATAGGCAAGACATACAAAGACATTTTAACTTTTGTACCCTTAAACAGTACAAAAACTGTTAATATTATTAAACTTTGGATTATAAATCCAAATTGTCAGCTAACTTATTCCGAATGCTAGCTTCATAAAATACAATAAAAGCATCTGACTTCATTAAAGGCAGATTTTAGGCAAGAAAATGTGGAAGAAATTTCAATCATATTTTCCTGGTAATTTTAATTAGTAAAACTACAAAGATTAAAAACTCAAAAGTTCCATTAGCACCAGACATTCAGTAGTTATCTGTGTGCCTCAAATAGGTCTCTATTTTGTATTCACATAAACAGAAATGAAATCTTTTCAG